>JAMXBB010000006.1:38509466-38538270 GCA_024138015.1 Lumnitzera littorea | reverse complement strand
AATAAATATTAAAATTATTCAAATAAAAATTTGGGCTACATAGCAATTACCTATATATCATACACATCCTATACAAAAATTTTTAGCTAGAAACAACATCATATAGTACATTTATTTCACAAATATAAATTCGAGTGAATTATAGATTTCTTAATAAAGTATATTAAATATTACGAATTTTTAAAAAATAAAAATATCACATGAAAGCATGTCTAAAATAACCTAAGTACAATTTTTTTCATAATTTTCTAGGAGGATTCACTATTTTTTAGAAATTATTGAAAAACAGGGCAAGAAATTGACCTTCGTGTTCTTGGGTGCTCCGGTGGCCGGCGGCGGTTGGGCGGTTGTCGAACGGCCTGCGTGGTGGGTGGACCGTATGGGGTTGACTGGGTTTCACAGTAGAACTACTCTAGGTTAGGATTCTACACTTTCACTAATTTTTCCTGTTTTTTTCTAAATTTGTTTTTATTTTCTACGATTTTTTCTAATTTTTCTTTTTCTCTATTCTTGATTCCTAACTGCTAAATGTTGTCAATCTGCTGATAGGATAGTTTTTATAGAATCCTTTCACTGGCTATGAATTTTTCTTTATTTTTTTTTCTTTTGTTTTCACTTTTAACAAAGCATGAGGTGCCCAAATGTTGAAGAATTGCTTTTTGAATCAGCATTCCTATCCTATTCTCCTGCCACGTCTCATTGTCCAGCAATCTCCAATGTATTCGATCAATTTTTCTTTTTCTTTTATTAAGTAATTACTTAAATATAGATATTATATGTTATAATTAGTTATTTAATTAATATACAAGTTTATACCCTATGTAAATAACATGTAAAATATATAAATTTACTCATATAATTAAGTTTCTAGAATATCTTTTATTTTTAGGATATGTTCTAAAGTTAATTTCATGAATTCAACATAATAAATATATAATTACATAATTTAGGGTTAATTTACGAGTATAATTATTATTTATACCCGGTATACTCGTAAAATTACGTGTATTTTTATATAGTAAATTATACTACATTATCTCATTTTATAACTCAATTAACTTATCTCTAAGTTCTCGTTGTAATCTAAGTTCAATTTTAGGAGTTTCGAACATTTTAGTTTTTTATTAAATATTTTAATTTCTAAGGGTAAAATTGGGATTTCGGGTCATTATTACTAAAATCTAACTTCACTGTAATATCTCGACTAACTTTTTCATTCTAGTCGTAAAGTTTGGGTTCAATTTAATAAGTTTCCCTAAAAGCCTTAAATCTATGCTCGATTATCCTAAATTCAATTTTTGGAGCTTACAGAAGGATCGCTCTATTGGATACTATTAATAGGAGTAAAGGATTATAGGATGACTGTTAAGTAAAACCTCAATCGATGTTGAAGAAATGCAATTGTTAATAAATTCAACCTACCAACTTGGAAAATATAGACTTTTCATAGCCTAGTGAATAAAATCACGTTCCACATTATCACAAGCTTTCTCTAAATTTCATTTAATAGTCATTTATCCATCCAGATCCTTTTCTTTTCTTTTTTTCTTTTTCCCTATGGCATTAATGAAGATTTCATTGACTAGAATAACATCATTTGTTACTTTATGGTTAAGTATAAATTAGCTTGCACTGGGTAAATAAACTTATCAAAAGATGGTGAAAGCCTTCTTATTGATATTTTAAAGAATATCTTAGTTAAGGTAGAACAAAGCCCAATAGGCTTAAATTTTTTGATGTGGTTTACACCTCCTTGTGTCAAGATCATGAAATTTGAGTTTGATTTATCTATTTAGGAATTCTCCTCATAGAAAAACTTTGTTTCATGATATTTTCCATAGAGTTTCATAAGAAATTCCAACATTTTCGAAAGAAAATGGCATGTAAGCTATCTTTGCTAGGTGCTTTCCATGGCCCTACCAAGACAATACTTCTTATATTTCCTATATTCTCAAGGACGTAGCTAAAGATTGAAGAACTTGTTCCATGATGACCTAAATAAGGAGCTCTAGAGTTGAATTTTATGCCGAAATACAACCTTTTCTCTGATTGGAAAGGTTTTATAAAGTAATATTGTTCATTTGTGTGAATTTTGTTTTTAGATCTTCTAGCAACCATTAAAAAATGTAATAACATGTTCGTTTCATCATTGTTTATCCATCTAGCTCTTGTTTTCATTTTCAAAAAACACTTTTTCATGTCAAGTTTCCTTTAAAACAATCTTTAAAACAATCGAAAAGGTGGAAGGTTAAATGCCTAATGAGCCTCTTTTTACAAATATGTAACTCAAATATTTCTACATTCTATTTTCTAATCTCCTTATCCCAAAAAGCTTCTAAGCAATTGTTTTTATTTCTCCAAACTTCTTTTATTATAGATATAGAAGAGCTCTAAGTGAACTACATCGATTGAAAATGAAACAAGTTGTTCCTAAGGACTCGATCAACCTATGGATGAGTTTTTAAAAATATTCAATTATGGCTTGGAGGCCATTTTTTTTTAGATGAAAAGCTTTTCTATCCAAGATAACTTCCTTTCATGCCTAATTGCACTGTGCCTAATCCAACTTTTGTTAAATAAGTCCAAATAAATCTTGTTTACTTGATTGTGTGAACTTGGTTTTGACATGGCCCATACCTACTAAACTACAACCATTCATACAACTTGAATATTGAAAAGCCCCATTCCTTAAAAATGTATCCCTTCTCCATTTCTCATGAGGAAAAAAAAAATCATTAAAATCCTCTATGACACATTAATGTTTATTAATTAAAATATTTCTAAACTCTCTCAAATTATATTATAGAAAAGTTCTGAACTCAAGGGTAGGATAATTATATATAATAGAAATCTAAGAAATGTTTGAGTTTCTAGCCTTGCACATAACATGAAATTCTTATCTAGTTAGTCATACTACCTCTACTTCTAGAGCACTAGTGCTCCATGAAAGCATTATGCCTCCCCTTTGATCCTTCGGCTCAATAATTTGAAAGGGGAGTAATAATAAAAAGAATAGGTTAAAGGGGTATTAAGTTTAGTTTCCATCAATACCATTAGATCCAACATATGCTCATCTACCACTTCCATAATTACATCCTGTTTGTGATGAGCATTTATGCCATGCACTTTCAAGCCAAAATATGCATGTTTTTTATTAAGGAAGGTAAACAGTGACTCGCTATTTGTAGAGTCATGAAACAATACTAAACATACTTAAATTAATCCATTATGTTAGATGCCTTGAGTTCTAAACCAAAATTGTGTGGCTCTTTCTCTATGTCTAATACAATTAACTCCTCCTCTCTATCGTGAAAAGTAAATTCTTTGTGTATATATAACTTTTCATGAGAAATGCCATCAGTAGCATAAGTTGAGGTTTCTAACGATATGGGATTTGAATATTTACTCCAATACAAACTGTATTATCCTTTCTTAGGTTGACATGAGATGGTAGTGGTAATAATTGCTTTGCTGTATGGACACTGGGATTAGGATAGAAAACTCCGTCTTTTTGGTTAAGATAAGGCATATCCTTGTGATCATTGTTGACCTGTGTTCCTTTGCTCTTTGAATTTTCACCTATCATACTTATAGTACTATAGCATCTTCTAACATTACTAACTGAAGAATACCTATTAACTTTTGGTTGGTCTATAGTGATTAATTTAATAAAATGATATTATTAAATATATCCAATTAAATAATATAATAAAAATATTACAAATGCATAAGTTTAAAGAGAAAAAAAAAAAGCTTAAAAATTAAAACAACAACTTAGGTTATCTTGTTGGCTACCTTAAAGCCAAGGGGCTAGTTACCACCTAAATTAGTTACATGACCATCTTGGAATGTCAACACAAACATACCTACACACATATACATGCACTAAAAAAAAAAAATGAAGGTGGAGGCTAACTATGCCATAAGCCATCAAGTAGTCGACTATGGTTAGTTTTAACTAGTAGCTCATGCAGCATACCCATGTTGGTGTATGATGTAACTTATTACTCTTAAGATTAGAAATAAAGAAGGTTAAGGAAAACCTTAATGGACTTTTAGTGTTAATTATTTTTATAAAGGTGGAGGATGAAGTAGGTTATATCACCCAATAGTTAAATTGACAGCATTCGCCCCTTTACCTTGGAGATAGTGAACCATACCCCTTTTGATTTTATTTTTCAATTTTTTCATTTTGAATTTTCTAAAATTATTAATAATTTATCATATTATTTAGTTAAATATGGTTGATATATCACTTTATTAAATTAATTATTATGTACTAAGTAGAAATGGGTGCACTTTCACTAATAGGGATATATATATATATATATAATATGTAGGTAAAGTTTTTTAAAAAAATATATAAATATGCAATGTGAAATTTACCTAAATAGAATTGCAATGTATAAATGAAAAACATAAAAGGGTAAAAAATTTTGAATTATATATACATTCCTTATTTTTACTCCTATATAATTATGTTGCTTTTTTTCTTTTCTAATTTTTTGTAAGTGTATGGGAAGATAATATTTTATTAAATTGAACATGAAATGCCTTGAAAAATCATCTTAAAAATAAGAGCCTTTTTGTAAACTACCTTAAGGCCGTTCTAAAATAAAATCGATTTCTTTTTTATTAGTATGGAATCAGATTCATAACTCAATCTAAATTTTGCAGACTATTGACCCTTTTAATCTTTCCAAGCTTATCAATGTGACATGAACTTCCAAAACATACCATTTGTCTCTTTCTCATTCCATTAAGCAACATCTCTCTCTCTCTCTCTCTCTCCTCCTTTGAAATTTAACTTCCTTTCATTTCTCATAAAATCAAAGGTAACTTTTATCCATCTACTTAGTTAATGTTTTAATAGTCTCAACCATATCACTAATTAAAAAATTTGGTTAAGGGTGAAACTAGTATAATTGTGTGGAAGTCAATTAATTAAGGATATGAAAATTCATGTTTTTGGGGTTTGATGCTTTGATATTGAAGGAGAATGATTATGATTGATTTTAGGAGAAATTTTGAGTGAGGATTCTTATGGATGTAGTAACAAAAGTTAAGGTTGGCCATAGAAGACATATGGTCAATTGTGTGTTAACCTCAACTGACCAGGGTATATCTTTAAGGGTTGGTTGATTGATCTATGCTTGCAGTTGATTATAGCCTTTCTACTTGATTCAATTGACTAACCCTCCTGTATGGTTAACTAACCCACCTTGGTGTACATTTGATCAACCTTTTTGCCCTTGAACTCTTAGAAGGTTCTAAAAGCTTTCTCTAAGTTCTCATAACACCTAACTAAATTGAAAATCCATTCTTAGTTGTAGGTTTACCAATCATTAACAGAATTAGGAGATTAATTTATTGTGATATGTTTATATCAAGAATGGATTACTTGTATAGAAGCTTGTTGAGCTTAACTTAAGTATGTGATTTCCTTATTTGATGGTTATACTTGTTAAATGTTATGTTAGGAACTAAATGAACTTAAGTATATAAGATCCTTCACTATTTTCTAAGTTTATTAGGTTGAAGTTGAAAGATCCATGACTATTGGTGATTAGATATGATGACCACTAACTTGTGGCTGTATTGTTTCACGTAGACAACAATCCAAGATGATGCGGTAGATTAAGTTCTAATGCCAGTGTGTACGTATATTCTAGGTTAGTAAGTTATTAATGGTGAGTTATTGAGATAGAGGTTAGTTTGTTAAAGGAAGCTACAATTGGATTGTATTAGCGATATGGGAAGCCTTTATGGAAGGCTATGGTGGAATAATAATATTAATAGCCAATCTACTAATGACCTTAGATGATGTGACTATGTTCATGGCTCTTGGGCATTGGAGATATGTGTGTGTACAATGGGGAATCATGAGCTGCTTTAAGTCATAAAATGTCAAGATTGTGTTGTACGATACCCTTAAGTAAAGATAATGGCTTGTACTCGATTCATTTGACTTAGTTTGTCTATGATTAGTTTGCATGACATTTGTATGTGCTTTTGATAATTATGTATGAGACTTAGGCTCACCCCTTTTAGGACCTTTTTTCAAGGACAAATGAAAATTGCCTATTTCTATTTATGGCTTTGCACATGGGATGGGATAGTGCTAATATACTACATGGATTTGATAAATAAGTTAATTTAATATGGTTAAAAATTTTAACATCTTTGTGGTTTTATACTTATGAAATTGCAATTTGTTGTGAGTAGAGGATTTTGATGTGAGAATTTGAAGTATGTTATTATTGTATGCTTTACGATATTATAGTTGGTATTGAACCTAAACCTTATAAGCTCATGGTGTTATAGACCAAGTGGTAGAGTGCTCATGTTCTCTAGCCCCAAGGTGTGATAGAAAATATAGTAAAATCCTTAATAAGGTGAAAAGAAAAATTTAGTGAAAAATGAAAACAACTATGGAATATTTAATTTAGGTAGTGGAATAATGTGGGAATGAAATTACTATTCTTTAGAAATAGAATAGACAAATAATAGTTGATTTTTGTAGTTATTTTGAGATTTTACAAATAGATATGAAAATGTACTTAAAAAAAGGTAAAGAATGATTATTCATTTGATCCTATAAAAGAGTTATATCTTTTCATTTTTCAATTATAATAATTTTATTAAATAGTTATTTTGCCAACTAACTTAGAAATAGGTGGATAGGTTAGGAATAACCATTCTATTATATTCTTCTAAAGTCAATCAAATAGACCATTAGTCTTTTAGATTATGTTTGGCTCAAAAGAATGAAATCTTATTGGTCATTCTACACTTATTATTTATAAAATAGTTATTTCCTTATTTGACATACAAAATTTATTCTATTAATAATGCCTATCTATCTATCTATCTATTTATATATATATATAAATATAAATTATTTCATCCCTTCAACTAAGAAATTGTTATTTGCCATGAATACAACTTTTGTTTAAGAAAGAATTTCTCATCATAAAATAGAATAACATATATTTCAATCGATTAATGCGATTGGAAAAAAGAAAGGCCACCTTCTTTCTTAGTCCAGTACGTCTGTACGTGGCAATTACTTCACCTGTCGTACCCTCTGTTCCTAACTCTGCCTTTAGCCAGACACTTCCCGATTGAAAAATTCGATCCCTTGGATATGTAGGTCCCACCTTTGCCCACTGGAGCGGGAGCCCGAACCACATGCGTCACCACTTACGCATCTCCTCGCCGATATTCTTTCATCAGCAGCAATTTCATCCTCGACTTTCTTCGGTTTGTTGATTTTGATCACAGTCAATCAAAGGCATGAGATGCGGTTTGGACGGTTCAATGCTCGAAACAAGTTAGAAATTTATGAAAAGAGATTTCACTGTATATTACAAATCATGTATTTATATACACGCGATAATTCAGTATTAATAAAACTTTTATATATATATTATCAGAGTTAATAGTTTCTAAAATAACTATTATTCGTATTTTACTGTTTTATGTATATATTTTTAAAATTTTACTTATATTTACTCACTATATAAATATAACATATTGCATGTAATATAAATAAAAATTTTCCTAAAATTTATAGATTATTTTTAGCTCATAATAGCCCATTGATAGAATGCTGGGGAAATTAGAATTGCAAGCATTATGTTTGCTTTGTAAGCGTTTAGCTTTTATATTTTAGAATCGAGTGTTTATATCTTCAAATTGTTAGAAAACATACTTTTGAACCTTTCTTTTAGAAAAATACGAAAACTGGAATGAAAGAAAAATATTAAGGATAAAACGGTCATGCTATCTTTTTTTTTTTTTCTCCTAAGATTTAGAGGTGTAAATGTAGGATTTTCTTAAAGGTGCTAATTGTATATAAAACAAACACATTTGTGATGCGTGTGAAAAAAAAAATTTTATATTTAAAATATTTTTAGAATGATAATTTCAAATATATAATAAAGGTTTCTCTCTTTAGATAAAAAAAAAAAAAGAGACAAGAGAGTTTGAAATTTCTATTTATCACAATTATTATTTTCTTTTCTCTCTCTTTTTTTTTAATTAAAGAGTATGCCAAGCTATGTATATTTAGTTCTTTCCGAGGTATAAATGCTTGTGTTTTCTACATTCTAGGACATGATTTATAGATTGAAAGAGTTACTTGAAGGATATATAGTAAAAATTTTGACCAAAACGGTTATCATGAGGAGAAGGTGTGCAACATGTATTTGGGAAATAGTTAGCTGCCTTCTCTAGAATCACGGAAGGACGAGGAAGATAAGATTAAGTGGACACAAACAAAATTACAAATTTAACCTTATATAAATACTTAGGTAGCGTTTGGTTGTATAATTTTCGTGATACTGAATTGAATAAAAAATTTTGTTCTATGTTTGGTTTGTAAATTTGTTTGGTAATTGAATAAAAATTAAGCTGATGGACTTGATAAAATCCTAAAATTTTACCTTATTTGAACCACCATACAAAAATGAAATTCACTAGATAAAAATAAAAAATATTTCTTTTTGTTGTAATATTAAGTTAATGAATATTATTTTTATTAAATATTACAATAAATTATTTATTTTGTAATATAAATAGTTAATTTTTTAATATAAATTTTATATCCAGTACTGCATAAATCAAATATAGTACGATAAGTTTATATTATCTAATACTCCTTATATTTATCGTGTCTAATTCTTTTTATCTAGTTTAGTTTAGTTCAATTCAATCCAGTCCTTATAACTAAACACTACTTTAAAGTATATTAATAGGTTTACTAATTTAGCTATATTGTAAATCTTTTATAGTTATTTTAATATTTGGTATTTTTGTTAAATAATATTAAATAAAAAGTAAATGTATAAATTTAAGGTAATGATGTTAGTGGGAGTTGTTTCAGCCTCAATCGGTTTTAATAACATAAATATAAAAAAAAAAATTATTTGCAATTTTTACTTAGAAGATACAACGATATTTACAAAATCTTGCAAGATTACGCATCCTCGCTAAAAGCAAGATGCTGAAATGATTGCTATTTTGAAGGGTTTGTGTCGAAGGTTTTTCCTAAAACATGTGGCATTTGAAAGATGGTTCATCTATTCTCTTATCCGTATTATTGTTATTGTTATTATTATTTTGAAATTTGGGGAACGGCACGCGTCCGATTGATAAGAGAAGGATTGAAAAGTCATGGATGGTCGACAATTTCATCAACACGTCAACATTGTTGTGCTCACGCTTGGTCTCATTGGTCATCTCTATTTCCTAAGACAATATTATCGCCTGGGTCAATATTACTAGCATGCTTGGATGTTTACATTAAAAATTAAAAAATTAATGCAAATACGTGCTAGTAATTACCATAATATCAATTACAAACGTAAGATTTTTACACATTTTCAATTTCTTTTTACATTTTTCATAGACATTAACTTTGGATCCTTGGACACATCATATTGATTAATGTCTAGAGTCGTGGTGTCACGTAGTTTTACAATGGCTTAATCAACACAAAATAAGTGACAACCTCCTGAAATATTATATAAACTCTTGATTGATCAGTGTATCTTAAGTTTCTATTTCGTGTCATTTAATAATTTTTTTTGTTTGACATTTTAGTGTCAAAAATTTAGTTTTGATTATTGCATGTTACTGTCTTTCTTCTTAGTGACTGTGATAATATATATATATATATATATATATGTGTGTGTGTGTGTGTAAACATTTATGCATTTTGGTATCTATATTTAAGTTTTGAGTGCAATATAGTGCCTAATTACTATTAATTTATAAAATATTGGATTTTTAATTTTTATCAATTAATAATTTTTTCTTTCAAAATTGAAAGAAAAATTTGTGCTGGATATTTGAATCCATCATAAATTATCGTGTATGATATTTGATTTTAGCAAATTTTGTTTCATTAGAAAGTTTGTGAATATACTTTTATTTGAAGATAAAATTTAGTAGATGTCTCCCAACTAGTAGGAATCTACAAAATTTTAAAATAGTCATAGCTTGCAATCTAAATATCATTTTAGCCTCGAAATGCAAATTTATGGATTTACCATATAATAGACTTATATAAAGGTTAAAACTATTATAATTTAGTGGTATGAATACTTAAGTTTGATTACTCCCTTTTTCAATTGTTTTAATGTAATAATTAGAAAAAAGGAAAAAAAAAATCGAATAAAGTATAATAATTATTTTTATCTTTTAGTAACGTTTAGGTGTCGTTAAAGTTGCTTGGTTGAAAGTCACTTATTTTATTGGGCGGAGTGATTCGGTATTTTCATATTTCTTTTGGTATTTCTGAAAATTGACAAAACTAATGGTCAGAGAGTAAACGGAACTTGAAAATTTTTCTCTTCTTTATTTTTATGAATTTGTGTATCTTTATTTTAAATTGACCTTGCATTTCTTAAATATATTCCGAGTTAATTGGTATATTCATTATTTGGATTCATTAAAATTGATAATATGATTGCAAAATCGTAAGATTTCAATTATTACAAGTTGTGCAATAAATAATTATATAATTTCATAAAAGAAAGGATAACCACATAATGCATGAAAAATTAATATATGATATATCTACGACATATGTGGACAATCACAAAAAAAAAAAAAAAAAAAAAACTGGGAGTTCTAAAAGATAGGAAAATTACAAGAATAAGAGAATGTTGTAAAATAAAATTAGAGGAACATTACGAGAGTCCCGTATTTTCCTTTAGTCATTGTTATTCACCGTGTTCTTCTTTTCCTCATAACAGTCTTTTATTTTTTAAATTCTCTTATCATGTGGAGCTCTCTTTTATTTTTCCTAACAGTCTTTATAGGTCGTTAATGTCTTCTAACTTTAATAATTTTACCCCTGATTGTGTTAACTTTTAAAAATACAAAAAGATGAATGAAACCGATTAGTTCGAAAAGGGGCCCAATTTCAGCAGTGCCCAAACTGACACCTTTTAGATAATTCTTAGCAAGAGCTTTTCAATGACTACGGTTTATACTCTATGGAAGTGTATTATTTAGTGAGCTCAATAATTCCCCTTTTAAGGCTATATAACAGTTGATTCACAAATAGTGACTAATTTAAAATTTTACCTAATTCATATAGATCCCTCTCATAATAGTTTTTGTTTTAAAATAAAAGTATACATCATGAGTTTTTTAATGCTACAAAGGATGCAAAAGTAATGAACAGTTACTGTTTCTGGTAAAGTAGGTATCATGAGTTTTCTAATGACATAAAGTATACAGTTAATATTTCTGGCACAAAAATAATTTTAAAAAATATCAATGAAGAATGATAAAAATTTAGTTCTTCACAAATTAGCGAGTGGATAGATTTCGTATGATATAATCAAAACTAAATAATGACATTGGAATGCGGCCGAAAAAGGAAAAAAGAAAACAATGGCTATTAACTTCTCCACTAATACAGATATCAAAATGCAATCAAAATCAAATTGCAAAAACTAAAATGGAGGAAAAAGAAAAACAATAAAATTTAGAGACAAAATTGCTCCAAATTGAAAGCACATATGTGCCTTTAGTGCTTTCATTTCTTTCTTTGATATTGAAACTCCATATTACTTGCCATTTATGTTTACACTCGCAAACATAATAAGCCCCAATTTGATTTTGATGAGAAACAGATTAAAAATATTAAGAAATCTAAATTAAGGTTATATTGGAATTGAATCATCCTACGGACGGATCAACTCCTCCTTACTCTCCTTCTCCTCCTTAATATTTAGGTAGCGTTTGAATGTATAATTTTCATAATATTGGACTGGAAAAAAAACTTTATTTTATGTTTAATTTGTAAATTTGCTTGATGATTAAATAAAAATTAAGTTATTGGATTGGACAAAATGTTAAAATTTTCTCTTGTTTGCATTATAGTATAAAAATAAAATTCATTAAACAAAAACAAAAAATATTTTACATTCTAAAAAGTACCTTTTTATATTATAATATTAAGTTAATAACTATTATATTTATAAAATATTATAACAAAAATATTTATTTTATAATAATAAGAAAAAGTTTATTTATATAAATGTTATTNAAAGTACCTTTTTATATTATAATATTAAGTTAATAACTATTATTTTTATTAAATATTATAACAAAATTATTTATTTTATAATATAAATAATTAATTTTTTAATATAAATATTATATCTAATACTATACAAATCAAGCCATAATTTAAAATTATACTGTATCCTCAGCTCAGTCTTTAACTAATCGTTATATTAAGGTCATGTTTTGTCGTGGTTGTATCGTACCATGGTAGCAACATTGATTAATCACCAATCGATTTTCGTACCACTTGTCGTCCATTTGCTGTTCATGCGCCTTACGAAAATGACTCGCACTTTCTACTTCTCACAAGGTAACACATGTTCCAATTTTTTTATGGACGTTCTCTGGTACTGGTATCAACTCTATGCATACGGTTCCATTTAGGTCCTAGACCAACCAAGATGTCCGCGATTAGTTATAAGACAATGTAAAAATCATTATTTATGTATTATTTAATTTTACACCAGAAATTTTAACCGAATTAAATTTTTAATTGTAATAGTTTAAAGTTATAAGATATCATATTTAATCGAATATTTACTTATTAAATTTACTATATCCAAAATGCTGTAATAAATATTTATTGATTAATGAGTATAAAATATAGCTAATGCAGTAAATTCGATAGAAAATTTGATTGTATATGACACGTAGCAATTTCAAAATACAGAAGGACAATTAGAAAAAACACGTAAACTTCTGATGTTAATATTGTCACGTTAATATAATCTGTTGATAGGAAACCTCAACATCGTATTTTGATGTCACAACAAAATAATACATTGCTGTGAAAATTCAGTTACGGAGCTCGTGGCATGAGGTTTGAGGGCAATAAACATACCAGAAGGCTGCTTTCAGAAATTAAACTACTTCAAACAATATATATAAAGGAAGGATAAGGAGATTTCAGTACAATAATAGAAGCAACTCTTAGTTTTTTATATTGCCTTTTCATTAAGGCCATTGCAATATAGTAACATCAATATAAATCTTCTAATAAGATGAATTCTTTATTTTCTTAAAGTTGTATTACATATATTATTGGAGAAAAAATTATTAACTTATCGTATGGTAATTATCACTTAAAAAAGGTGATAAATGATTAAATAATTTAATAGATAAATATTGTTTTTTCAGTAGAATGAATTAAATTTAAATCTTTTTTTCTAAAGTTATGATATGGAAATAGTTGGAGGAAAAAAAAAAAAAAATAGTAAATGATAACCAGTGGACCGAGTTCCGAAGCTACTAAATAATTAACATACTTACATCGGATCAATTATTGAGTACCTTAGCTATTAAATAGTTCAAGTGCTGCTTTTTTGTCACCACATATGTACTGTTCCATAATCAATCAGACATGGCATCCTGCAAGTTAATATATCATAGAGAAAAAGAAAAAAAATTTAAAAAACGGTGATCTTTTGGCATGGGAGACAAAGGCATGAATCCCATACAATATATTAATTAAACAAGTAAGCACCTGCCATACACACACACTCACTACCTAGACACCCTTTTGCCTTCCCTTTTAGAAAATAAAAAAGCAAAAGAAAAATTTAGAAAAATAAAAAGGTCACAAGAATCACAAAAATTAAAAATTCAGAAAAAAAAAAGAGAATTATAAATAAATAAATAAAAGATAAGAAAAATAAAAGAATTATTGGATCTCTTAGGTTGGAATAATTTGTACACATGGTACAGTGAGTTTAAACTTCAATGAACAAAAATTGCTCTCTATTTATCTTGGCCCCGGGTCTGGTTTCGTCAATCAAATGAGAGATGAATGATTCTATTTGGAATTGGGCTCAATTTAAGTTCATAGCATTTAATTTATTAGGCCCTAGTATCTAACTTTTACAAAAGAAAATTTCATTTAAATGTGACATGGCATACGTTGGAACATGTATTAGAAAATAAAATTATTGTCTAAAAATTGATCCAATGATCAATATCTTTTTAATGATCCATTAAATCCAATTACGTGCTGATCTTTAACCATTGTGCTTGTATTGGGTTCGTTTGGTTCATCTTTTACTCATGCTTTTGAATTTTTTAAAATTTATTTAAATTTTACATTTGATAAGAATAAAACACATGTAAAGAAAAGGAAATATAATTACATTTATACCTCTATACTTAATAAATTCCTATAAATTTAAATTTATCTACCTTTACTTTATTTATTTTACACAAATACCAATTTAAATATCTTTTTTAATGTATAAAATATATTTAATTTTTTTTTTGTTAAAAGTATGTAAATTTTCACTTACGAATTATAAGATAACTAGATATTAATAAAATAACATTGCAATAGCCAGATTTCAACGGAGTAGATATTAATGGATATACATAAGATACAAGAAAAAACAAAAAAAATCCATAGTTGGAGTCGAAGATTCATATTTCGAATTGGCTTCAATTCGAAGGGAGGTCCAAGGTCAAATATTTTTCGAGTCTATATAGCACTCGAGACGTCCACGTTGGCTACGTAGACGAGTTCAATGAGTGGACAATTATTAACCATATTTGAAAAGAAAAGTAACTATTTTTATTAATTTTATCTAATGTTCATATTATGTGGCATGTCAGACAATTGCACTAAAATTTTCTTACGAAATGTACGTTATAGTCTATTTTTTTAATGATTCTTATGTTTTTATCTACAGAACAAATTATGGATCCGATTTTTTCCTTTTCTTTTTCTTTCCCATAGTGTATGAAGCAAATACTTGCATTTCGATTGGGGTTGTATTATATACTTATCACTTAATCCCAATTTTATGGCCACATATTTTTTTCGGCTAAGTAATGGTCAAAATGAAATTTGATTTCAAATTTCAATATAATTTAATTATAAATTAAATTAGTAATTTTACTTTGTTTAGTGATAATAATTAACTAAGAATGCTAGTTTTAAGATTGGGTAATTGCCCTTTTCAACCCTTACTTCTAACATAGAAGTTATTAAGAGTAAAATTCAGGAACTAAAATCTACTTTTTTGGCACAATAAAATTTTCAAGGCACATTACCACGATGTACTTCTTTTATTTGAATTGGGTTTGAAATCACGTATTCATAAGTTATAAATATAGGTATATCGAGAATATGCCTTAATGAGCAATGGTTAACAATGGTTCTAAAAAATGCAAGTGGAGCAATTTATTATGAATTGATACTTATTGTTCAGAATTTGATAACATAAACTTTTTTTAGGGGATTCCATCTACAAACACAAAATTTATGGTCGATTGATATTGCTCATTTGTATGAAGTAATAGATTCATTAAGATCCTAAGTAAAAAAAGGTTATGTCATTTCAATTGATTCTTGTAAAAGATATAGTAATATATCTAAGAAATTATTCCATCAAACATATATATTTTCCTAAGGAGTTGAATTATAAAAATAGAAGGCGAATCCCTGATCTCGTCAGTCGAAAGAATTTTCGTGAGGTATCATTTTATTTTTGGAGGGACAACATAAAATGTAGATTTTGAGAAAAAACCTTTTATGACTACTTATCCACAACATGAAAGTTAGTACGCTTCGCAGCCTTAATGGTAAAGCAAACATATTAATTATATAATGCAATAAAAAGGGAAAAGCAAGCTTTCTTCTTTACCCTAACTTCTATTCAACTCGATTAGATAATCTATAAAAAGTTGTAAATCAACTCGTATTATTATTGATATGATGTGGATGATAATATTTTAATTAGGAAATTCGATAGCTAAAGGTTAAGGATGCAAGTTCCACAGGAAAATGCGACCTCGTATAGATAGTGGATGCCTAAATCAGTTAATTTGTTTTTCTTCACGCAGCAAATGAAACCCCCTACGTCAGTTTGCAATGTCATCATAACACAAGTGGCATTAGGCAACTCAAAAGCTTTATGCTTTTGGATTCAGTCAGGTCTGGTCTTATTTTATGGTGATGCAGATCACATGGTTGTCTTAGATAATCCATCTCAAAAAGGATGGAGAAAGTAGGTGTATCGAATTTTAGGTATAACTTTTACTATTTTCTTTTAACACAGAGAATTTGGGGATTCATCCATATAATAATAGGATAAATTGCACATGTAACTATTAATCATATATGGATAAATTTTTTAAACTCTAAATGTATAATTTTATCTTCACATAACTTTTAAAAGTGTGTGTACATACACTTAAAACCACCATTAAAATTACGAGAAAGCAAAGTCACAGATTGAATGTTTTTGGAGTTTCAGCCATAGTTTTAAGGCTATTTATATATTTCAAAAAACTAAAGTTACATCCAATTGCTTTATGTATATATTTGCAATTATTTCAAAAATTAATAGAAGGTATAAAACTATTTTTAACATGCAACAACCCGTGAAAATGGCAGGCTGCTCAACCATTCCGAAATTGCAGATTATTTTCAGACTCATGGATTGTTTTGCCAATAAGAAACGGCGGTTAGTGGGACTGGAATCAGAGTGCGCAGAAGTAGCATTTGAACCGTGACCAATTGAGTGCACTCTCACACGCTAAATGTACTATATGCACTGATTGCTTGTTTTTGTGAATTTGTTCATTTAATCAATTTCATATTGACATTATAAAATCATTTTATGTGACCCTTGATGTGCTATTGTAAATTAAAAATATTTGAACGTGTGGTTGAAGGAATGACACCTCTGTATCCCTATTATTGGAGGTGAATACTCTTGCTTGTAAAATAAAATTTGGATATGATTTATGTATCATTTTTTGTACTCTTACCTAACTTATCATAACCTGTTGAGATACCTTTTATATGCAAATTGTCTTAACACCCTCATATGAATTAGGTAGCATTTGGTCTGAATATTCTTATCAGTAGAATTGACAAAATATATAGAGCCCATTTGGTCTGCAAAATAAATTTAGCATCAAACAATAGAATTTATATGAGAACATGACAAAGTGACTTCTTTTAATATTTGACATAAAGATTGAATCTTAGAGATGGTTGTTAGAATTCTATGATATTTAATTGTAGATACTATTTTAGGTGTTAATTTACTTTAATTGCAAGAAAATTGGAAACTTAGTGGGCATTCTTGGAGATTATTTAGTGGGTGGATCTAATGTTTAAAAGTAATAGAAAATTCAATACAAGATAAGAACTCTGATTTACGATTTAACCTGCAAGATATGGTGTTATTGATGATTTAGAGTGTTGATGTTGGAATTAAGTTTTTAGATGTTAAATGGGTATGTTTGGTGGTGCCATTGATGATTGGTAGAGGATATAATGTTTGGTCTATATACTTCAGCAATTTTATGTTAATTTTAATTTTCAAGTATATAATTTAACCATTGAACAAAGATTTAATGATTGGAAATACAAGTTGGTGATAATGTGTATCACAATAGTGGCTCTCATGTACACTTCTAGCAATTTGGCAACCGTGAATGAGGATGAACTTGCAATGAAGACCCCATGGTGTTGCCAATGAGGGCCCTCCAATGTTTAAATTAGTGAGGAGAGTATTAGTAGATAGAGAGAGAGAGATTGGAGTAAGGAGAGCTTTGGAGAGAAGGATTGGAAGAGAGAAAAGGATCCCTTCACTGAGGCTCCATATCCTATTTTAATGGTATGGGGCTAACCTGTTGAATCACCTGTCGATCAAGGATTGGCTTGTGCATAATCTAAGATGGGGGTACGGTTGGTATGAGAAAGGACGGCTCTTTTTTGCCGGTTGGTAGACCCTAGGGAAGGAGCCTTCACATTAGCATAGGCAATTGTTACTGCTTGGGCTACTAAATCCCTAGGTTATATAGTAGGTTGTCACATAACATTTGATGAGAGAGAGAGAGAGATGGACTTCCCCTCGTGACGTGCATTTTGATCCGAGCACCAAGCGATGGATACCTTGATTGTATATATGTCTGGGAAGAGCTCGCTTGGTTATCTAGGCTTCTTGACTCTTTAGTGCTCGAGATCAAGGAGTTTAGCAGCTTGGGGGCCTTGTAGTGAGTTCCTATGCCTCTTCCGAGCTTATGGACGGGGGTATGCTCAAAGCTCATTAAAGACCATATGAGAATACTAGGCACATGGATGGTTTGCTCTTACTCAAGCTTGTATTGATCTATTCTATTGAGTTAGGTAGGTCGGACTGATCGGCAATGGGCCAATGCTTTGAATGAGAGGTGCTCGGGGATGCTGAGCAAGTCTAATGACTTAAGTTAGGCCTCTAGAGTGTTAAGTCGAAAAGGGCCTATCAATACTAGTAATGGGAATGGATTTAACGCCTTGGGTTTCTTATCTTTTGTGATCATGTTGGAAAAACTCAAAATTCTTAGGTGATATAAAAATCTTGTTATTGGACAAAATATAACGTTTTACAAAATCTTAAGCTCTTATCTTCTATAAATCCTTGCACATCACATAATTCAAGAAGTCATACTTTATTGTACTTTTTGTGCTAAATGACACTGTTAGTGTATTAATAAAGAGGAAAAAAAATTTGTGTTCAATGTTTTACTATTTTTTTTTATTTCAGTTCTAAACGTTTAATTTTTTTTATTTAAGTCTCAAAATTTGCAATGTTTGTAGATGAGTTCTTTTACTAACGATGTTGATTTTTTCAAGAATGACATGTGGAAGCCTCTTATTGGCCAAATAGTTAATTTAATTAAAAATTTTTGAATATATATATTATTTAAGTAAATTCTAGAAATTGAAATCGCACATGGTGACATTTAGTTGGTTACATAATCATAAAAATTCAATAATGTAATAAAATTAATGAAATATAAACAAAAATACACAAAAAATATAAAATATCTGAAAAGAAAAGTAAAATGTCAAAAATTAAAAACAAAAAGCTTTAGCCACCTAATGGTTATGGGGTGGTTAACCCCTCTAGGGTGGTGAGCGACCATGCCTACTTAGAAAAAAATAAAAATAAAAATAAAAATAAAAAAATAAAATAAAGAAGAAAAAGAGAAAATTAGGCATAAACTTGATCATATTTCAATTGGTTGTGTGACCCAATTGAAACCTAATTGGTTTAATCTTAATTTTTTTTTTCTTTTAAAATTTCCTCAATTAAGATGGTTTCCCACTACCTAAGAGTAATTATGCAATCCCCTTAAGGCGGTCGCGCAATCCTCTTAGGGTGTTAGGTGGGTACATACAACTAATTATGGTTTGAAACAGCCTTATTTTATTAGTGTATTGTGAACTACCTAAATATTCTAGACATTCTTATCACCCAATGGCCAAGAGATGGTCGAATGACTATTTTTAAGAGATCACGTGACCCCATCTTGGTGGCTATTACCATGGGATGGTTGGAACTATGTTTTTAAATTTTACTATAATTTTCCTTTTTTTTCTTTTTTCTTTTTATTTTATAAATATTTATTTATTATATTATTTAAATTATATGATTATGTGGACCAATCGAATATTGCCATGTGTCCTTTATTTCTATAGTTTGTCTTTCATTTCCATATCTTTTTATATTTTTAAACTTTTCTTTTTCAAATTTACCTAATATATATTAATTTATTATTTAACTAAGTAAATTGTTTCAATCAATTGGATGCACTACATAACATACCTAGATGAAAAACTTAATTTTATTAACAAAAGGACTCGTTTTGAAATATTAAGGATAATTGAATAGATTAAAGGTTTAAGACTAAAATTGAACAATATTAAAATGTTGAGGATTAAATTTATATCTTTTTGTTAATAAATAATCTATGTCTTTATCATTGATAATGTGGTTTTTCAATATTTAAATTATATATATATATATAATACATAAACAAAATAACATAATTAAGATAAATAGATATTTGATGCAATTAAATGTGTATTATTTGTAAATATAGGAATTTATGATAATTGAATGTGAGTAACTTTAGGGGTAAAAAAAAAAAATGATAAAACTAAAATTTAGTCGGTAAAATTTGGGATATTTTATGGATTTAGAGTATAGATAAGCGATTAACTTTATTATTCCTCAGACCCTATAATGCCTTACTTGATTAGGTAAGTTTCGGATAAGTATTGAACATCACAAGGTAGATTTCATGAATAATTTTCCTCACCATACTTCCATAGGATAGGAAATGAGTACTATGTCTGTGTATGTGTTATTTATCTTTATATAGTATAGGTTTCAAGATATTCTATGCCTACAAAGTAAAAATTATGAAATTATAATAGGAAACACAAAACAATACCATATCTTACCTTCTATGTTTTACTAGAATAAATAAATAAATAAACATATAAATTATAACCCAAGCCCACCATCCATAAGAAATTGTTAATAATTTTTTACATCATTTCTTCTACCTCTCTCTTTTCTTAAATCTATGTTTCTATTTCCTATCTTTCTTGCCCCACTTCTTCTTCCTTACTAGTCTTACCTTTATTTTTAATGGATATTATACCTACAGATTTATCATTATGAATTTGGTGTTATTATATCAAGTAAGTAGACAAAACTTTTCGATACATTGTAAGGTTTGTATAAGTGGAGGGTGTATCTTTTTCATGAACATATAATTATACCATTTTTATTTCGTAATGTCACTTTTATTTAAGATGTTTTATGAGATAGATTTTGTAACATCACTTTTATAAACTCATGAAATGTGTATCTTCATTCAATTTGATTGAATATGATGATATGAGAACAATGATGGGTTTTAGTTCTTGAAAATTTACCTCAAAATTTAATACTATAAAAAAGTGATAGAAAAATATATAGGTCATAGGGTATTTTCTCTATCGGTTTTATAATATACAATATTTAGGATGGTTTTAGAGTGTTATAAGGAGTAGTCCCTATTTTAAAATTTTGAAACTTGTACTTACAATGTAGGATGCAGTAAAACCTTCTACCTTACCTACTCTGTACCTATTCTCTCTTAATTAATGTATAGAGGAATTTTTCTTGAACCTTTGGACAATTAATGAGTATAATATTATACACATATTATTGTTGTTGTTGTTGTTGATAGTTGAAATTATAAATTTAGTTAATGGGGTTAAAGTAATGATTTAGCCTGTAAGAGAAAAAGATTAGGTAATAGGGGTATCAGGGTCACTCTGGTGTTGCAACTTTGATATTTAAATAAGTCAAGAAAATGATATATGGAGGGAAATAAGAAAGAAGTGTAAAAAAGGCTAAGATAGAAATGCCGAAGGATTCTGTGTTGTATTTATAAGCAGTAAGCTGTAATTGCCATATTGATTATATTTAGTAGACTTATTACGTGAAGAATTGAGCTTTGGATCACTTCCTTATACTTAGGAACGTTGGGGTACGTATATAGTAATCATTGAATTGTTTGCGTCCCTGTCTTGATTTAAAAATCTAGAAGCTCATCTCTTTATACCAAATCAAATAACACAGAGCTTAAGTGACATTGGATGATTTCTAGTAAATCTAATTACCTCGAACTTCTTCCACTTGAACCAAGTTCTAGCTATGCATATGAGTGGTGCTATTTGTATATAAGTAAAGTCTAACCTCTAGATTTAGGTTGGTGGAGCGTTATAGGGGGCTTGTTCTGGGCTTGAAGGATTGTATTGGGCTTCCATGGGCTTATTGTAGAAGATTCCTATCAACAATTTCCCCTGACTCTCTGTGGTGTAGTGCAACAAGGAGAGTAAGATAATAAGATTTGTAACAACCATCCTATTCTTTGATATAAATTGATTAGATAAGAAGCTAGTTCCAATTTGTATTGATGATACCCCATCGGATTTGTTTAGGTATGTACATACTTTGTGAGGCAAACTTTGCACCTTAGTAATAGATTCTTTGAGCTGTTTACTATGTGGTTTACTCTACTTGACCTCTCTAGTCTTGGTTTACCTTGTCTTAATGAACATGACTTGATTACTTGACTTTGCTCCAGTTGAGAGAGCATATTCAGGAAGCCATTCCTAACTGTTGTTCCATGTTTCATATATTGCGATTCACACTCGAATGATAGGCATGACATGTGGGTGGAATCAATCTCGGTCATTAATTTTCAACATAGTGGTTGTTCCATGCTTGTGATCCTTCTATATTATTTTTATGGATCTTAATGCTTACGCCTTAATTTAAACACTACTACCCCATTCCTTAACATTTTTTTGCAACTTCATTATCACTCAATTTCATCTTAGGCTATAAGTTTTCGACTCTTCCTTCACATAAACTTTCAACTTCTAAACCCATTCATTCATTTATTGAATTTTTTAGGTAATCATGTCTTGAATGCTCAAATTCACCTTCTGTAGAGGTTGTAAATAAGGAAACCTATGTCTCTTCGAAGGTTGTGAGGGTGGTTCCTCTGTAGTAAGTACTCAACAAGGCCAAAGGAAAAGATTCCTGGGTGTTTTTGTTAGAACATAGT
Organism: Lumnitzera littorea; assembly: GCA_024138015.1. Classification (NCBI taxonomy): domain Eukaryota; kingdom Viridiplantae; phylum Streptophyta; class Magnoliopsida; order Myrtales; family Combretaceae; genus Lumnitzera; species Lumnitzera littorea. The sequence goes on along the minus strand of JAMXBB010000006.1, from coordinate 38,515,788 downwards.
AAAGGTGAGAGAGAGTGCATTCATTGTCTCAAGAGGACTAATATGATTCTTATTACTTAGTATTCAGTAGATGGTGATGATCAACTTCAAAAAGAGTACTTATATTCGAGAATTCAATATGATCTATCCCCTAATGGTGCTTCCAGCAGCTTGTTTGATAAGGAAGTTGATATGCTATGCAACTATTTCAAATGCATCCCTTGTAGCTGGAAGGTTAAAAGGTTAGAGGTACATGAAGGTGTTGCCTTGTTGGGTGAAAGACAATTTTCCTCATTTGAAAAATATTTTGAGGTCAATCTTTGCATACCCTTTTCTTAACTTGAGTTATGGATGTGTCCCGACATGTTAACTTTGAACTCCTATAGGTTGACGATTGCCTTTGAACCTATTTATGAAAAATTAGAAATCAAGGCTTCATCTACACTATCTAGGCATTTCTTGCAATTAAATGTAGTGAAGGGTGATATTATCTGTGCGCTTGACCTTAGAGAAGAATCTTACTTGGGTTGGAATCCTTTATCCATGAGAGGAAATAGAAGTGGTTAGTCATTAGGTCCATTGAAGACCGAGGGTTTCCAACAGAATGGTTTGACCTATGAGGACGAGTGACATGAAGACTTTATTAGGAAATGATAAAGTGGCTACAAATACAACGTAGGACAAATAACGAATGGTTTGTTTAGGATGCTAAAGTAATCATTGACCATTTCCATAAAAGAATAAATATTCTCTGATGAAGAAAAATGTGCTTAAGATGATTAGAATAGGACAAAAGGAAGGTCAGTTCTCATCTAGAGGAACATAACGACATACATGAAGGTGGTATGGAAGTTACCAACAATATAATAACTGACGAGCTGAAAGGTATGCATATGGAAAGTGCCATGCTGAGGTGAGCTTACTGTAGAGAGACATTACCTACAAAGACTTAGGAAGATGAGTTCTCTTCTTTTCCTATACTTAGCATGGCTTTAGTGAAATTTGCAATATTTATTTTTAGAGCTAACCTATTTCTTATTTTATAGATATGCCAGTCAAAAATCTAGACCCTAGAGACCTCCTTATAAGCCTAAAATCAGGCTAGGTCAATTGGAAGAAAACTGGAAGTGCTACTAGTGGTAATATTAGTGGTAGGAAGTCTCTCCCTACTAAGAAGAATGTTAACGGGGAACAAAATTGTGCTTGAAAACTATGGCTAAAATGAAAAGAGGTTAAGTTGCCAAGGTCAAGCCATCAAGGAAGAGATCTAAGTGGAGGTTCCCATTAAGAACTAAGCTAAAGAGAAAGAAAAGGAGAAGCTGACTAAGAAGATGGATGGAGATTAGTTGGTATTAATGTTGGTGTTGGGTTGTTTGGTCCTAATGAAGGTATTGAGATCTAACTTAGTGCCCTCTAGACTTTGATCTCCAAGAGGTCGGTTCCTTAACTAGGATGTATATGAATTCTTCTTAAATTGGTGAGTCAAGACTAATGATTTTGTTTTTGGGAAAGTCAAGTTGTTGCCTAGCTACTAGAGGGCATTAAGTTTCCTCAAGACGTTAAGGATATTGACAGAAATGTCAAATTATCATCTAGCTTAAAAGAGCTAGCTGTTGCAAAGCTTTATGATATAAGGTTCACATTTATCTTTGTTGCTATGTTGTTAACATTTTTCTTCTTTACTTATGCGGTCATCTCAACATCTTACAAAAATCATTGGTAGAATTATTGCTAAGTTTAAGGAGGTATAAACTCTAGTTCTTCTCTCACATAAACTTCTAAACTTACTTTGACCTAATTTCTTTTTAGGTGGTTGAATAAGCCAAAAATGATATGGCGAGAATGGACACCGAGTTTACTGCTTGCATTAAGGTATGGGACAATGAGAAAGAAAAGTTGGAGTGAGAGGTTAAGGATTTAAAGGACAAGCTCAAGGAGGAATCCAAAGCTATGAAGAAAAAAGAGTCCAAGTTTCAAGATGTCATTCAAAAGAATGACAATCTTATTAAAAAAATGGAGAAATCTATGAAGCGTGAAGATGAAGTTGATAAGAAACATGCTAAGGAGATACAACAATTGAAGACTCCTTTAGACAAACAACAAGTTTGGATCTTTAACTTGGAGCAAAGGGTGGCACAAGGAGCTAACTACAAGAATGTTTGTAACGCCCCGAGACCCTCGCTACATATTCCGGACTAGCCAGGATATGTAAGGCTTTTTGAGTCCACGATCGAAACAAGGAAAATCACATCACATAAAATAAGAATGTCCACAAGGGAGTGGGAACTGCATTCACTCATAAACTCATATAAACCTGTAACATTCAAAAGTTTGGAAGCGTCCCGACTTATAACTAATACATAAGTTAAGGCAAATAACTAAAATCCTTAAAATCAAAAGGAGTCCATCTCCTCAAAATAAAAAATAAATCCTCAATAAATATAAACCATTAGTAAAATAGATAATACTCTATCTAGTCATCATAGAAATATAAATACTCGACTCCATCCTCCTTTTGCATGTCGTCGACAAACGTTTCCTCATAAATAAGAAGGTCCTCAGATCCAGCACCTGAAAAAGAAAAGAATGAGTCAAAACCCAGTATTGGAATATAAACACATACGCATGCCGAATAGATCGTTCACATATAGATATGCAGTTAATAGTAGATAATACAATAAGTAGTTTAATTATCTTGATTTAGGCCCACAGAACAACAAAGGGATATTCAAACCCCATCAAATTTAGTCTTTACCTACATACGTAAGTGGATATAATTATATGTTTTCCTTTAAGTCCTACGCCTAGAAACTAGAGTCCAGAACTTAATATTCTACCTGTGTTATCCCATGTGAAAGTCCACTAGGGAAACCTTGCACATGATCAGTAGTTGCCTCTTTAGGGATCTGCCATTGCGAGCCCTTAGAGCGGGCAGGTCAAACAAAACCAGCAATCAAGTTTAATTGGGCTGAATATAAGTTAGTCCGATTTGATTACTAAATCTTATGAAACATAAGTAACAATCAACACCACATACTTGGAATCGCTCTAAGATCGAATACCATACTCTGGTCTCAAATCGAACAAAAGTTAGACCTCAATAAAGGAAATCGAATACTACGAATCTAAAACAAAACAAGTAGCACGTTAACCTTTAAGTATTCTAAAGCCAAATCTTACCTAAGAGTTATCAAAGAGCTTATGATCTACGCAAATAAGGTCCTGAAAGAAATGGTTAAGTCAAATAATAATAATAACATAATATGAGTAAACTAAAAAGACAACATAACTATATATATATAAGATCACTTTTATAATAACTCGTAAAGTACATAATATATATAAAAGGAAGTATACAATGGATACAATACTAAAGTATTGAATATATAGTTTATCGAATTGGTAAGGTAAATAAGTACGTAACTGGAAAATAGTATAATTTGTAATCACTCATAAGAAAATACATAAACGAACATACCAAGCGTAATGTGATATACTATATAAATATACAGAAACTTAGCCCCAATATAAATATCTATAATCAATATACCTAATACAATAAAATATACTATACACTCATAATACTAAGGTGAAGAAAATACTTAAACCGGAATACCGTTGATATAAAAATAAGACATACTAACATTAATATAGTATTATAATACACTGGATAGATGTTTGAGACTATTATATAAAATACAATTATTAACAAAATCTATAATTAAACAGAAGGTTGTGACCCAAGTCAAATACGACAGAAATAAAAAAATTTGTCCTAAGATATATTTATAACTAATAACGCGAAATATGATAACATATATATTAACCATAACTCTTATATAAATTAACGCTATATAACATGATAACTGAATACTTTAAAGCAGAAACCGAATAGCAATAATACTTAAGTTAACATTAACAGTGGAGATATTTAATAAAATCATAATAAGAGACTACACTAAGAGTATGGTATTGAGTATAAAATTGGAAATGGCTTATAAGGGTAATTGAGATAGAAACACCGAGCACAACAAATGAGAACTTAACATAAACAAAATTAGAAATTTTAATTTATTAAAATAATATACTTAAGTAATTAATTAGTAATATTTACCGGGTTAAAATGAAACACATGGAGTGATAATTAAATTAAGGGGGGGCGGGCATGGGAGAGGTGGGGTATGTTTGCGAGAGAAAAGGGATTGAGGGAGAATGGTGGGCATAGGGATAGAGAGATAAAGTGTTGAGAAAGAGGGGGATAGGGACGGAGAGATAAAGTGTCGAAAGAGAGATAGGGAGCAAGGTGAGAGAGAGATAGTGAGACGAGAGAAAGGGAGACAGGGATCGGAGAGATATTGGAGGGCTAATTATGGGTGGGGTGGGGTTTGGTCTGTTGTAAAATCAGGCATACGGCAAAAGAGAGTTTGTGAAGATGGGAGGGGACAGGCGATAGAGAGGGGGTTAGGGAAATTAATGAGGGGAGAGAAGAGGTGAGGGAGAGAAAGAGAGTGAGGTGAGAGGAAAAGAAAATGGAGATGTGGAATTACGGTAGGGAACAAAATAGGGTTTAGTGTAGGGTTTTAGGGTAGCTTAATCTATGACCTTCTAGAAAGTAGGGTAGTGCTTAAATATAAAAAAAGAAAATAGAATTAATTATAATAAGAATATATAAATATCGCGTAATAAAATAAGTTTTTATATAAATGTCGTAAGGTATAACATAAATAAAAAATTATTGTATCCTATAAGAAAAAATATAAAATTAGATATACTTAATATGTATGTAAAATAAGGATTTCAAAATAATCAAATCGGAACCTTACTTTCGATTTCTAACAATACTAACCTAAGTGAGTTTACAAATTAAATAAAATAATTAACTAACTAGGGTGTTTCAATGTCCTTTAAGAAGTTCAAGACAACAAAGAGTACATGGGTATGTTAAAGGAGAAATTGCTAAATGGAATTAAGATGGTAAAGGAAGAAATCTTAATTCATTGTTCAGATTATGATATGAGCTATCTTAACTTTATTGAGGAGGCTTATAGAGTTGACTAGGTATAGTAGGAGATGGTTGAAATTCAAAAAGACTATTAAGTAAGATAATCTGCTAGTAATTGAAGATGAAGGCGAAGTTAGAACTCCATGGATAATCAAAATACTAGGGGTTAATTGTATAGAACTCCAATCTTTATAGTTTATTATGTGAGCTCGTAATCCATTTGTAGCTTAAGACTTAGAGCATGTTCGACCTATTCCCTTCTTAATTAGGGTTAGGTTATATTAACTTGTCATTTGTACTTATCTTAGGATTTTGAGTTTTTATTTATATTTCAGCCATAAATCTTAAGGTCGTTTGTGCAAACATTATCAACCAGTTTGCTTTTCATACTAGCATAGGCAAGGATGAATCCTGACCAACTTTGGTTGGATATTACAACATCTACCTTTAGCTTTAGGCATTAGCTATTTCATTGATCCTAATTAGAGATCCATGTGAACCTCATAATTAGTGAATAGGAATCGAGTGGATAAATGTAGGGTGTCAGTGAAACTAACCCAATTAACGTGAAAACTTACGGATAGGTTTAGGACGTTAGTCGAAGAGATTATGTAAGTTTGAAATTTAAAAATATAATAAAATATTAAAATATAGCTAAAATAGGAAGAATTTATTGTATCGTTATTATATTATTGGGTACGCTTTATGTATATTTCAAAAATTAACAAATACTTAGAGATATATTATAAGAGTAATATATTTAATATTGGACATTAAATAATAGATAAAAAACATGTATGTACATCGGGTGAAAAAATAAAAAAATTCATTTCTCAATTAAGAAATAACATTTGAAATTTTGAATATGTCATGGTAAATTGAATAGTTTAAAAAAAAAGGCAAAAATTGATTAAATTATATTACATATTTATATTTTCTAATTAAGTAATTTTTTAATAATTTATTTATTCATTAATTTACTATTTACTAAATAATTTACATAATATATTAAAAAATTTATTATGCACTTATTAAATAATTTATTTTTCATTGACTAATTTATTATTTATTAAATATTTTATTATTCATTGAACTATTTATTATTTATTGGATAATTTATTACTTATTGAATAATTTATTATTTATTCAAAAATTATTACTCATTGTAAACCCTAAAGCCAAGCCAAGTAACCATAGGTTTGAACTTTAAACCCAAGGTTTAGGACGATCGGCTAAAGGATCCGATCAAACCCAAATTATAAACTATTTAACAAAATACCAGTAAAAATGACCCTGTAAACTTAAATTTAAGAAAGTGAGTAGTAAAATAAGAGACTATAA
>JAMXBB010000006.1:38129386-38494117 GCA_024138015.1 Lumnitzera littorea | reverse complement strand
TATATATATATATATATATATATATTGAAAAATAAAAATTCAAAAATATAAAAAAAATAAAAAAGGTATCTTTATTTTAAACATGAATTTTTCATTTTTATAAAAATTTCAATTTTCAAATTTTTATAAACAAGAATAAAAAAATAATATTTTTGACACTTAGAAAAAAGAATTAAAAATAAATAAATAAATAAGAAAATAAAATGTTTTATCACTTAGAAATTGTTTTCAAAAGGTGAAATCTAATAACAAACCCTTTCAAAAAATTTGGATTTTTTTTAGATTTTTATTTCAAATAATAAACATTAGGATTTTTTTTAGAATTTTTCTTAGATAAAAACTAAATGGATTAAAACATAAATGTAGCTTGCTTCTCCAGAATTAAAATAAACCAAAACATATAAAAGTTTGACAAAAAATGAACTATAGAAGTTTAATCTGAAATATTGTGTACGTGGGCACTTATAGGTAATTATGGGGTGACCTAAAATATGAAAAATTGTTATTTCTCCCCTTTTTTGTTAAACAAATTGATTTTACTTTTCGACTTTTTGTCTTTCATAAATAAATAAAACATTTCCTTCGTTATTTATAATTTAGATATATTTTGAAATAATTGGGTATTTTGATTAATAATTGCTAGCTCCTTAATTAAACATCTTTGGTTTTTAAAAATCATTTTCAAAATTAATTGCTTTCATAAACTAGTGGCCAAGTTAAGATCAATCCATCAAATTGATACTAGTGGTTAGGTTAAAATTAATCAATCTAATTGATTATAACCTAACCTTTTTTTGGATCTTAAACAAAGGGCGAGTCTAAATATTTTGCAATCCTTAAAGAAAACCAAATTTTCCTTAATCCCTAATCAATGGTTAATATTAAATGGATAAAGTGTGATATGAATCATGTTAAGGAAAATAAAGGGGAAAATGCAAAAAAAAACCCCTTCAACTTTTAAAGTGAGATTTTTTACCTCCTAAACTTTAATAAATTAGCAAAATAACTCTCATAATGCTTAAACTTTGTTTTAGGTACGTAAACACCCCTTAAATTTTAATTTTAGTACACGAGTGCCCCTTAAACTATGAGGTGTTTGGAAGTATTTATGTACAAAAATCAAAGTCTATGAGGTGTTTACACATTAAAATTAAAGTTTAAAGGGTTATGGGGTTTTTCTTGCTAATTTATAAAAGTTTAGGAGGTTAAAAACCTTCTATGAGGTGTTTACACATTAAAATTAAAGTTTAAAGGGTTATGGGGTTTTTCTTGCTAATTTATAAAAGTTTAGGAGGTTAAAAACCTTGCTTTGAAAGTTCAGATGATCAATCTGTACCTAAGTCAAAATTTATAAGAGTTTTTTGCAATTTTCCCACTAGATATTCCAGCTTAATACTGCTTACGAATGATATTCCTGCAAGATGAACTCCTTAGCTTTTTGTTGGAACTCATCCAAAGAGGTTGGCAAATGCTTTGCAAGGGACATAAACAGGTCGAAATTCTCCTCAATCCCTTTGCAAATTGGATGTAAAGCAATACTCTTATCACAATTTGGTATTTTAATCATTAGTTGTTTAAAGTGATGTATATAGTGTCTAATACTTTCATTTGACTTTTGCAGTATGGTCATTAGGAGGGAAGAATCCTTAGTCGGTGGCTTGTTAGCAAAAAAAAATTGCCTAAACTTTTTAGCCAGTTGGTCAAAAGATAAAATTAACCCAGGATTTAGTGTGTTGAACAAATTACTCCTGAACTTTCTCAAGGTCGAAGGGAAAATCTTGCGTGCGATTGCATCACTGAGCACATACAACACTAAAAGAGTTCTAAATATATTTAGATGATCATCGAGGTCTTTGTTGCCATCATATGTGTCACATTGTAGTATTCTAACATTTAGGACAAAAGCTTCATCTGCAATTTCTCTAGTGAAAGAACAATTCTTCTTATCCTTCTTCTTAGCCTCCTTTGTTAAATCCTTTTCAACCAACAATTTTCAAATATGTACCTTCAAATCTCACAAACTCATGTTTGCAACAATTTTTTTGTAGATAAGTAGTAGTTACATGTAACTTTTCATGATTAAGCAAAGTAGGAGCACAATTATGGGCTAAAGCTAGTGACAATGCTTGCTGTTTATCTTATAACTTACTCCCTAATACATTATGAAGTAAATGCTCAATAGGAGTATGAGTAGTTTGTACTTATTGATGATTCCTACTTTCTAGAGGAGCCTTGTCCCAAGTGTGGTTAGGTGCCTCATTCTCCACAAGGTGTAAGGCTTCATCACTCACATCCTTTAGAAATGGTATTGAAGAGGATGTAGATCTCTTTCTTCTAATTTCCTCTTTAACTCAGCATTTTATGCTAAAACTTCCTATCATTGCTTCTTTAATTTCATGTATAATTGTTCTAAATGAGTTATGCGCATTGTCTTATCTTCCAAAGGTTGATGTTATAGAGGGGGTTATATCATTTCTAGATGAGATGGTGGTTGTTGATGCAATTGCTGCTCCTCTTGAACCATGCGAGGGGTATTACTCCCCTTGCTAGTATCATCTTTTTTGTTTTTGGTCACCATGATGGGTTTCGAGAATAAATGGCGCTAAACTATTGATGGTCAAAATTGTAATTTTGAATAATGAGATTAAAGGAATGATCTAGCTTGCAAAAGAAAAAAAATCAAGCTATGGGGATATTGAGGCTACTTCGACATTCTTTGTTGCCTAAATAAGTAAAGGAAATGATGTATGGAGGGAAATAAGAAAGAAGAAGGGTTAAAAAAGCTAAGAGAGAAATACAAAAGCTTCCATGTTGTACTTATAAGTAATGACTTGTAACTACCATGTTGATTACGGTTGGCATATTCATCACGTGGAAAATCTAGCTTTGGACCACTTCCTTACTATTAGGAATGTGGGGGTAATGGATGGTTATTTGTGTAGCAACCATTGAAACTTTCGTACCCCTATCTTGATTTAAATATTTGGAAGCTTCTTTCTTCACACCATACCTAATAATATAGAGCTCAAGTAATGGTAACACATTTTTGAGCTATTTAACAAACCTCAAGCTCTTTCTACCCAAATAAAGTTTTACCTAAGTATATAGGTGGTGCTAACATTATATAAGTGGAGTACAACCTTTAAATTTAGGTTGGAGGAGTGTTATGGAGGTTAGTTGTGAGCCTAAAGGACCGTATTAGACTCCCATGTGCCTATAGTGGAAGATTCTCATCAATAATAATTATTGTTGTTGTTGTTTACCAAGATTGTCATCATCATCAAGTGGGATGATTATCACTCTGGGAATAAAACTAGTTCTTCAATGAAATTTTAACAAAGTTTGGTTGAAAACTGAAACTTTATTATATGCATGAAAATGCATGGTTAAGAAATGTGCAACCTTTTAGGTGTTAACACCTATATATAAAAACAGTAATAATAGTATATACATTTTGTGTTTTCTTTTTCTATCAATGCACTTATGGATGGATAGGAGTGAGCTGGTGTATGATTGGTGGTGTATAAGGCTTTCCTCATACCCGACTCAGTAGGTATAGGTTTTTAAATTTTAGAATCAAAACTTATAACGTTTTGAAACCATTTTATTATATATAATTTTTTTCATTAGAATTCTAATGTAAGTTTTGAAAAAAAAAAAATGATGGAATAAAATTCACCACATCATAGATAAAAGTGACAAAATAACATAACTCCACTCGTATAGAGCTTATAAAAGTGACAAAAGAGAGTTGTACTTGTCCTATAATATCCTTTTTATACTTTACTATCCAATTATCCTTCTATAGTTTAGAATATAGGTTCTAGAATGGGGTATTAAGATATCATACTCATTTCCTATCTTGTGGAAGTAAGTTTTGGTGTTGTAACTAGAACTTACCATATAACATTTAATGCTTCTACATATCTTATCTAATCAAATAAAATGTTATAGGATTTAAGATGCAATAGGATTACCCACTTACCTCTAAAGCTGCTTGTTATTACTATTCTTAGTAATTACTCCTATCCATAGAACATAACAAATTATAGTTGAAAAAAAAATAATAAAAAAAAGAAAACTTTCTTATAAGCTTCAACATGCATGGTTGCAAAACGTGCAAAATTTAGATGCAAACGCAAGTATGTCACTTTTTTTCTTCTCATGAAATAAGACAAAAAGGTAAGTATGTTTCATCAGGACGGACGTACTATATGTGTATCTATGCTTGATTTATATATATAAATATATATGTAGATATATGTATGTATGTATTTATGTATATATATATATATATATATATACCAGCAGATGGTGCACCCATGTTACTTGTGCTAAAAAAATTAAATTAAAGTTCTTTAAAATTTTGTTTTCATTCTTTTTCCGTTAAATTATAAAATTTTCAATTTCAATAATCAATTTTTAAAAACTTTTGAAATTTATTGATTATATAAAGTGTTTTTATTTAAGCCAGTTATTTTTTTTAAACACAAATGTTCCTCCAGTTAAGGAAAAAATTGCATAATCCATATTTCAGCATAGCTATTGATCTAGTAGTCTTGTGAATATATTTTCATAATTTTTATTAGAAAAACTAAAAGTTTTCATCGTATAATTTTATTTTGCAAATACAAATACAATAAAATAATTAATATATGATTATGTTATTAATAATATCAAGAACATTCACTTTCATAGATTTCTTAAACTAAAATATTTATTGACATTGCTTATAATAAATAATGTATTTTAGGAAAGAAAAATGTGATTATATTATTATCTCATTGCATGTTGAAGAAATGAAATAAAAAATTATTAATTGTATATTACATATAATGCATTTTAGGGAAAATGAAAATGTATGATTATGTTATTATCACATTATGTATCAAAAAAGTAAAAAATTAATATTTATAAAACAAATTTATGTTTATCCAAACTAAAAGATACATGATTTTAGAATAGTCATTTTAGTAATTCCCCTTTTTTTTTTTAAATAAGGCATTTAGTTTATATAGGCTATGGACAAATATTTGCTGTTGAAATCATATATTATATATGACGTATTTACAAAAAAAGATAAATATATGATTATATTATTATCGATATCGAGAACATTCACTTTTACAAATTTCTTAAACTAAAATTTTAATCTACATTAGTTATAACATATAATACATTTTTGGGAAAAAATAAACATAACAAAGTTTATTATTATTATTTTTATCTTTTTGATATTTTATTAAGTAAGCTATAAAATAAAAAATAAAAGTATGAAATCTATAAGATATATAAAAATAAAGAAAAGTTGCTCATTATCTCTATTGAGTTGTGTTAGTTATTGAAGAGAGAGTGGGAGAAAAATGTAGGGTACAGTTAATAGGAAAAAGTGGAAAAGTAGTAGAGAGTGGAACGTGGGAGAGAGAGTGGAAATGTAGTAGAGAAAGAAATAGATAGAGAGAGAGAGAGAAAGATAAGTAAATAGACAAATTTACTTATTATTTATAATTTTAATAATTTATTTTGTTATTAGTTTTTTTATCAATTAATGTTAAATAGATGATAAATAGGTAAATATAATGTTAATGGTTACTTAAGTTTCAAAGAGCTTTAATAATATAGATATTAGGAATAAATTCTATTTTGACTCTAATAACCTTCGTATTTACAAACTCCTTTAACCATGAAAATGCGCACTTAAAATCCTCAATGCTAGTAAACATTTTTTCCAATAGGATAATTTGATTACCATTATCTCCTTATGATTAAAAAAAAAAAAAATCAGACCACTGTTGCCCTGTACAACTCAATCTACCATTGTCATTGCTATATCATTTACAATCGTGTCTTAATCTATGATTAGCTATCATTCTTTTCCTTTAAGTTTAATATAAAATTATGCCAAATGGAAAAGAAATGATTAAAATTTAATGTAATACTTATAGTCTACCGGATTGATAATATTTAGCCCCTAGTTAGTTTCATAAATATAAAGGATATTGCTCAAATATGTTCTTCACAAAACAAATGCTCTCAATGAATTTGGTAAAGTTGACATTACTAGCGTTAAAAGAGGCATAACTTTGCAATTAAATGTCTAAAGAGATCAGCATAGTAGAGGATCTATATTATTGCCCATCATTCTAATGCATTAGTACTGGTTTGAAACTAGACGGTTGACTAACTAAAACACATAAAAGATTATCAAGGTCATTATAATTTAATGGTATTGCTATTAGTCTCTTATTGAGATAAATCAGGTTTGAATCTTCCTCCCTTCCTACCCCAACCCACCCGCCCAACAAAAAAAAGAAACCTAAAATGATTGAGTGAACAAGTGATGAATACATACATATATTAAATACAAAAGGGATACAGATCTATGTAAATTTGATGTGAAATTAGATATCAAATATAAAAAATCTATATATATATATATATATAAAATACAAAATAAGCATGCATATAATAGCTAAGATTATTATAGTTTAATGATATAAACACTAGTCTTTCAATGTGATAAATCGGGTTCAAATACATACATATATATATTCATACATATAAAAAAAAAACCCAAAATGATCAAGTGAACAAGTGATGAATACATACATATATTAAATACAAAAGGGATATGGATCTATATAAATTTGATGTAAAATTAGATATCAAATATAAATAAACTATATATATATATATATATATATAATACAAAATAGGCATACATATAATGGCTAAGACCAATATGGTTTAATGATATAAACATTAGTTTTTCAATAAGATGAATCGGGTTCAAATTTCTTCTCTTCTAAGTTGTAATGTAGTAAAAAAAAAAAAGCATCCATAAGATGTAAAAATTTTAGGATAGTCTTTAGGTAGATATTGAAATCAGTGTTATCAAATTTAGGTTGATCTGTACAGTCGAACTTAGTTCAACCTAATCCTTTCATAGAATTGGTTCAGTTTAACTACGATCTAACTGCTGGTCCAATCTGGTTTATCCTTTTAACCTTTGATCCTCTCACATATTTGGATCGATTTTGACAACATCGGTTGAAATAGGGAATATGGTTTGGCAAACAACTTGTTAATATCATAGAATGGGATGTAATTATGAATAGATCCAAGTTGGTGAAAATGACATGACTAGTAAGCATGTTAGATACATTTATAACAATGTGTTGAACACCTCATTATGCCGTTTAGTTCCTTTTTAATCTTGGAATCATGATTCGGTGAGAATTCTTATTACTTAAAATCAAGTAATAGTGATGTGTTCAATTATACCATTTACTTTATCGAAATGTGATTCCATGGAATTGCAATTATATGAAAATAAGGAATGGGCATTCCTTATTGAAAGTAAAGAATTGCAATTATGTGATTAAATGACATCCCCTACCCTCTTCTCCTTATAGATAAAATACCCATTGTCATAAAAAAACTCCGGCACCATAACCTACTAACAACCATGCCAAGTCCGTCAAAGCACTTCAGCACTGCCATCATTGGTAACTACATTAGATCTATCAAAGAACTTTGGCATTACCACCCACCGACAACCACATAGATCCATCGAAGCAGTTCAGTACTGCCACTACCATGACCACACAAATCCATCAAATCACTTTAGCACCACTACCTACAATCAACCATTAAGACCTAAATCTACCACCACCTCCAACCTTTAACAAATACTAAGACTTCTATAGATCTATGACAAAATAGCGCAATTAGAGACATGGGATTAAAGCTGCGATTAGGGTTTGCATAAGAAAAAAAAAAAAAGAGGAGTTGCAGTAATTGTTGGGTGGTTGAGTAGCTAGATCTATTGGATTTCTATGGTAGGTTAAGTTATTTTGAAGTACTTAACAATGGGTTGAGTAGTAGAAGGCGGAGTGTGACAAAATGAGGGAAATATGATGGAGGAAGAAAAGATCGAGAGAGAAAATGGATATGGAATGGGTGTTTTCTCTGATTGGTGGAAAAGGAAAAAAAAAAAGAAGAAATAAAAAAACAGAGATAATTGAGAGAGAAAGAAAGAGAGAGAGGATGAAAGAAAATAAGAGTATGAGGGTCTTTCTATTTTCTATTACGGGTTGATTTTTATTAGCCTTCTTATTCAATGCCCCCTCTATTTCATTTAACTAGTGAATGGATCGTAGGAATTCATTAATTCTACATATGAATTGGAATTCTGAGTTCATAAATTTATTTTCTCCCTAAAATACCCTTACATAAACTTGAAAATAACATTATGTACCTTATCTCTTCCCTCTTTGTTCATCATCATTTTCAACCGAGAAAACCTAATTCCTCATCAACATAGCTTCCTGTTGCATGGTTCTAATACAATCTAAGGAGGAATCTACTGTTAGCATCTCTTTCTCTCTCATGCTTTCAAGGAAAAGCTTGAAGAGTAGTTGTGATGGAAGTTGAAAAATTATCCCTTTTGATCGGAGTTAATTACGCAAGAATCAAGACTAAAGTTTAGGTTTTTCTTAAAGCTCTTGACTCCTAGAATCGATTGATATTACTACTCCATTTCGATTTGGCCTAATATGGATAAAACTCTAAAGAGAAGTTTGAGGATGTTTAAGTTTGACCTAGATAGAGAGAGTTAGATTTTCAAATTGATTTGTGATTTTTGAATGAAGTCAATTGTTTCTACGAACTCTCTTAGTTCTCTGTTTACAAATCTAGGATCAAAATCAAACTTTAAGCAATAGATGAGCTTGAATAGGACTTGGTTGATGTGAAGAGTTTTTTTAGTTTCATGAAATCCTTAATCCCTTATCATTAAGGCAAATCAACTTATTAGAGTGAATCTAGGAAAAATTTCAAGTTGATTTACATTAAAATCTATTAAAAAATCACGAAGATTCAATGATATTTGAGCGTGATACAAGTTTATGTAATTTCTCTCTCTACTTCTCTCCATGGCTAGATGTTTGGATGAAGAAGGTGATCATGTGCCTTGTACGTGATCTATTTCTTGCAATTTTTTTTTCAAAAGCCAAACTTTATTTATGAGGGGTAATTATGATAATATTCTATCTTGTTTCATGTAGCAATTTTGCATAATAATGAATTCAATTAAACACAACTGAACAAAGTACTAGTCATTACAATCTTATTCAATTCCTTATAAACGACAATTTTATTCTCTCTTTATTTCATTTAAGTTCTATTTGATTTATCTATTTTTTGTTTTATTGTTATCTACTTAAATATTTGCGTTTGACAAGAATAAGATACAAAAAAAAAATGAGAATATATTTTTTTAAAAAATATTAATTAAAATAATCATTTTTAATGCATAAAATATATATTTTCTCTTAAAAGTATGCAAAATTTCATTCTCAATTCTAATACTCTAATTACTGTATTCATTGTAATTATGAAATATAAATAGATAAAATACAAAAAGACAGTTTTCTAAATGCCAAATTTTAAACAAATATAAATCAGATATATATAAGATACAAATGAGAAAAAGATAATCTAAACATGCCCTCAATGAAGTGAATGACAATTAATTACCATAAGATATATATTTTCTATCCTTATTTATTCTTCTAATCTAGTTGCTAAGTGCCACGCGTTCTTGAGTACTTTAAACCTTTATTTGTGTACTTCTTATTCATATCAATATATTTTTTCCTTATTATAATACCTTAGTAAATAGTAATCATCCTTAAAGAAGTAATAATATGGGATGATTAGATTTTGACATTACCACTAAATCAACTCTAATTTGGAGAAGCTGTTTGCCAATGTATGTTTGTTATATTTGGCAATTTGTTTCTAGAGACTCTATTTTACCAATACTTTTTTTTTTCAATATACATGATTGATATGTTGTGGATATGTTAGAAACTTTTTTTTTTTTCATTTGAATGGATTTAATTCGTAAAACATCTATAATATGAAGTTGAATAGATTAATTTCAGCATTCTTCTTATTTTTCCTTTATATTTTTTTTTGTAATATACTTGCTATATGTATATATTTTACTATTTACATACATAAATTATAAATGAAAATTACCTATATTCACCCACTAATTCACTTACTAACAAACATTAAAAATATATATACTACAATAAAAAACTTTATAAAGTTTTAGATGTTATCGTTAAAAGTGATTTGTTAACAATATAACTTTTTTTTCTACTAATATTTACTAAATGAGATTTACTAGAGATTAAGGACTTCATCCACGTTTAAACGATAATATTAGTGGTTGAGGTTGAGGTTATCAAACAAACCCATTTAAAGACGAAGATGTTAAATCCGTTACTAAAAAAAAAAAAAAAATCCGTACCTTAAAAACATCCGTTAAAAATTGTCGCCGATAATAAGTTAGCATGCTATTTTAAAAAGTGAGTAGACAAGACGCTCCTCCGAGGACGTCGAGGGCCAACGCCGCAGCTCATCGTATCCAAAAGAATCTCGACACGTGGGGCACCCACAAGGGCCAGTATTTAAACAACACGTGTTTGTACGATGTGCCGGATCATGCACACGACACGTGTCTCCGAATGACAACTTGTTGGTGAAGACGCCAGAAAGACATTGCCATGAAAAATGGTGCTGCGTCAGGCGACGTGTCCTTCACACGCTCCGTCAGTCTCGCCACTTGTGCTTTTTCAGGTACTTTTCATGTCAATGCCGGGCCATTTTTGTCATAAAAAATTTTTACTCTCTCTATCTCTCTCTACCCAACACCAAGTCACCAACATCCCCTCAAAACACAAAACATAACTCCGTTTTTCTCTCTCTCTCAAATTTCTTTTTCTTTTTCTGCTCTTACTCGTCTTACCAACTCATCTGTTCTTTCAATTTCGTTCCTTGTATTACAACACGAACCCAACTTTGTAAGAGCATTTTGGGTAGCTTTATCTTTTGGTTTTTGCTTCAAAAGTTCTACCTTTCGAGTTTACAAAAGATTGTTCAATTTTCAGAGTTCCCTCAGTTTGGCGATTTGGGGTTTTGATTTTGATGACTAATTTCAACAACAAAAAGGTGTTATACACGAAATCTTCATCTGGGAATTGGAGGATTAGATCAAAGGTTTGATCTTTTGCTCCTACAGGTACACGTTTTGGATAAAGTTTGAGTCTTTGAATATGTTGTTTTAAGTTTTTGTCTCGAATTTAGTAATCAGTAGTCACATGGGTGAAGAAGGTAATGGAGGCGGTAGTAGAAAAAGTCTTGACGATTTATCTTTTCAAATGGAGAAATATCCGAGAGATCTTCTTCATAGATTTATGTTATATAGTAGTAGTAATAGTAATAGCGCTCGTACTTATTCACACTCATCAGAATACAAAACACCTAACGAAGAAACAGAAGAGTTGGAGCTAAATCTTGGGTTATCCTTAGGTGGTAAATTTGGAGTAGACAAAAGTTCCAAGACGTTGATGAGATCATCTTCAATAGCTGGTACTATATCTTTCGTTAAACAAGATGAAGCAACAAATATTCCACCAATTGGGTCATGTGCTTCTCTTATTAGGACATCTTCTCTTCCTGTGGAGACAGAGGAAGAGTGGAGAAAGAGAAAGGAGTTGCAGATGTTGAGGAGAATGGAGGCTAAAAGGAGGAGGTCTGAGAAGCAGAGGAATCTGAAAGGAGAGAAGGAAGGGAATGAAGAAGAAAAGATTGGAAGTGATGGAGTAGTGTACTATAGGGATAATATTAAGCCAAAAAGTATGGAGGGTATTAGTAATAGGTTTTGTAATATGGTGACATTGCCTTTTGGATTGCCTAGTTGGACGCCAAAGGACATTTTAAAAGGTGGGGTTGATGGAGGGAATAGGGAGAAAGGTGGGTTTTTGTTTGGCGGTGGCAGTGGTAGTGGTGGTGGTGTTGATGGTGGAGTAGCTGGAAAGCCAAATTCACAAGGATCAATGGAGTCACAAGGAGGAAGTTCTTCTGGGGTATCGGAATCCGAAAGTAAATCACTTCAAGGTAATTGGTTAAATGTATGGATTGCTGTTAATGTTGGTTTTATAAATGAAATCATGCTGGAAAATAGTTTGCTTCTGCTATTGGTATTAGGAGTTTTAGCTTTGTCTCAGCTTTCCTATAACCTGTTCCTATTTCTGGCAATCATGTTGAGTAATGGTTGGAATTGGGATTTGTTCTCTCGAGTGTTGATGCCGCACGAATCTTAATGGGGATATTGTTGGGAGAAAGAGTGCCCATGCTGCAGCTGCGGAATGTCACTTATGTTTTTCTCCATTTTTATCTTAGTATTATGTTGTAAATGTTTTCACAAAGGGAAAACTCACTTGATTCATGCATGGATGATGTTTTTGCAATATGATTTCATAGGAGATAATTTTTATCTAAGATGGGTTGTTGTTGTGGTGCAATTAGATAGATGGTTAGATTTTATCCTGAACTCCTTTGATGCTACCCAATTTACTTTGCCTTTGGCTAAACTTGTGGGATCTGTTCTCATATTTCGTTGGAGCATAGTGTATGTCCATTGTTCCTTTTTTGGGTAAAGTGAGTATGTCCATTGTTGGTGAAGCTTTTGGGAAGGATTTCTGAACAAATCTGATACTGTTAAATCCCTTGGAGCTGCTGCTTAATGTCCCAAAACTGATAAGTCATACGTTTGTTTTGTTTCCAAGTGGTTGCATGAGCTACATTAATTAAATTTATCTGCTTGTTCCGCAATCCATTCCTCAAGATAATTTAGTTGGGATTTGTGTAGTAGTCAACAGAGTTTGCAGTCGGTCTTAGAATCCACTTCCTTATTGACTGATATAAAAGTGCTTTGGCAGACAGTTTGTACTGGAAGTCTTGCATCTTTATCAGATAATGCAATGTAGTAGCGTGGAGCTGGAGTCCCTTTTTCTATAAACCCATTGGGTCATTAGTTAGTTTATAGAATTCCTTGTTGTCTAGAATAATCAGGTAGTGGCTTCTGATTAGGAAAGAAGGGTCAGACACCACTTTCTAGTGTTGTAATAGGCTGTCTGAGTCAATTTGGGTTTCCTATGCATTGAGCAATATAACTTTGGAAACTTCACCATGCCTTAATCTCATAATGTGCAAACTAAGACCTGGCCCTTGGTTCACATCCATGTCAAACAAATGCACAGTTTTAACTGTAAGAAAAGTCATGTTGTAGGACATCTTGTTATAGAATGATGTTATATATGTATTTTTACTGGCGTGTTGGGACAGTGGAAATGGTTTCTATGTATTACTGAGTGAATTCTTGTTTGTTATGCTGCACTGGATTGCATATATGTCTATGAACATTGTATTTGGCTTTTATATATCTGCCTAGTAGGAATGATAGGGTCATTAATGAAGAAAAGTTAGTTGATTCTGGATGAGTTGCTGTATCTAGCTATGAGAGTACTGCATCGTGTCACTGTCAAGGCTTTCTTTATAATGATGTTGGTTCTAATATTAGGTTTTCATGCTCTCAAATCAGCCACGCAGCTTTGTCTTGAAGTTACATTCTCACCAGCTATTTTTTAATCTGATCCCCTCCTTGGGGTTCAGCATTAATTGTACTATCGATGATTTCTCACCGTTAAACCCTATATTTCTCACCCGAGTGAAAATTCAAAAGGCCAAAGATACAAAATAAGAGCTTTTTTCATTGTGCCACTTGAAGCTTTCATAAACCTGCATTGATCTTTGTGTTGAAATATCGATCTTCTTCTTCTTCTTCTTCTTCCCCTTTTTTTTTTTTTTTGGGTGTTGTGTGTGTGTGTGTTTTATTTTTTTTTGGGTTGGGGTGGGGGGTGCTTTATGTGGTGAGGTCGGATGTGTTTTTTTTTTATTTCCACTAATGCAACTGCTATTTTCCTAATTCAATCATCAGTTGTTCCTTAGAATTTTGTGATCTCCTACTTCTATGTCTTAAGCTGTGAATATTGTTCCCTCCACAAGGATGTTGCAGGACACAACTTGAACCCTTTTGTCATCATGGTCAGTTTATGTTACTGGATTTTCATTTCCAGGTTTTTCTTTAAAGAATTAGCAAAAGAAGTTTTTATTTTACTAAAAGGCTCTTTGTTTGAAATGTTGCCTTTTTGAGGAGTTGGAATAAAAAGGGAAAGTTCTAAATGGAAAACACTTTTTTTCCAGGAGCAAGTTTTCCGGTTGTTCATACTTTCTATTTATAATTTAGGTTTTGTTTTCTCAATTTTGCATGAAAATGGTAAGAATTGACTTGACCTTGATGCTGATTGAATTCACTGTCATATGGGGACTGATTCAGTTGCATGACTCCTTGATTTCTGCCAGTTGGTCAAGGTTCACTAAAGTTGACAAGACTCTAAATATAGCTTCTGTTTAGAATTTCTTGAATGGCCTCTAATTGGATGCTGTAAAATAATGAAGTTTCGGTAGAACATATGCCAAAAAGTTGGAACTGAAGATGGTTGCAGAGATACTTATTGCTGCAGCTGTCATTCTTGCAATTACAACCTGAAGAGGGGATTACATTAGTCGTTAAAACCAGTTCCTCAATGACCGAAAGGAGCTGAAATAACACTCGGAAGGCCATAGCTCCATGAGTACTATACCTGGAGTCACATTCTAATCAAATTACATGTGTAGGTTAGGATGAAACGTCCATAATCTTGCCCTGGCTTTGCGTGGTAGAGTGTTACATAATTCAATTAGCCATAGGTAAGTCCTTCCTTAGGAAATAAATGCTATGATGCTGCGTTATGTGAAGTTTATATCTATGCTTGTAATTGTGGAAAGAGGTTGAGTTCGTTGTTTTTGTTAACCTTTTCGTATATATGCCCTCTTTGATAGGATTGGGCAATTGCACCGAAGCAAGGACTGGATCATGTAATCTGTCATTGCAGGACCGGATCCATCAACAAGGTTCAGGTTCATCAGGAGCAATGACAAAAGAAATGGCAAGTCGGAAGCCGGTCATGGTGGTGGCAAATCCATTTAAGCCTCAATCTGTGGAGGATAGGGGTAAGGAAATCGGGACAAAGGCAATGGAGGACATGCCTTGTGTTTTTACAAAAGGCGATAGTCCAAACGGGCAAAGAATAGAAGGCATTTTATACAAGTATGGTAAAGGAGAGGAAGTCAGGATAATGTGTGTTTGCCATGGCAAATTCCTCTCCCCTGCTGAATTTGTGAAGCATGCCGGTGGCAGCGATGTTAGCCACCCTTTAAGGCACATAGTTATAAATCCTAAACCTTCATTTTTGAGATAGCGATAGCTGAATCACCTGCATAAGGTAGCAGGGTACAATGTTGAGGAAATAGGAAAGTGAATTGGTTTACTGTGACTAATAGCCTCTCATTTTTATTGCGGCAACGACAATTAAGACTGCTGTCATGTTTCAGGAAGTCGAGCAAGTTCTCGAGAAATATATATATATATATATACGTGTATATATATATGTTTGTATGTATATGGATTTATATCTTGTTTTCGATTTAGTTTCCCGTTGATTCGCACTACCTCCAAACTGTGGTTATCAGTTTAGAGGGCATTGTTTCAAACTTGAGGAGGGACTGTAAATAATAAGTACGATAATTATGATGGAATGTGTGGATTTGGGTGAACCCCGGGGCCATATCATCCCGTTAGCAGGTGCGAGAGGTGGTGGTGGTGTTTGCCATAAAAGGCAATGGTCGTGTCGATGTGGCCTGAAGTCACATGATTTCTATTTTCTAAATTTGGCTTAAGGATGCCATTCATGACCTGCACGTTGGATCAATATGATCATCATCATGGACGGAATTCCTGGAAATTTTGAATGGTGTCGATAAACATTCTTATGCTTTCTGGGCAAACAAGAATTATTTGTTGTTGATTTGTTCAAAGTGGTTTGACTTAATAAATCTGTCCACATTTTCTGTCTAAGTTTGGTTGAGAAAAATAATGGTTTTTACTTTATTCAGTTGCATTTAGAATTACGTTAGTAACCGATTAAGAATATCTTTAAAAAAACTAATGTATCATCGATCTAGTTATGCCTGGATAGTCGGGATGGGGTCTCACGCGTATAGTTCCATGTTAGGATAGATTAAGGAGTAACGCTTTTATTGATTCAAGCAAACATGCTGCGGTTAGATTCTTGATCGTGTTTATATAAGACCGGACATACTTTTAGGATGTGTCAATTCACATGGCTACACCACACTAAAGCTCGACAGCTATAGCGGACACGTCCAGCGTACTTTGTAAAGTAAATTTGCAGTTTCCAATGAATCTGTCCATGTATGTGGTGTTAATTTGGAATTCGGCTTTCACATCTACCTGTTGCGGAAGGAGAAAGGTCTTCCATTATGTGGTAGAATGTTACATTTAAACTATTTTGTATCCGTGATTGTCCGACGGCTAGTCTTTACCTAACGAGAAAGCCTTCAGTAGTATTTATGAGTCGCGTGGACTGATTCATTGTAGACAGGTATCGGTAATATTATAACACGAGTGCAGTTTTGACATGCAAGTACCAATGGAATTCTATTACCTATAAGGCGCCTAGATGGCTTTGAAACTCAACGTTGCTGCATAATCCATAAGACGCTTTACTTGTACATGTTCTGATACTTAAAGCAAATGAATGGAATAAATGTTTCCAAACATCTAACACGACGTATGAAATATTAACAGCAAAATTATCAAAACTATGATAACACCTACTGACAACCGTAAAAGGTTGAGTTTTCATAGGCTTCTATGCTTTACTACTGGAGTTCCTGTGATATTAAATCCTACATGAAGTGCCAGAGACGTTGTTATGGCAAAAAAAAAAATACAACATAGAGCTATTGAAATCTCAACATCGGTTGTGCTATCATACGTCTGTTGCTCCTAAGACTACCATGGTAAAGATTGAAGATCCGAATTACATAGAAAAAGCTAGGAAAACAATCTTCAATCAAATGAGTTTTCCAACCTTAACCCGCTCGAGACAAGTCCTAATAGATTGTACTAGACGAAGGAACATTGGTGAGTGAGTTTTCTGTAAAAACAGATGACTTAACAATCATGTAGCTTTGGCTTAACAAAATTTTTAACAACGGCATCAGTATGTGGTTCAACAAGGACAAGAGCGACATGAATGGCAAGAATAGGTACACGAGCAACAAGAAGGGAAATTGCAACATGAAGTGCAAGAAGGACAATAGCAACACGATTTGCAAGAAGGCCAACTACAAGACTGGTGTGAGCAGCAAGGATGACAAAATAAACAAGAGAAGCAAGACTTGCAAGAAGGACATGTGCAACATGAACTGCAAGAAGAACAAGAAGGGAAACGCTCATCAGTGTCTGATTGTGATGAAGCCCTTGGTTGTTGTGTTTTCTCTGAAACGCAACAATTTGCCACTTGTGGCAAACCACAAAGTCTGCATACAAATTGCAAGTCAAAGAAGATGTTAGGAGAACTGCATTAACAGGGTTGTAAAGAATCTGAAATTAATGGTGTGTGCAAATAGTTGTGACAGAAAACTAACGGCAACTGCAAGCAAGTTAACTTCAATTAAATGAATGATAAATAAGAAGGTAAAGAGTGAAAGCGCATACAAGATAGAATAACATAATCTTTTTCGGCTGCAGTTGTTACCGCAGCATGTTATGGAAGAATTGGAGCAGCAACAACTTGTCGATGCACATTTCATCATGTGACAACACAATATTCCCCTCATCCATCGCATGCAAGATTTCGATGAATGCCTTTTCTTTCTGGAGCACATAAAGAATATAGTGTCTTTAGAATTTGTTTAAACACAAGACCATCAGATCTAGCTCCTTTGACTTCTGGTGCATTCACAAACCCGTGCAAAGGTGGCCGGTCAGGGTGAATTTTCTATGCATGTTGTTTATATTTTAAGAAACTAATAACTGGATATTCGACAGATACTACATTCCTTTCAACGAAATACACTGTATAGCCATAAAGCTCAATTGGTTATGTAATTTTCCATCTTAAGCAAAGACCTGTTAACATCTAACATTAGGTAAATTAGGATGTAAGCTTGGACACGCTGAAAGTGGTGCTATATTTAATCTATTTGTCTTCCCCACTCAAGAACAATTATAGCCATCATCGAGTACCACATGCAATGAAGGAGACAACATACGCTGGCACAGAAAAGGACGGTGCACGAGCACTCTCTGAATAAGAAGATGAATTCCAGGTCACCAGAGGAGAGACATCCTTGCTTTGTTTATCTTCAAATCCTTTAGATAGGTCCTCAAAAATATCAACGGCCTTGTTTGCTTGAAAGATCTTCTCCATATTAGCAATACTGTCATCAGATGTGATTCCTTCAGAAGTTGTTATACCTTCGGAAGTTGTTATAAGCTCAATGGACTGACTTAGTTCACAAGATTTGGGTGTATCGCTGTTAACCACAACTACCAGATCTTTGGTGAAGCTATGGTTCCCTATATGTAAGCTGAACAAAGAGTCATTGGAAGCAATACTCCACTCAGCAGGCGGCGGAGAATTCCTCGCAAACACAGAAGGAGGAATCCGGTAATTCTTGTGTGTTCCTGATCTAACCATCTCTTGCAATGGAGGAGATTGCGTTGGTGACAAGTAATGCAGCGTTAAATCGGCAGTGAGATCAGATAACGGTGATGCTGGTACCAGAAAAGAAGATCTAGAAACGGTTTCTTCTGATATATAGGAGATGAGGCTGGAAGCGTCGTCATCGCCTTCTCCCAATGCGTGCTGATTTTTCTCATTTTCCTCAGGACAAGAGGGAATATTTTCATTTATGTTTGCCGCCTCAATCGGTTTGTCCTGGTTGATTCTAACAGAGGGAATGTCTTCTCTGGACTTTCTGTCTGCATCCACTCCTTTTTGCAAATGTTCTTCCAACCCTAGAGATATATTCAATGAAGTTGGTGTGGGAAAAGAAACTGACTTTTTAAAACTAGACTGTACAGGAATTTCTTTGGTTAAAATATCTACTTGTTCTACATCTTCTATGGAGTTTCCACTAGAACTACTACTGCTACTACCTCCACCATTGTCCTCGGAATGGATCCTTATAGGCTTAGCACTCTTATATCCTGAGTCCATACCTGAAGAAGTCCACAAATGCACGAATCAAGCATCGCTATAAGCTATTGTTGGTTGCATCGTAAATTCAAGTTCAAAGTTCTCTTGAATACAAACCACCTAATAAGAAATTGTCGCTTTCCCCACAGATTTTCAAGTTTTCAGAAAGATATTCGCAAATGCATTAGCAAAATTTCTCGGTAAGAAACAAATCCAATTTTCAGACTAGGAAGCGCACCATCTAACACGATCGCATCTAATGTTTTCAAAACCAAAACCTATCAAGAAGTAATCTGACAAAGTTGAAAATTCTGGGATAACATATTTAAACATAAACAGCAAGAACATGGCATCTAGCTGAATTTAGGCGTGAAGCATCCAATTTGATCTCAGCAACCCCATTATGTTTTTCCATGTCATATGATCATGAAATGTACTTTCCTAGCACATTAAAAAAAAAAAAAAAGGAAAAAGCAAGAACAAAATTAGAAGCAACAATACCTTAAAATCATGCAATGCCCGTATTGATAGATCCTACACTGCATGCATCCCAGAATGACAAGAATCCTGGAAATTTGTCAATTTCTGGGGCTGCGAGTGATTTATGAATGGTGTCTCTTCGTGTGATGAAAGTAATGTTTGCCAGAAAATTAAACATATTTCATAGGCTAATGTTGTTTGTTGAGAGTAGTTCTTTTCCTGATCAACTGGTAATGAAACTGAAATGGGTGAAAAAGGAGCCAGGATCAAGTTTCATGAGAACACTCTAAATATGGAAGGCTTAGCGTTACCTTCGGTGTTTTTAGTTCCTCAAACTAACCCTGAACTCTGTTTGGCGCTCTCTTTGAATTCTCTTCCTTGGGCTCGCTCTGTGAACAACCGCCTGGCTAGGGGTGTGTTTGCCATTCTGTTTGGATATTTCGTATATACAATTGTTTTTGCGATCATTTGACAAATAGTTGTCGAATTTTACGCGGTTTTCATTTTTCTACGTAAATTTTTCATATTCAATTGGACTTCTAATTGTTAAATTTACTATCTCCTATATAATTATTTAAGCTAAATGCTTTTTATTGAATGAATATTTGTCACATAATCTTTTTTTTTTAAATGACAGAGTAGTAAACTTGACAAGTAGATCAATTATGTATAATTAGCAAATAAAGTGCCCGTGATGTGTGTGAAAAACTTATGTATAATGTTATAATAAAATTCAATATATAAAGGAATTATTCAATTAATCTATACATGCAATTATTAAGAGTGAAAAAAAGAAAAAAACTTAAGCATAGATTCTAGTTTCAAAATTCTAAAAGATTATCCCCTATAACTTTAAAAACTTTAAATAGCAAAATTATTATAAAAGTAAAATACTAAATTTTTGTAAAAAAAAAAAGACAATAAACAATATTGAAATCCCAAATTGAAATTTTTAATAGATTCCATTACTTAAATGGAATTTGTCTTTAGTTTCATATCTATAATTAAACGTATTATTAAAGTTGTATAAGCGAGACGGGTTACGTGAATTAACCCACATAACTCACAAAAAAATGACAGTTTAGGCTTAGAACTTTTGACACACTTAAAAGTGAGCTTTTTTTTTTAACTCGACCGCATAACCCGTAGGTCAAAACAGCTAATCAGTTGGGGAAGAGTTGGCTTGCAAACCCAAAAAAAAAAAAAAAAAAGACATATCGTGCTCACACATAAGCATAACGGTAAATTAATCACCAATCGGTATAGGTTATTGGCTTATTAACTGCTGAGTTTGCAATTGATTCTCCTAAGTCCTAACCTAGTGCATTGGAGAGTGTAGAGGTTGAGTCGACACTTTTTCGATTTATTATTATTATTATTTTTAAGTTTAATTCTATTAGCATTCTTCTTTATTTATAATAAATCATATGAATAAACAAAATATTCTTTTTTGGAAAAAGTTTCAATAGAATCACCATGATCTCATTCTACCAACAATGTAACATTAAAGTCTCCAAAATATCAATAAAAGAAAAATAAATACTAAAAAGCAAAATTAGTAAGTCCTAGTAAATATTAAATATCAAATATGAATTCTATTTCATCTTCATTCTCATTATGGCCCACCAACATTAAGGATTTTGTTGGGGTAAAAAACATTTAGCAACTCTAAACGTGGTGCACTAAACAGAGCTCTGTTGATAATGTTAGTAATCTCGATATAGCAATTTATACATTGAAAGTTTTATATTAAGATATTTCTTATTTTTTGAAGTTTTAAATATTAATGAATAATTTTAGTAATAAATCAAAATTCACTTGATTTTTACTAAAATTGAATAATAAACTTTAATGCTAAGTTAATAAACATTCTTTAAATTACTCAATTTGCAACTTAGACTACTTAAGCCACAACTTACAGTGAAGTGAGTTAGGTTGGAAATTTTAGCCCGCATTTGTAAGCGAGCTAACTTGTTGAACTTACAGGCTAATGTGGGGTGGGCTAGGTTAGTTTACTTGGCTTGCTTTTCTAGCTCTACATATAACTAATAAATAAAGAGCAGTTTGATTACCAATAACTTTTTATGGTGAAATAAACTCTACGTTGTATTGAATTTCAATAAGTAAATAAACTATTCGTAAAATAAGCACAATTAAACATTTCACTAAATAAATAAATAAAACAGTTTAATTATCAATAGTTTTTCTTTTGCTAAAATTTTAAAAGCAAACAAATCATTTTTAAAATTAGTATAATTGAAAATATCATTAAAAAAACAATAAAACATTTTAGTATGGATATCATAATAATTAGAAAATTGATGAAAGAATTATTAAGATTTATAAATATTAGAGTCATAACTGCAATCTGTCATTTTGATGGAAGATTTTTAATTTAGATACCAATTTTGGTTGAGAACTTGTAAGCTAGATACCATTTTTGGTATACAAAGTTTTTTACTGTAATAACTCTAATGCATTGATAATTTATTAACAATTATTTAGTATATAAGGGTTGTTTAGTAAAACCTAAATAAAACGA
This sequence comes from Lumnitzera littorea, assembly GCA_024138015.1. Classification (NCBI taxonomy): domain Eukaryota; kingdom Viridiplantae; phylum Streptophyta; class Magnoliopsida; order Myrtales; family Combretaceae; genus Lumnitzera; species Lumnitzera littorea. The sequence goes on along the minus strand of JAMXBB010000006.1, from coordinate 38,472,067 downwards.
AATATTAAAAACACTAAAGAAGGGTATTTTTAGCTTTAATAGTATAGATTACTAGCTTCAAACTTTCTAGAGAAAATTTAACAAGCAAAAATTGGATAATATATAATATTTAGCAACTTAAAAATTTATGCACAAAATTGAATATAACTTGAAGTTCAGGTAATGTTCCAACATTAATCCATATTCATCATAAAAAAAAAAAAAAAACAACCAAATTGAATGGAGATATGGAGATACCTATCTTTCATTATTATGTGTATTATATTTTTTTTGTATATAAGCATATTTTATATCCTTACTGTCCATTTACTTTCTAGAATAGAATATATTAGGAATAAAATAATTATGCCTTAGGAATTATTAATACCAAAAATAGGTTAGAAATTTTATTTTGGTATTTATTTTGTATAATTTTATTGTACATAATACTTATTTCAACGTTTACTTACAGTGTTAAGTTTGGAATACAACTAATAATATTAGTTTGCCTGGTCGCTAATTATAGTATTAATGAGAGTACAATAGTTATACCATTTAAACATTTTGTCCCCTCTATTAAGGGAATATAAAATTCAACCTCTTCTTAAGTGACAATGGTTCCTCATAGAGTAGGAATTAAAAAGCCCATGAGAACTAAAATTTCTTGTACACTTTTGAAGTAAATAAGGTAATAAAAACTTATGAGGGAACTATTCTCTCTTTGTTACCTCCAAAACGGGCCTAAGGGCACTTCAATCCTTTCCTCATGTTATTAGAGTTTTGTTATTCACTATATAATCTCTAATTACTCACTTTGATTTCGTCATTCAATAGTACAAACATATTCTACATTATCTATGGTATTAGAGCATTGGGTAAGAACCTAAATTATTAAAAAAAAAAAAACCATTGTAATTGCTGTCTATGTTCAAAATCTCTTTCATTAGCCATTTACAATAGACCTTTTTTACCTTTGCTAATTGGTCATTGTTCAAGTTGCTAACCTTTACCAGCCACCATAGGGAGCCATGGCGAGCAACTCCTCCATCATTAATCCCATTATTGTAGCCCTTTCTTCGATAGCACCATTTAACCTGACTCACTCAATCTACTGGTTTACACCTTTCCTTCCATCAATCTTCTCTTTACTTATCCTAACACAACCTCAACGTTAACCACTTAGACATTGATTACCCACCACATTTTGTAATCTACCTTTGACTCCTCCTTCCTTTTCTCTTCTCTTGCTCCTAACTTTCCTTTACATTAATGACCACCATCCATTACATCTGGACTTCCACTAATGCTTCCCTTTAGCCTTCAATTACTCTTAATCTCACCTATAACCCTAACCTTAACCTAAACTTGACCCCAACATCTCTTTCTTACTTACCTAAAACGACATCCTCTTTCTCTCTATCACACTCATACCTAATGACTCTCTTAGTTCAACCATGCACCCATTCTCATATTCCCAACTCTCACTTACTCTACTTACCTCCTAACCTAATTACACATACCCAAGCTGGAAACCCTTATACTCATTTTAAATGGCTTTTACCTTCTCAAATTTGCTTACTATTAAACTTTCTTATGAAAACTATCAATAATGGCCATCACTAATGGCCTCCTTTCTTATTTTCATAAATCTTTACAAATATGTAAATGTTACAATAGTTGCACCACCCTCAATAATTTGTCTATTTGCTCATGCTTTAGCCATTCCCAATGCAGAATATTCTCATTAGCTTTAGATAGAGCACATGGTATGAGCCTCTCTTCTTGATAAGATCTTCATAGATATTCGTATGGAGGCATATGGAATCCTCTCAACCAAAGACATATGGATTACTCTCAAATAATGATTTCTTGAAAATTCCATGTCTTATGAAATGGAATTGAAGCAATAGCATTTAATACTCTACCTAAACAACACTCCATATCCGATTACCCTTATGAGTTTAAATCTATCATTGATCAGCTTGCCCCAACTACTTAGTTCAGTAGACATTATGATGTAGTATTCTTACATTTGAGCAGGTTTGGGCTAAACTACTCAGTAAGGAACAATGGCTCAAACACCATGATGATGATGACATTCTCATATTAGCACTTACAACTCTTACTATTTAGACTTCCTTACCTTTAAGGGTTAAGGTCATTAACGAAACTACCCTTAAAATAGGGGTATGGTCCCTCTTCATCAATTGTTTAAAATTCATATCCTCTATTATAATAGTAAACTCACTCCTCCTATCTGGTCACATCACTCAACGAAGACTTCCTCCACCAGATAGCGATTCTCACTATAGCTCCTCTTCCCAAATAATTAGCCAAATATGCAACAAGTCGGAACATTCAACTCTTTAGTGTTGCCATAGATTTAATGAGTATTATGAGGATGTGCCCTAGCCATTTGCTACCTTACCTCCTACTTAATCACCAGATGCTATTTGGCAACCAAACCCAGGTGCTATGTACCATATGACCTTAAATGTAGGTATACACACTGACTTAAAACCATATGTTGGTTATAATATGGTTTTTATAGGTATGTAAGCTCCACTATCTATGTCTCATAGATACAGCCTCACCATTCATACTCATGGTCATAACCTCCATCTCAAAAATGTCTTATGTTTACTTCCTTATACATAATTCCTTATTTGTCATCAAATTATGTCAGGATAACCATTGTACTATTAGTTTTATAATTCTCATTTTTGTGTCAAGGACTTTGAGACAAGTAAGCTCTTCCACCAACATTGAACTAAGCATCCTCTTTATCACACTACTGCACATCCAATTGCACTTCCTTTGTCTCTTATCACTTCAACTTTCCTTAGAGAAGTCTGGTATTCTCATTTATGTCATCTTCATTTTAAAGCTCTCAATAAGCTACCTTAGTGTAGGTCATTCAAGTCCAGTCCTCATCTACTTCTACTAGTCCTTATCACTCCTGCAGCATTAGAAAGTCATTAGCCTTTCATTTTTATAATTGTCCCATAGACCATAGAAGCCCTTAGATTTAATTTATTTTGATGTCTAGCAATTGCTATGTTTATAAAATCTAAGATTTCGCTATTATGCAATCTTTGTTGGTAATCATACAAGAAACTCAGATTTTTTTTAATGTATAATAAAAATAAAGTTTCGTTTCATTTCAGCATTTTAAGACTTTAGTTGAAAATTATTTCTCCAATCGTATTAAAATCTTTCATAGTGATAGTGAAATGAATTTGCTAGCAAGACTTTTACTCTTAAGTCTTTAATCATCCAAGCCTTTGTACTCTCAACAAAATGGAGTTTTTGGACACAAAGATCACTACATAACTAAATAGGCCTATATTCTTAGTATACATGCCAACCTTCCCCCTTCATTTTAATTTGATGCTACCCTTTATGTCGTTTACATCATTAACAGACTACCTCAGCTACACTAAACCATGAATCACCCTTTAGACTCCTCTATAACATGTCCCCCTAACTACAAATTCCATTATGCTTTTGGGTATCTTTGCCTTTCTAATATAACACATAGTGCACCAAAATAAATTGTCGCTTTGTTCTATACCTTGCATCTTTATTAGCTACTTAGCTAACGATAAAGGCTATCATTGTTTAGACCCTATGTTTGGTTATGTTCACATCAGTTGGCATGTGGTTTTTTATGAGTTTGACTTTCCTTACAATAAGCTTTTCTCTTCTAAGATCCTTTATAATAAGTGACTCACCTCATCTTCTACATTCACATTCACTATCTCTACTTTCACATTCACTATCTCTATTGTACACTTTCTTGGGCTAACCCTTCTACTTTCTTCTCCCATAACTTTACTCCCTCTTACTTTACCTCTCCTAATCTTATAACCTTGACCTTAAGGACATTTGCTCCTACCTCCTCCTCATATGAACTTATTCTTACTTTATTACCAACTATATATGTCTATCGTCACTCTAAACCATCTTCCCCTCCATTCTTTATGCCTTTCACCTCTTCATCACCTATACTTAGAGATCTAAATATTACGAGTCAAAGTGACTTAGATATTTATGTGAGGGAAAAAAGGCTAATTACTTCTGAAGTAAAGCCCTTTATTTCTCTTATCCATATATTCCACATATGAGAGCCGTTGTAGTCTATGAGAAGACTTAGCAAGGGTTAACAAATGTCTATTAGGTTGAAGTACTTTGTTATTGAAGTAGAAGCTTGTAATGAACTACTCTTTGTGATTGGAGCATATCGAAAGTAGCAGAAGTGGATTGAATTGGCTGAACTTGAGGAATAAAGTAATTAGATGCCATATTCGAATACATTGCTGGAGCATGCAAATATTAATAAACATTATTGGAATGGACCTAAGGTGTTTGATTATTCATCTAATAGCATCATTTTGAAATCCATATGAACCACCACTACTGCTGGCAAAAGGCAATAGAAAGATTCCATTGTCAAACTCTTTTTCCATGTTTAAAGCTAATTCCATGCCTTCTCTAGTGTATAATGTGAGAAAGTAATAAGTCGAGTTGAATATCCTTTCTTAAGCCTCCTTAAAAATAGTCTAGTACTTATAAAAACAAGTCAGAACATAAAAACAAGTTTCTTGAACATGAAAATAAGTTCAGAGATTGGTAATCTTGAACATTAAAAAGTAAGAAGAAATGCCTAAGAGGAGATATAACTTGTAGGTCCGCATAAGGGTAGAGTTGTCCTCAATCCATTTGTGTACCACTTGTGTGCCTATGGAGATTGTTTAGTAAATTACTCCAGGTCGGTCTATCAAAGCGTTCGTTGACTTACGAGATTATCAAAAGAGTATCGTGGTTTACTAGAGATACAACCCGTAGGTTTACATAAGGGTAGCGTTGTCCTCAATCAGTTGATTGGATAAGATTCTTCGTGGAAGGTCTTGAATTTCGCACATTTTAACTCTAATAAATGTACTTGAGGTTAGATCCCTATTAGTTTGAGTGTTTAAAAAATATAGTAACAATCAATTAAACCATCCCCCTTCCCAAACAAAAAAAAAAAAATCTTGATTGTTCATTAAGATCAACACTAGCCTTAAAAGCTTTTGATTTCTGCCATTACCTTTAATCTTGTACACTCCACTATTGTTTTTACCTTTTTAAGGTCTATTATTCCATCTTTATTTATTATATGGTATAGGAAAGCTACCTACTCCAACTAAAGCCCATATTTCTTAAACTTTACATGTAGTTCCTCAGCTTTCACTTGACTTAGCATCATTCTTAGGTGTACCTTATGCTCTTTCTTACTTCTAGAGTCAACAAGAATGTCATCAATGAACATAATAATGAATTTGTCCAAATAACCTCTAAAACCTAATTTATTAAATCCATAGAAAAGGTGGAGTATTGATAAATCCATAGGGCATAACCAGGAACTCATAATACTCATATTTGGTCTTGCAAACCATTTTTTACACATCTTTTTACTTGATGCTTAACTAATGATAACTTGACCACAAATATATCTTGGAAAAGACCTGAGCTCCCTTCAGTTGGTCAAAAAAATTCATCAATTTCAGGGAAGAGATATTTATTTTTATTGGTCACTTGCTTTAGCTCATGGTAGTTTATATATGGCCTCGTACTACCATCTTTCTTCTTTACAAAGAAAACTAGAGCTCCTTATGGCAAAACACTGGACATCATAAGACTTTTATCAAGAAACTCTTGCAACTGCTTCTTTAGTTCTACTAATTTTATTAATGCCATTCGATAAGGTACCTTAGATATTGGAGCAGCACCTAGGATTGAGTTTATGCAAAAACGCATTTCCTTATCAAGTGGTAAACCAAGTAAATCATCAAGGAAAAAGTTTAGAAAACTCTTGCACCACTATCACCTAGTTTAACTTTATAGTTTGACTTGATTATGTTGTAATGGAAGCCATGTTAGATCTTTCCCAAAGTTGATATAAGGGTAACTTAGTGGATCTTTGTGATTCAATTTTGTATTTGAAAGTATTTTCACTAGTCATGTCAAAATAAATCACTATATTGTGGCAATTTATGATAGCATAGTGTCTTGACAACAAATTAGTACCCATAATAACATTAAAGTTTGACATCTCCAGAAATAAAAGATCTGTTGGCAATATAATAACATCCTTGTAAACTTGATCCAAAGTTGATTTGCTTCCTAGTGGTGTATTCACAACTAAGTTCTTGTCCATGGGTATAACACATATGAGAAACATATACCCATTTACACTTTGTCAACTTGTATAAACTAAACAGTTGGAGCATCTCTTATCCATACCGGGTAAAGGAAGTCGAACTTAAGAAGGTAGAGCTGATAGTACCACAGGTTTAGCCTGCACAACTAAAGGTCTCTTACTCCTATCCAAAAGTACCACACCAAGGGCTGGATTCTGACTTAACAAAAATTGAGCCCTTTGGCCCTTCATGTCATTAATACACTTATGGTTTTATTCCAGCAACTTAACTTTGTTGACTACAGCAACATATGTAATCAACTCAAAAGATCCCACCTCATGCTATAAGGTAGGCTCTAAACCCATTATAGACTTCTAAAGTTAAAAGCTCTCATCGAACTTTAATGCCTTGGGAATGAATTTCATTAAGCATCTTAGCTTTGCTTCATACTCTTTCATTGATTTAGTACCGTACTAAAGTTGGTACTATTGGGCTATCATTTTCTCTTTAAGGATGTTAGGAAAATACTTACCGTTGAAAACCTACTTAAACACATTTCACGAGACATGTTCAACTAACAACCTATATGCTCTTGTCCATTAGCTAGAAGTTGTTCATGTAAGCAAATAAATAGTATAATTAACTTTCTTTTCTTCTGGAACTTAAAAAGTTGCAAATGCCTTTTCCATCTTTTCAATCCAAACTTTACATCCGATGGATCATTTAGTTTAGGCTTGAACTCTCTAACCAATCTTACTAATCTATCTAAACTAATAGGTCTAGAAGATCTATCACTACCAACTATCTGGACCTATCTCTCCTGCCTCTAAGCCTTAGCATTAGCTTATAAAGCATTAATATCCTCTTAAATCTATTGCTGCTAGTACATTGACTCCTTTTAAAGCATTCACAGCCTCCAACAACTATCCAACTTGAGTACTAATCGACTCTTAACCCTGATGCGGAGGATCTTATGGAGGTTGATTTTCAAGAGCCATACTCTTAGAGTTAAGTGACTGATTGGGACAAACATCTCTCTTAAGCATACAAATAAAAAAAAAAAAACAATACTAAGGAATAAATAAATACATTAAGTAAGTAAAAAATAAAGAAACTAATGCTTGAATAACTAAAACAAGGAAAAAAAAAAACTCGTAAACATGTAAGGAAGAATAGTAGTATTAGTAATTAAGTAAAACTTAGCAATACGACAAGCATTATCTAGCATTGAACTAACCATAATTTTACTTCTAGATTTGAACTTAACTCCTAGTTTACGCACTCTTTATGTATCTTACTGACTTATTAATTTACTACTTAATTGTTTTAGGAGTCTTTTAACTTAAACTTTGATACCACCTAGACTATAATGCCTCAAAACTGAGGCATAATAGCCCATCACGTGCCTTCACTAGATGTTGAGACACAAAAACTACTGAACCTATTTAAAATCCACAATTAAATAGTGATAGCCACCAATTGCATAGACATACTAAAACTACAAGTAGATATAGACTCTAAGTGGTCCTAAAGAGTTTACTCATACCACATACACATTGATAGATCAACAACTCTATATTTTATAGGGATACAAAAAAGAATTTAAATTTGTTGCATTCTTATGGAAGAATATCATGTTACATGAGCCATATAATCGCTTAGAAAAATTGATTGTATTTGAATTTGATTAATTAGATGCAAATGAGCAAGCTAGCTAGTAATTGTTTAGATCTAAAAAATGAATAAAAAAAACCGCACATTATTGATGTAAAAGAATAATAGATGGGTAAATCTAAGTATACTTATTTCTATTAGCACCTTCTACTTAACTTATAGCACTTACAAATCCACATGGAAATTGTAGTAAGGTATCTAATATTATATTTGTGATAAATACAAAAGGTGGTACAATTTGCAAGTAAGATTATATGCCTCCTATGCTAATTAGAGGATATTAGTGGATTTAGATGCATATATATATATCTCTATAAGAAGAGGAATGTCTTATTTTTTAATAATTGTGCTTCAGGAATTTTTCTATTATTCTTAACTTTTGTGGAAGAATTGAATTAAAAAATCCGAGTACCTACCCCATTTTGCTGTTCAATTTTTTTTTTTTTTGGTAAAAATAGATTTCATTAACTACTTCAAAACCCAGTTTGCAAGGAAACAACCCAACAAAAAAAAAATCTCACTTATCCTACATCACTAAGGACATTTCCCCTTTTAATAGAACCGGAAAAAGTAACAATACTAGCCATGTCTTAGGTAATAACAGAAGAGATAAAAAACATAACATAATCTAGAAAAGAAATATTTTAAGGTGTGATCAACCCCCTCTTCACCAATATATTCACAACTTTATTTGCCTCGTGGTTTACCTTACACAATATGAGATTACGAATAAAATCAATAAGATGCAAACAACTTTGCAAGGCTGGATTACTAATATCTATGCTCATATGATGATGACAAACCAAAATCTATTCTATTCGGTTTCATTTAAATTTTCCAATTGTTTAGTTTAATATTTGAAGTTGAGAGGTGATTAAAAATCACACCTAACTTGTCTTCTATGTATAAAAAATGAAGTCAATAATTGGTGTGTCCAATAGTAGCCATCTAAAAGTTTTTGTTATGGCTATCAACTTAGCTATGTCCAATTTCCTTAATCATGCCAAATTAAAGATAGTAAGGCCGATGAACTCCAATATGACACAGATATGGATTTGATATTATTAAGAAGATAATTATATAGATAGTATTAAAAATTGATACAATATATATGTAATGCTCTAGAACCTAAAGTGCTAGAGTCATCATGTGTTTCTAGCCTCTACTAATACGTTAAGCGTTTCAAACAACATGTTAACTTCTCCACATAATTATCATCTATCCATAACTTATAATAACTTCAATAAATTTTCACATATGTTCTTAACATCCATACTCCACCAAAAATTTTACTACAAGATTAACCCTTGAAATACCTCATTTAATTTTGAAATAGTAACAATTCCTCAATCAATAGATGTAAGGAAAATAAATAACAAGGATCTAGATTCTTTTATTAATCACAACCAACTGGTATCAACAAATTATGTACCCTAACAAGAGAAGTCACTGATGACTTCTCGAGGACCCAAAATATAAATAGAAACAAATAACTAAAGCCTGATAACATTTTCAACCAATCTTACACTCCTACGGAACTGATTCCATCATCAAAAAGATATTTACAACAATTTGTTGCATCACCTTAAAATTCAAATTGTCGTACTAAGCTTCATAAATGCCTTGTCCTGCACCTATGCATGCACCTAAAAATTTTAAGAAGGGATGAGCCAAAACTTAGTATGAAATATACAATCACATACGCATGAGCAGACATTCATAACTCTACATGCATCACAAGAAATTAATGATGCAATATGCGCTAGTTATTATCTTCATTTTTAGCTAGATAAACAATACAAGGGTGCTCATGATCTTGACACACGTATATACATATTACCATTTAGTATTAGTGTTGGGTCCTCCCTAACACCCTAGGAACCAAAAAACATCCTAAATTTACTAAGATTATTTCTAAGTGTAGCTCTAATTAGAACACCATTGCACAAGGATCATTAGGGTGTCACCTTAAGATTTGGTTCTCGTAGTCCCTTGAGCCTAGTCAAGCATATGCAACATGCATTCATTTAATGTCTAATAATTATTTGGCTTGGTTATTTACTAGCCTAACACCACAAAAAACAAGCAAGTATCTCATATCTAATATCTAGTTTCGTTGACTCACTAGAAATTACCATAATATTACACCATCTTCTACTCTTGATGGGTTGCTCAGATTTAGACATGGTCACTTCACAACCAAAATATAATAGAGTAACTCACTTGCTTAGTTTCTAGTTTCAATTATCAAATGTATTTTAACTCAACAACATAACCTACACTCATTTGCAATTTGAGTCAATTCGAGTAACTTTAGGAACCTAGGATCGTTATGAAGATAAATTGATTTGTAATGTGTGTTGAGTGAAGAATCATTGTTAAAAAAACTTTGAAAAGGATTATAAATGGAAAAACACACTTGAAAAACTTAGGAAAACCAAAAGAAATTGGTTTGTAATGTGTGTTGGGTAAAGAATCATGTTTGCAAAAACTTTGAAAAGGATTAGAAATGGAAAAATACGCCTGGAAAACTTAGGAAAACGAAAGGAAATGTTGTTGCACATAGAAGAGATCATTGTGTTCGGATGCCATGGTTGAGGGAGCAGACCGCTCCTTAGTGTCTGGATGCTAGCAAGACGCTAGTTTACAGTCTACAGATTTTTACAGGTTGTAGTGTCATTTCGACCTTTGCAATTTGAACCCTAATTGAAAACTTCAAAAACCACCACTTCCAAAATGTTTTCCAATCAAAATCCAACCCCTACATGTCTCAAAACATCTCCTAAACTCAATTCCATATCTAAGAGTCCCCTAAAACTCATATTAACCATTGCTATTCATGTCAACAAAACTAAAAAACAAAGTACATAAACTAACAACAATACTTACATTTAGAAATCCAAAGTTTGCACTTCCACCATCAAAAACATGCTGTGGGATAGGCAGAGAACCACCTTAGGTCCATTTTACCTGTTGCTCGATGTCGAAAAATGAACTAGTTACGAGAATTGATAAAAAACTTAAAAGAAAAGGATTTCTTACAACCTTACCTCAAATTCGTTTTTTTTTTTTTCTTGCTACCCTAACTTGAAAAACAAAATTTTAATATCCCTTGATAAAAAAACTTAATAGAAGAAGGATCTTACGACTTATCTTCAGCTTGTTTTCTATAAGGTCTTTGATGAAACGCACCAATCTCCTCCCTTAATTCATTAAGTGTGTGGAAATCATAGCACATGAAGGGACACATGAGGGTTTATGAAAAAAGGGTTTCCTAAACCCTAACTACCTTTTCATTTCCTTTGTAGCTCTTCTATTACAAAATCAAATTCTCAGATTTCCTATTAATCTCTTACATTAATTAATATTTAAGATTCTCCATGAGATCCCTCAATTAATCACAATTTTATTAGTCTCTAATATTACTACCCTGGTCTCCTTTTCCCTCAGTCTACTTATATCTGAGGAACTTAAGCTTGGTTCAATTTTTTTTTTTTCCTTAATTCCACCAGGGTTTAACTAGCACTTCCATAGTAACATTTATAGATTCACGTTTATGGAACTGTTATCTGCATAATTTTCTTGTTCTCCTCATTTCTTATATTTTAAATTCTTCAGTTAAAATTTAAATCTCCAATTACAATCCTTAAATTTTCTCTACGTGACTTCTAAAAATTTTTCTCATAACTAAATGCACAAATGCAAACTTCTCCATAGATATACACTTAAGCGACAATTCCACTTACTAAACTATAGCATTTAGGTTATAATTACCTTTTAGTTCTATTGACCCATATACTTTGTCCCTTTTCCTTATTGCATTAAGTACTCCCATATCTAACCATAAAACTCTTATTTATTCCACTCCACTTATAATCAATTACAACACTCTCCAAAAGTTAATACAATTCACTCTACTATACACTTTCTTTACTCATCCGACGCTTATTATTATTATCAAGTTATTATTATTGTCCTTACATACTTATTCTCATGACTTTATTAATTGTTTTAATCTGTTCATTAGACTTACGGGTTATGTTGTCACTATAATGTCTATTGTGTAATTTTAACGTTTATTGTAAGCTTATGTACCCTTTCTATGGTTTAATTGAGTTCAATAAATTTTATTAAATTCAATATTATCTTGTTATACTTCAATAATTTTACTATTCCTCGTTATTGTCGTTAATATATTTAATTCTTGAAGAGAGGGGTGTAACTTAATTGAATTATTATTTGTTCCACTTATGCTTATTATTTGCTATAGAACCTTTCTTACTTTCATTTTCTTTTAATTAGCATTAAGTAGATAATATCCTTTACAACTTAACGTAAGTACACATATGAATGGGCTGATGAATATCAACATGACGTTAAACTAACTCAACAAAACCATATCAATACCTAGACTTGATAAAGACTGAAGACTGATTGAACTTGTATCGACTCAACAAAACCGATACAATACACTAGGGCATATAAAGGAAGAAATATTCATCAGCTCTAACATAAGCGTACATACACTAAGTCTCTATAAGTTTTTTATTCAACCCCTTTTTAAATTAGTTTTGTGTTTTATATTCTAGTTATTAGTTTTATTGTCTTCATTAATTTACAATTAACTATGTTTGCACAATATTGTTTTATGTTGTAATTGATTTCGATGCATTACCATTCACCTTATATGGCTTAGTGAAGCAATTTAGTATTTAGGACTTTTATATATCCATTAGAGTTTTGCTATTTATTATTATTACTACCATTTATTTATTTATTCTTCTAGTGAGGTCTTTATGGTTGCAAAGATTTTCATGTCTTACTTGTTTGCTTCTTGGTTCAATGTTTTATTCATTTTAGATTTGTAAACATACTTATGTCTTTTATACAGGCATGCTCATTAACATCATCATAATAGATGTTTTGGTCAACCAAAAAGGTGCTTGATTGACCTAATGAGTGTCTTGATCCATTTTTGAGTCTACTTAGTCTTGATCATTACTAAGGATTATGAATTGTATATGTAGTTCTTGGTATGCAATTTGCTATATATATTTGACCATATTATGTGTGTATCTAGTCATAAATTTATTGGTGGCTTCTCAAATCCTTTGTCTATGACTATTGTTACGCCTCGAAGTCGCAGAGTCGCAACAGTCTCGCCTTGTAAACTATTCTATAATAGTAACTGGCCTTACAGTGCCTACCATAAACATAATCTACACAAGGCGTCGATGACTCCTCGCTTTGAAGTAAACAATCTGATTAACAGTTAAACTACAATTATGATAAATATTACAAATTTCTAATAAACATGTATAATTATATGTAAGTCCATAGAGCTTCTCAAGAAGTTTTATATAAACACAACAGTTCACCAAATTACATAATAACTATCAGTCTTTCATCCTTAACTACAAGAACACTTTAGCTACACATCATTATTAAGTAGATTGATCCTCATACCCCTGGCTTCAAAAGGACTAACCTTTAGGTAATTGTAAGGCGGCATATTACTTGAAGAGTTCAAAAATCAGGACCTGCAAAAGGATCTATAAGGTATGAGCAACTATAACTCAGTAAGTTGAATTGGAGACTCATGAATGCATATAAGCATAAACAAGATTATCAATCAATTAATTTCATGCAATGCAACAATCAAGTGTCATCGCACAACGTAGTCTGGTCTGTTGTGAAGTCAGAGAAATTTCGCTCGCTCTAATCCGGATTGAGGAATTCCATGTTATGCAGCAGCTTACAACCAAACCCAGACTTATGCAATGGAGACCTCACTTCTCCCGCGACTACCTTCGAACCATTGACTTCACCTTCGCCGCGACCTTCTCTCCTGTCACTTAGTTCGATTGAGGATGAAGAAGGGACCATTATGCAATCTTGCGCTATCCCTTTCGAAGGGGTCGGTATTTGGTTAGAAAATCCTAATGACCCCTTAACAGGTTGCAATGCATGACATTTTAGATCATTAAAGTCGAATAAGATTAAATTTCATTTAAGGTTTTCAAACAATTCACACCAATTCAATCATAACACAAAATCCATCATACCACAATTTCAGCACGAATTCAGATACATCAAACACATGTGTAAACTACTTACAATCACAACAATATACAATCCTAAGTCTCCTAGTACCATACAAATAGTACTCTATTACAATAAGTAATAACTCAACTTACCTAGAATTTCTCAATCGCCCGATCACTTAGTCGCAAGTCGATTTGTCTTTAGGTGTCCTATAATACAAATAGGTCTTTTTAGTACTTATACTTTAAGGATTCATATTCTAAGTTATAATTTAACTTATTTTTTTCCACGTATACCTATTATGTACTAATGATTCTTTGTACTCTATTTCAGAGTTTGAATTTTAAATTAAATTCTAGTTTTGATTCCTAAGTCTTAAATATGCTCGAATCCTAATGTGAAATTAATCACATTAAGCTCCAGTATTCAAATATCCTATTGGGTCTTAATTCAGTATTCTAAACAATTCGGTACACGCTATTCCTAATTTGGGTATCGGATTTATTTCTGATGTGAAAAAATCTTACATTGTTATACATTTACCTAAAATTAAATTTTATTTCAGATTTAGTATTATTCTGATTTTTATTATAATATTATCTAAATAACCTTAATTTTTTAGATTTATAAATTTTCAATTTCACATATTACTAATTTCTTACAATAACTACCTAATTTCCTAAATTAACTATACTTAATACTCCAAAGGCTAGGATTAAGTTTCCACATTAGAGATTAACATCCCTAAACATCTAATTACTATCTAAATCGGTAATTAGTATCTTAATCACCTAATTAATCCAAAATTATCCAATTTTTCCATCATTTTAGGGCTAAAAATTAACTTAAAATTTTCAAAAATTAATTTTAGAAAAAAGGCTTCATAGCATTGTTCTATATCACATAAGCATTCTATAGAAAAAAAAATTGAGCTCTAAACTATACTCTTAAGCCTATTTATTTCTAGTTCTAATCATGCTTAGTTTTGTTCAATTTGTTAAGAACCCTATATTTTCAGATGTGATTAAACTAAATCACTATTTTTCCCTAAATCTACATACAATAAAACCTCAGAATAACAAGTTTCATAATTTTCTGGGTAAAATAACTAATTTTATGAAATTATACAAAATCGGGGCAATTATGGGACTCACTCGGTTTGATACTTTTTGGCCATCCAAACCCGGTCCAAGTATGTCGGCCGGCCTAGACGATGGGTCTGGAGTAGGATGGTGGTGGTGGCTCGGTCCCAGGTGGTGGTGGTGGCTCGGTCCCAGGTGGTGGTGAGGTGTAAGTTTGGCTCACTAGCCTTAACTGCACTGTTTTCTTTTCTTTTTTTGTTTTCTAGATTTTCTCTTGAATTTTCAAGTCTCTCTATTTTTCTCTAATTCCTCACTGCCCAAATGAGTTCTGTGAATTTTTCCCCTATTTATAGACGTTTTTGGTAATTAGTATGCATTAATTAGACATGACATTGTCCTATTTCCTTGATTTTTGGTTTTTGTGTTGCCTAATTCTAATTGGGTAATTTTTCTTTTTCAGATCCTGACCTATCATGACCAGATTTGGATCATTCCATACCCTTCTGATTTTTTTTTTCCATAATTAATTAATAATTTTCTTTAATTATTTACTAAGTTTTTGACCAATTTAGGTAATTTCACATATTTTTATCTACACGTAAATACATGTGGGGTACATGTGAGCATTCCTAATTATTATTTAGGTCGTTCTGTGATTTTTAGTATATATATAATCTATCTCTAGTAATTTATTAGTTATTAGATGACACTTTTCGTCTTTTCGGTAATTAGCAATTATTATATTTAAAATTTAAAAATTTTATAGTCTCCTATTTTATTACTTATTTTCTTAAATTCAAGTTTACGAGGTCATTTTTACTAATATTTCTCTCCATAGTTTATAATTCGGGTTTGATCGGATCCTTTAACCGATCGTCTTAAACCTTATGTTCTAAGTTCAATCCTACGGTCACTTGGCTTAACTTTAGGGCTTACAACTATTGCATATTACTATTTATGTTTGAAGTTACTTTGTGCCTACGCTCAACTTTTAATTATTATACTGAGCTTATTAGGGACAAACTTAACCAAACTACACCATTTTCCTTCATCTTACAAACTCCTCCAACCTACACATTCAACTTTGATAGCCCAGGAAAACAACAAAGACAAGAGAAAAGCAATCTAAAAAGAAGCTATAATCAAACCAAGTAAATAGATAGATATTTAAATACATATGCGAAACATAGTAAAAGTGAATAAAATATGAAAGGAAGATATAGAAATCAAATTGTATACAAAAGGTAAAATAGCTAAGGTAATGGTTTACTTTGACTTTAAACATACCCCTTATTTTACCCATCCTTGCCATCTCACTATCCTACAGATTATTTCCTAAAGACTCATAACCTACACTCTTTTACGATTTATTAGCCTAAGTTGTGCTACGATTTACCACCTTAACTGTTTTATGATCCAAAACCTAAGGTTTGATACTACTTTAACTGTAATGCCCCAAAACCTAAAGCGCTATAACTTATCACGTATCATTAACATTTATTAATACGTCAAGCATCTCAAACAACCTGCTGATTTCTCTACATAATTATCATCTATCTATAACCTGTAATAACTCTAATAAATTTTTACATATGTTCTCAACATCCATAATTCACAAGAAATTTTACTACAAGATCAACCTTTGAAATACCTCATTTAATTTTTAAATAGTAACAATTCCTCAATCGATAGATGTAAGGAAACTAAATAACAAGGATCCAGATTCTTTTATTAACCACATGCAACTAGTATCAACAAATTGTATACCCTAATAAGAGAAGTCTCAAGTGACTTCTCGAGGACCTAAAATACAAATAGAAACAAACAACTAAAGCCTAATAACATCAGCCAATCTTACACTCCTACTTAGACTACATGAAACCGATTTCGTCCTAAAAAAGATATTCATAATAATTTGCTACATTACCTCAAAATTCAAATCACCATATTAAGCTTCACCAATGGCTTGACCTATATTTGCACCTAAAAAATTTTAAGAAGGGATAAGCCAAAACCTAATACGAAATATACAATCACATGTGCATGAGCAAGCATTCACAACTCCAAATGCATTACAAGAAATTAATAATATAACATGTATCAGTTATTATCTTCATTTTTAGCCAAACAAACAACATAAAGGTACTCATGACCCCAGTACACATAAATATATTACCATTTAGTATTGGTATTGGGTCTTCCCTAACGCCTTAGGAACCAAGTAATGAAGGAACAAAGTAATGAAGGAACATTTTAAATCTATTCAGATTATTTTCAAACATGACTCCAATCAGGACACCGTCACATAAGGATCATTAAGGTGCTACCTTAAGATTTAGTCCTCCCAGTCCTTTAGGCCCAACCAAACACATGCAACACGCATTCATTTAATGTCTAATAATTATTTAGTCCAATTACATGACTAGCCTAACACCACAAATATAAGCAAGTATCTTGTATATGGTTTTGTTGACTTGCTAGAAATTGCCATAATATAACACCATCTTCTACTCTTGATGGGTTCCTTAGATTTGAACACAATCACTTCACAACCTAAATATAACAAAATAATGCACTTGCTTAGTTTTTAGGTTCAACTACCAAACATATTTTAACTTAACAACGTAATCTTTACTTACTTGAAGTTTGATTAACTTTAGGAACCTAGGAATGCTATGAAGATAGATTGATTTGTAATGTGTATCAAGTGAAGAATCATGTTTAAAAAAACTTTGAAAAGGATTAGAATTGGAAAAATATGCTTGAAAAACTTAGGAAAACCAAAGGAAATGTCACTACAAGTAGCAGAGATCATTGCGTCCAAATGTTACAAGTGGCATCCAAATGTTGTGATTGTAGGAATAGACTGCTCCTTAGCATCTAGACGCTAACAAAGGTAACGTTTGAATGCTAGCTTGCAGTTTGTAGATTGTAGTGGCATTTTGACCTTTGCACTTTGATCCCCAGTCAAAAACTTTGAAAACCACCACTTTCACAATGTTTTCCAACCAAAATCCAACTCCTAAATGTCTCAAAACATCTCCTAAACTCAATTCCATATCCAAGACTCACCCAAAACTTAGATCAACCATCACAATTCACGTCAACAAATCTCATAAACAAAGTTCATAAATTGACAACAATACCTTCATTTAGAAATCCAATGTTCACACTTCCACCATCGAAGACATGATGTAGGATACGCATAAAACCAACTTAGGTTTGTTTTACCCACTGATCTATGTCAAAAAACGAATTGCTTAAAAAAATTGATAAAAAACTTAATGAAAAGGATTTCTTACAACCTTACCTCAAACTTCCACCTTTACCTCTATGGTACCACCACGGATCCGCTGCAAATCTCCTTAAAAACCCTTTCAAATTCGTTTTTTTTTTTCTTGCTATCCTATCCAGAAAAAATGAATTTTTAATATCCCTTGATAAAAAAACTTAATAGAAGAAGGATCCTACAACTTACCTCTAGCTTGTTTTCTATAAGATCATTGATGAAATGCACCAATCTCCTCCCTTGCTACACCAAGTGTGCGGAAACCCTAGCAGATGAAGCGATACATAAGGGTTTGTGAAACAAGGTTTTCCTAAATCTTAACAGCAGCTTTCATATTGGGGTTTGCAAAATTTTTCCCATACCCAAAATGCCCCCACTTAAGATTTATAATACCACTTGTGTCCTTAATACAGACCACTTTATTTTATACCGTATTTCATTATTTCCTCTTATTTTATACTTTAATTTTTCTTGTTGCGGGTTTTATAAAATAATATGAAAGACATGATTAATACGAATATATATAATTATAATATAATCTAATTATTTATATAATCTCTACTTAATTTTATTCATTTCTTTTATTTTAATAAAAATTCAATACGAAATAAAATATGAAAGCATTCTACTCCATTCTGTGGAATACTTTGTGAAACTGAAGGCTACATTTGTAGGTGCATTTTGGAAGCATGTTGGGTTGTGGAAAGCACATATTTAAGTGTCTATGATTTAAAGAGTCATGACACGGCACTATAACAATCATGTTGTTTCTGTCGTGCCGGTTCTTGCCAGGAATCATGTCTTATGTTGCCTTTTTTTTTTCCGAAAATCGCAGGAAGGGACCAGTCTTGCCATGCCACTTTAGTATGCTTTTTGTCGCCCCATTCTTAGTTTCCTACCAGCTTTCCAACGAAATCAAGTTTTTTGTTTTTTTTCTTTTTTCCCCAAAATAAAAGTTAAATAAAGTTTAAAGGTGAAATGGCTACGATATAAGAAACGGAGTAATAGATATAAGAAAAATTGCCGATAAACTTCGTTAATAATTTAAAATGCACTAGTGATATATTTCAAATTTTATCGTTCAAATAGAAAGTGATGATAGGGTATATCATAAAAATGGTCCTTGCAAGCACTTCTAGTGATTTGGTAGTATAAAAGCACCGTATAAAATGGTATGGTTAATAAGGGCTCTCCAACGCTTAAGTTGGTAAGAAGAATAGTTAGAAAGTGAAATAAGAAAATATTAAGAGTGCTTAAGAAGAAAAATTAAGAGAGGGAGGTTTAGGATCTCTCTACCTTAGGCTTCATATCCTATTTTATATAATATAAGGTTGACAAGCAAGGTTCATGCGTCAACCAGGGATTGGCCAATATGTAATCTGGGACAGGAATGTAGTCTATATGAAAAAAGATAATCACTTTCTATTGGTTGGTGAGCCTCAAGGAAGGAGCTTATTACATTAGTGTGAGCAGTCATCATAGCTTGAATGGTTAGATCCTTAGATTGTATAGTAAGTTATCACATAACATGTAATAAAGGGAGTTAAGAGTGGAGAACTAGGTCTTTTCCTGTGGTGTGCTCTCGAAGCCAAATTTTGAGCAGTGGGCATGGTTCGACCCCTTGCTTAGGAGAAGGTCACCAAGTTGTGGGTTTGACCGCCCTGGGCTCCTTGAGTCCTCGAAGCCCGAGACCAAGGAGTTTGGTAGCTAATGGGTTCGATGAAGAACTTCTAGTCCAATTCTTGGTTTGAGATCGAAGATGTGCTAGAAGCTCGTTCAAGCCTTCGTACGGGCATTTGGCATAGTGAGAGTTTACCCGTGTTCGAGCCGGGGCTAATTTGTCCACTTTGTGAGAAGCCGAGGCTTTGGGATGGAGGCACACCCAGTGAGTTGGGCTTGGGCCTTTGAAGTGCTAGGCTAAAAAGGGACCATCAACGGAAAGTTGTTAAATAAAATGTTGAAAAGCTTATATACCATTCCCTAGTAATTTTCTTAGCATCTTCCCCTGATGGGTAGTTCCAATATTACACAAATATCATTTTTTTCCCCACACATATATCATTCTCTCTTGAGCAGAATTCCTATAATTAAAAATGATAAATATATATTCATAATCATATTCCCATGATGAGCTATATTATTTGATAATTCATAGACTCTTTTCAATGACTCCTTTAGAAGAAGAGGTCACACCACCAACATATAGTACTGTTATCACCGTGACCCACTGCCACCATCAGCAACAAAACTACCCCCTCCATGGCAATATAAACAAAAATTATATAAATATTAAAACATATAAATAACTTTAATGTAAGGCTTTAGTTTCTAGGTGTTTACTTAATCTGCATTTCTCATACTCGGTACTTAAAAAAGGAGGGAACGTTATCCCTAAAGTAAAGACAAGGCCTTCGGAGATTCACAATCCATACCTGCTTTTTTTCCGAAACAAGACGGTCTCGTATATCGCATAAGGATTTAACTGAAATATTCACCTGTGAGAGTACCAAGGTGTTCACTATATGCCATAACTTGTAGCAACGTTTTCACTTGACATACTAACACCTATTTTTTTACTTCACTTTCACGTGGCTGCCGAAAACCTTTATATTTTACCTTTTTTCATAACGTTACAAAACATACTGAGCATAATCTTACTAATTACGTTTGAATTCAACTAAGCGTAAACTTGATATAGTGATCTACGGATATACAACAAGCCGCATCAAACTTCGATACTTCAAAAGGTGATTTCTAACGCTCTCTTTCCCAATCATAAGTCCTAGTCCCATCCTCAAGTCTGATTTTTAGCACTTAAGGTCAGTAAAAACTAACCCCTTAGCTTATATTCAAGCTAAGTGAGTAAATAAAGTGCAACAAGGACGAGGATACATAATATCACAACTGAACAAAGAATACAGTCTAGACATCTTATGAGTATACTCTATGACATGCAACGAAAATGCTTACTCGCTTATCAAGCTCTTAATGCACTATCTTCCTATGCAATCATACTAATCACCAAGATATCAATAAAGACATTTCCAAGTGTCTATTCATCACATTCTCACCACACAAGCTCATCAAAGCGTTTTCACTATACAAATGTACATCTCAGTAATTCCACAACATACAGGCATGCTCCAGCATTCCATAACACTAAGTCACGCTCACACATTTTGACCGCACAAAGGCATGCTCATTTTCATCGACACAAAGTGTCATTATCAAACCAAATTCATCAAATCTATGCATCTTACCCTTTTACTCAGAGATCTATCACTCATGTAGATGCATGTGCAATAGATAATAACATAACATGATTAAACTGCAATACAGACACTCAAAACATATAGTGGTACACATTCCTATAATGCAAACGACACCATCATCCAAAGGAATAAATCAATATTATCCTCAACCAAATTCAATATTTATATATATATTTCAATTAGGTATTTTTGGTGTTCACTTAAGTGAATCCATAAAGATTCGAAGATAACAAAACTATGATATATCTTATAATATTACATAATTAAATATTAATGGTATAATAAAATAAGACCAATAGTATATTATAATTAAGAAAATATTAAATCTTAATAAGTATAAGATTATAATATATTATATGATATATAAGAAAACAAAAATTAATAAATAATCCACAATGCTTATTGGTATTAAATTTATAATCACATATCATATGATAATGAATAAAATTGTTAAAATATTATATTAGGTTGTATAGTTTTCTTGATATGATTATATAATATAAAAATAACACAATTATTTAATGTATTATTTTATGAAAAATATAATATTTATATGACTAAATAAAGATAATAGTTTAATTATTTTAATATTCTCTAATAAGTATAGATAATGCACATACGGTATGTACAACATATAAAATATGACATGTGATATTAATATAAAATAAAGAAACATTACAAATTTTATACTCAATCAATATTAATTATATAGTTAAGGCACTTTATAATATAATTAATCTCAACCAAACATTATAATATAATTGTAATTATTTTCGCTATAATAATGTATAGATAAGAATAAAATGTAAACAATTTCACTATTTAATATTTAGAAATATATAACATAATATATTGATATGAAAACTAATAATTATTGTATATGAACTTAAAATATTATATAAATATTAATTTTATAACTATAGATAAAGCATACAGTTTTGATTATAATATTATAACTATATGATTGTATATGAGGCTATTTTAGTTATTTTTTTAGCTTAATAAACCTTATATTTAAAATCAATCAACCAATCTAATAAAGTAATGATAGTTCTATTTTGTTAACTGAACAATATAATAACTTTCCATACCTTATTATATTATTTTTCCATTTCTCCATAATAGCTATTTTATTACAACCTTTCTCATTTGATTTATTGAACATGACTTTAGTGAACCCTAAATATAAAAGGGCTACTTAAGGTTTTTGGGAAACCCTTGTCTTGCTTTTTCTTTTTTCTTATCATGCGTTATGTTGCCTAGGGTTTTGCATAGGTTCTTGAAACCATGAAGTGAAAACATCAAGGATTAGCGAAATCAAGTTGGGAAAACTAAGGTAAGGCTTATATAATGTCTCTTTGTTATAAAATCGGATTCTCATTGGAAACCTACTTTTCTGCGTAAGACAACCTGAAAATGAATTTGAGAAGACATTTAGGGAGTCTACAATAGATCTTATGTAGTCAAAACGAGATTACAGATGTAAGATATCAAGGTAAGGTTGTGTAAGTTGTTTTTCATTGAATTTGGTAAGATCTTTAAAGGAATTTCATTTTTCCATGTAGGGTAATGGGTAAAACGACCATAGGGTAGTCTTACGCATGTCTTTCAGCGTGCTCTTGGTGGTAGTAGCGTTTTTAACGAATTCTTATAGGTATGATTTTAAACCTTGCGCTTATATGTGTAGTTTCTTAAACTTGTGGATTGATTGGGTAAGTTGAAGTCTATTTTAGTTGTAGAAGTGTTGTGTTTAATGTTTTTAAGCAACATAGAGTTGTGTTAATGTCAGGTTGTCGAGTTGGGGGGAGTAGTTTTCAAAAACAAGTAATCCTATTGTCGAGGGATAAAACGTCGTTGCAATATACAGAATTCTACATATTACAACTAGCATTCGAACGACATCCCCTAGAGCATCTAGATGCCAGGGGTAATTCTTTACCCTTTTGACCACAGCGGTTAGATGCCACTTAATGTAGCATCTAGACTCCATGTACCTAGTTTTGTGTAGTGACGTTTCATCGGGTTTTCCATTATGTTTTGAGTTTGTTTTCCTATCCTAAACCTTTTCCTAAGCCTTTCTAAACATAAAACTTCACTTGAAACATCTTGTGACTCAATCTATGCTTCTAGCAATCCTAGGCTCCTTAAGTGATTCAAAAGAGAATGAGAGTATTATTGAGTTGTTATGTTATAAGTGTAGTTAGAAGAGTTTAGAAACTAAGTACATGTGTTATTCCTTTATGATTAGGTTTTGAGGCACTTGTTTCAAATTCTAAGCAAACACTGCCACGAGGTTTGTATGTTGCTTGTGTGTATATAGGCTTAGAATTGGTTAAAATGAACCTAATACATATTTAGCCTAAATAAGTATGCTACGTATGCTTGGCTAAGCCCAAGAGATTAGGAGAACTAGACCTTAAGGTGGCACCTTAGTGATTGTAATGCGACGATGTTCTAATTGAAGTCTCACGTTGAAATGGTCTCGATAGATTAAGTTTTCCTTAGTTCCTAAGGTATTAGGGAAGACTATATATATATTGCATGCTGAAATCATGAGTAACTCTAAGTTTTAGGATGTCGGAACCGTGTTACTTTTTGGGCCTAAACAAAGGTAATAAATGGAGGTTGTGCATTTAGTTATATTGAATTGTTAATGTATGTGTTTATACATTATTGTGTGAACATGTGCATGTGATTTGTATACCCTATACTGAGCTTTACTTATCTCGTTGGGGATTTGTTGTCTTTAGATGCAGTAATAGAATATGAGGACTATGAGAATACCTATTGTAAGTATGATTATTACTATGGAGATGCAGCATACTACTATGTTTATTATTTGATGATGGATATGAATCTATGTAGTTTAAGTAAGGTCATGGAAATTGTTGAAAAGAGTTGTTAGATATTGTTTTTGTTCTTACATTTGTGTTGTTACTTGGATCATGAGAAGTCACTTAAGACTTCTCTTGTTATCGTCCAGTTTAGTTATCAATTTTTATATATGGTGATTTTGGAAACGCTTAAGTTTTGGTATAAGGTTCCTTGAAATAGTTTGTAATTAAATTGTGATTTTAACTTTATTTCATGAAATAAAGCAATTTAAGTGTTGATCTTTATGCATTATTAGTGAATTGAGGATGTTTATGACATCACTAAATTGTGTTAGAGCTATTACAAATGCTTAATAATTGCCGAATTATGAGGAGATATTAGCAGGTTGTAAATTAAATGCCTAACATTTTAATAAAATATAAGAACATGTAGCATGCTATAATTTCCCAAGTTTTTGGGCATTATATATATATATAAACACACTCTATTAATAGTTAAGGATGAGTGACCACAATGTAAGTAAGATATGATGCGTTACCCTTACCCTTACCCTTACCCTTATCCTACTTTATGAGCATAGGTTCCAAAATTTTGTACCTGAAATCTACCTTGTAATACATTGGAACTGCCTTATACCTTATAAATTCTATAGGGTTACAAGGTATCCTATCAAACTTGCATTTTTTTTTTTTTTTTACCTTGTTTTCTTTCAAAATATTATGCAAACACAAAATCAATATCAGACATATAACTACACTAATTAACCAAATAATAATAAGTTAAAAGGTTCTTATACTTGCAAAACATTTAATTGTAATAATATGAACTTTTAGTAGGTAGAATGGAGAAGAGAATATTCATACAATAAGAGACATTCAACCTTTGGTTGATTCATGCTAATTTTTTTTTTATTTTTTCTTTTTGAATCATCAAAATTAAATTTTTAACAAATCATAAAATTGTGATAAACAATACAAAAACCATATTGTGAGTAACTTCAATAAAATATATATTGGACAATGAGTTAAAAATTAAGACATTTTTAGTATCTTACTAAATTAAGGTTGGTAAAAGAAGTAAAAAGTAACATAAAAATAAGATAATAAGAAAAGAAAGACCCAAAAATAAATAAATAAATAAAAACAAGAATAAGAGATNGGAGATAGCAATTTCAATAAGCAATTACACACTTAAACATGGCGATTCTGGACTAGTAATTGTTGGTGGGAGGATGGAAGCACAGCCCCATGTATGCAAAATCTTCTCCTGCTTCTCCTCATTGACTCTGTCTGAAAATACATGAATTATATTCTACTTTCAACCACAAATAGCCTTGTATTGTTTTAACTTTAACAAAGTGACTGCTGGAGGGTTGCAAATTGATGATAATCGGTAGCTGGTGTCCTGACTCGGGTTTGAAGTTCTTCCTTCTGTTTTTCATCAACATCTGTGAATAATTTCCTCTTGCCAGCACTTTTTATATCTGACCATCTGTTGTATATAATTCTTCAATAGAGTGTAGGAAATGGAGTTGTTGTGTTCAAATCCTAGCTTCAGAATTTTGATTTAAGATGTTACTTGGATTTTTGTTTTTTGTGATTTTTTATTTTCTTTCTCATTAGCATCCTTTAATATCTTTCTTTGATGACAGTTTCTCATGGATCCCTTTGAGGATATTGGTACAACAGAGAACAATGCCGAGTTGCATAGAAGAAGTGCTAGTGAGAAAGATGTAATGTTCTCTAATGTCTTCTTTCTCTTACTGCCTTATTGGGGAGTTCCTCATGTTCATATGCTTCTGCCATTCTGCATACCTATGAGGCCATTTGAGTTTCCATGTGTGTGCATTTTTTGGAGTTGCATGGCATGCACGTGTTGTGTGTATTAGCCACCTTGTATATACACATCATATATTCGTTTACACATATTAGGAACTAAAATTCAAGGTATTTGCTTAATTTTTAAGACCTAGGAACTCATGAAAAATTGCTTGAGGTTGTGGGTTCAAATTCTATTAAGTTGACTGCCTAAAAAGTGTACGTTGGACTTATCACTATATGGGCATTGTAACCGGAAAAAAGGAGCATCTTGCTTTTTTATTTGCTTTCAGTTTTCTTTTCTGTCCTCAATAAGTTCTTCAATTTTACTTCTAAAAGCATTAATTTTACGTTTTGTTTTTATAGGTAGATATGATTGCTCTATTTTAAGCACTAATGTAGAATGCTCTTCAGTTTTCTGGCTGAAAGTTGAGTTGAGAAGTTCGTTTATGATGTGTAGGGTTCTGAAAATGCTGGAACTGTTGATCTACGTCACTTTGCCTTTTATGCATTTGCTGGTAAATCAGGTATTATCAGGTGGACCAGAAAGAATGAGGTATTTTTTCATAATATTTTTATTTCTCTGGCTCTGTGTTGGCATTTCTTTGTTTAACTTATTGATTCTATTTTGGTTTTGAAGTTGCTACCCTTCATAACTAAAAAAGAGTTACCGAAGAAATTGGTGTTTGCACTTTGAAAGATACACTATTGTTTATTTCGAAGTGATGCCGGCTGCAATCCTACCTTTCTCTTCCGAGTTAAGAATACAGTTGCTGAAATAAAAGTTGACGTTTTGTCCTTATCCAAAACAAAAGGATGGGGGGGGGGGGGGGGGTGGGGGTGGTGGGGGTGCAGGGCGGGGTGGCGCCTATATAAGTTCCATAACTTGAATTAGAAGGGAAATTAAGACATTCATCAAGGTATCTAGCACACTTCCATCATATACGAACATATAAGAAGCTTGGACCAATTTACTTGTGAGATTTCAGCATGGACTTATTGTAACAAGAAACGTATACATTTAATCATCATTTAGCTACCTTTTTATTTAAATCCTCTAACTGTTTCTTTTCTCTTATTTTAGTTCTCAACTTTTCCAACTTTTATGAAAATACTTCCATCAACTGCATAAATTTTTTGTTCATCCTTAACATATGTGAGCTTCTAATTGGTCTAAAATGATTAATTTAATAAAATAATAATTTATTTAAATATAATATTAAATATATATAATTGCACAATATAATGAACAAATAATAATAACTAAAAAGAAAAAGAAAAAGGGGGGATGCAAGAATTTGTACCAACCCAACCATGTTGATCGACCAACCCAAGACCAATAGAAAAATCGATATATGTCAATAATGGGCGGAAAATTTAGCAATATTGACAAAAATCCATTTTTTGTAATATTTGGAATAAGTTAAGGACTAAAATTTAAAAAAAAAAAAAAGTAAGTAAATACTATATGTACTTTCCCCAAAATATTACTAGATATTAAATGAAGGAGAAGAACTAAGAAATATTATTGAAAAAAAATAATTTACCGTCAAACTAGTAGACCCTTCCCGACTACTACTCCTGCTATTTTATTAGGTTTATAATTGTTGAATTTTGCATCAAGCTTGAAATTTATATTGGTGTAAGCTTCTATATTTAATCACTTAACACTTTCCCTTTTAATTTGGTATGAACATTTAAGTAAGGACCATTACATAGAAATAATAGAGTAAAACGAAGACACAACGAATCGAAATTAAGACCTTCCTATCTAATATGATGTTGAACTTAAATCCAAAACCAATTAATGATTGTGGAGCTAAATTCAACATAACCAATTTAGATGACTAGTCTTCTTCGGTTGTGCTTAATCATCCGCCTACGCATATAGAGTTTGAATAATTTTAGATTAACGGATTTGTTACGCTATAAATTGAAATCCTATCATCAGATGATGTATGCTTTATTTGGGAGAGAAAATCAAACCTTTCCCATGTCTCCAAAAATTACAACACGTTGCAGGGATTTTTCACCAGGAAATGGAGATGCTCTGAAATGGTATTCCTGGCTCCATATATAGGTATCATTCATCAGTCTATGCCCCAACTTGTAATAGTACCTATATTTCCAATAAATGAGCATTTCAGTTTGATATTCAGAGTCCATATGAAAGTAATCAGTGAGGAGAACTGAAGATACATAAATTCTTCATAAAGGTTTTTGTAGATAAATCTAGGTTGTGTGGATTCACTATACAATAGCTACCATAGAGTAAAACAGTAACATAGCAAGTTTCCTTTCTTGACTTTGCTTAAGAAACATGTTTCCGTATCTCTTGGATCACAATAGTAAAATGAAGTTCCTATTTTCCCTTAAAAGGGGAAGTAGTACCCATATTACTAAGGAGAAAGGAACCAAGACAAACATTACTGTTTTGGACGACAGCTAGAGAAATGGATTGCTGGATAATGCTATGATCTGAAGTAAAACATATTCTGGCCATAAGCATGTAACTTACACTCTGTTGGGCCACAAGTGCTTCAGAAAGCTAGTGTGTATGAATCCAGGATCACGCCAGCCCACTGTTCTAGCAGGTGCACCTGCAAAAGCAATTTGTTATGGAAGGGTCTCTTCAGACGAATGCCGGGAATCACAGTGGTACGTTCTGCATGCTCCTGACTCCATAGAATGTAGGTTACATGCTTCATATACATAAGCCGAGTTAAGATTCATGTGTCCAAGAATTCTGACAATCATGAACTAATAATCAATAGACTCGAGTGCAGAGCCATAACAAAATAATAGGAGGCTCTAAATGCACATAACTAGCACCAACGAGATGATGCTAGCAGATGCTGTTTTTAAGACAACCTTAGCTCCACCTTCCCACTGCTTTAAGCACCGTTCTTTAGCAGAAAAAGGATTATGCCTTGCAACTTAGGTAACTCATTTTAGTAAGTTTTTCGACTGATTTTAGACTGCTAATCCATCCTAGATGCATCCCATATTGCAGCTATGAGTCGGTAACTATGTATATAATCAGGCTGATCTCCACACTCGATTGTCAAAAGGTGATCATTCAAACATTATAAGCCCCTTATGAGATATCACCTACAAGCTCATATGAAAATGTGAGTGCTAATTTTTTAAAAACAATGTGCTATTATTGATACTTACACGTCATTCACAAAAATACGTGACTTATTAGTACCACTGAATCTTTTTTCCATTAGCTAAGCATGTGGAGATCTATAAGCACAGACAAGTTTACATTCACACACATACACAAAGCATCGTGCCATGTGGCCTATATAAAACTATCCCCATGGATTTCTCTGTGTTGAGGAACTTATGCACAACAGTCACTACATGGATGCAACTGAAGAGGAAGATTTACGCACCACACATGCTTCCTCTATCAAAAGTTAATGTTCCTGCTGGGGATTGCATTTTTTCCCCTCCTTGTGGACCCCACTCAACAAATGGTTCTGCTTCACTTAGGCCATATCCACTGGTCCATGTCACAGTCATCTGGTATCGAATCAAAAAGGAACTTCAGCAACCTGGAAATACTCTTTTGTGATAAAACAAATGAACTAACTAAAGAGATTGAATGCAAAGACATAAGTTGATAGACCAATGGTTGGCATTTGGAGAAAGAAAAATCAGCCGGTTCAAACAACCAAAAAGATTGGTGCTCTACAATGTAGAAAAGGAACAACGTAAATTTCTTAGTACTAATTGAACATACTTCATTCCATTCTTTTCCTTGTGCTAGGCGGGGATAAACTGGGGCTTTTGGATTTGCAAAGGAAATTGTATTTGAGATTGCTACCAGCTTCGGCTGTAGTGCATCCAAAATCATAAAACACCGTGAGAAGCATCAAATGACATAGCAAACGAGTGCTTTGCAAGGAAGACAGAAGTTAAAAATCAACAAAAAGAGGTAAAGTTACAAATTTCAGCAACTGCAAATTAATTAAAGGTCAAGCCATATGAATGAACCAACTGTGCAATCCCCTCATTCAGTTGATTGATACCAGCATTATGTGTAACCAATATTGAGACGTACCTTTTGCGTTCCACCAGAAAACAAAGCAAAAGAGAAGTCATATCTCTGGTTGATCAACTGAAGCTTCAGGGACCCTTTTCCAGTATGCTTGTAGCTGGGGCTTGCGTAATTTGCATACTGATACTGCAGATGGGGGGATACAGATCCCAATGAAGTTTAATTTACATCCACAACTCGACAAAGCAAACAACCAACGCATGGAAGATAATTCGATAACAAATAGCGTCACAAACCTTAATAGGTGAAGAGCACAGCACAGGGGGATGAACTGTTGGATTCGTGGCGGGGCAAGCAGATGCACTACACATGAAGTAGGAACAGAATCGTGCACATTGTGAAGATATTAATGTCGAATGAGGATAATATCAGTTATGCGCTGTACAGTGAAAGGAATTCCAAATATACAAGTTGCATTGATTCAAAACGAGGCAAAGTACTTGAATTTCGCTGGGGAAAACACTCCAATCCAATCATCGTTTGATGGGTTTGAAGAGCTATACTCCAAAGTCACCCATTCGGAGTTCTGTCCCTGTAACAATTAATAAACCTTAAAAAACTAAACTCAACAACATCTTTTTTCCACCCTGTATACAATTGAAATCTGATCCTGACCCATCAATCCTACTTCTTAGTAATCTTAAGAAATACAAAAACTAAACACAGAAAAGCTCAAAGATCACAACTTTATAAAGAAAGCACTGAGCTTTAATAGTGTTAAAACTTACCTTTAATCCAAGAACAGAAGGAGATGCTTTAACATAGGCTTTTTGGTCAAGAGCAAATGTTGTGGCGTGTATGGCTATTCTAGATAAAGGTTGGTCTCCATGCGATCTCACTTCCTTAAAGTTAAAACTTGATAAAACTGTTGACACAATAAGTAGCAAGTTCCACACTTGAACTCCCATCCCACTGGACTTCTGCAGTCAAGAAAACAGATATAGAACACTTATATACCAGACACGAAGAAGCTGTTTTCCTTCAAAATAGGAGTGAAGTTATGCGACCACCAATCATAAAACGCTACGTTTAAATAAATATCTTAGAAGTATGTATATCTGATCTTCTTTTTAAATTTTTCTCGTAAAATTAAAGAAAACACGACCTATTAAAAGAAAAAAAAAAAATTAGTGACCAATTTAAAACTATTATTTCTTTTCACCATCCCTCCAATTCAAATTGTCCCGCTACATGTTGAATTATGAGGGGAAAAGGTCAAAGAAAGAGAAAATACCTTTTGCAAATTGCAGAGAGATGGAGTTTGAAGTGGTGGTAAAGGATTTTGGTTATCTAAACATTAGTGTAGTGTCATACATTGGGACTCGAGCAGGAGAGAAATTTGTGTGAAAAAAGAATGCTGGTCAACTCCCATGGGCAACATGGAAAAGGATATGCTTGGGGTACAGAATAAAGATGCCATTAACAAATAGTATTACCTCTAGTAGAATTTTTTAAATTTTGATATATAGTTAGTAAGATTATTATAATTTAATGGTAGAAATATTAATTTTTAATGAGATTAATTAAATTTAATTTCTTACCCTCTAAAGCTCCATCATATGAAAGGCTTGAAAAATAAAAAAGGGAAAAGAAAAGAAAAACTTGAAGCAAACATTGATATTATCCTACGTAAAAATCGAACTAAAGTATATAAATAATGCGAGTGGTGGAAGGGGTTGGTGGACTAAAAGAGAGAGTGAACACAGAGAAGAGAGATTAAACATAAATAGTGTTTGCTGTAGCAGGGCCACGGTAGTGGCTTTTTTGTTTTATCGGACCATCTGCAACACTCGAAGCTTAGCACGAGCCTCAATGTGAAGCTCCCCAGCCGAATTGCTTGCTGCAGTGGAGATGGATGACTTGGCATCTCCTATTGAATGCACGTCCCTCTGTGCAGTAACGTAACGAAATAGAGGCCAACGTATACTTTGCAAATTTCCAACGTCTACTAAATTTACAATGGTAGAAATAAAGTGCAGTGTAATTTTTTTTTTATTTTTTTCACTATAAAAATAGATAACTCATGTATATTTGAAACATAACAAAATTTATCACAATTTACTTAAGTACATATGCTCTTCTTATTTGAAAATAAAAAAAAAAAACCTATAGATTTCAATACTTCTTAAAATTTACCGTCATTTGAATACTTACAAAATAATCAAAATTTTCTAAAATCCCTCAAATTTTCTATCATAAACCAAAACGCATAAAATTTTAATCCAACATTTAATGTCAATCAAAATCCAAAAAACATAATGCTTTCTTATTTATAATATCTTACTAATTTTGTACCCGAAAACATTTAACAAAACACTTCAATTGGAGTAACTCCTTCTCAACTCCCATTTGATCGGTCAACATGAACACTAGATAGCAAGGTCACAATACCCACAACATTTTACATAAATAAATTTGGAGGATGAAGATAATAACAATACCGAAGGAGATCATGATCGTAGGAAAAAATAGGAGAAAATTGATAATAAACTTCTTATTTACCCATGGTTAAGAGTTAACAAAGACCCAATTATTGGACATAACCAACTATTGCAAACTTTTTAACAACAAGTCTACGAAAACTTTGAAAAATGTCAAGCTTACAAGAAAGATAAAATTCCATAAAAGCGAACCTATCAACAATGTAAGGCTCGATGGTATAAAATCTCAAATAATATCATAAAATTTGAAGCTCACTACAACCAAATAAAATGACAAGGACAAAGTGGGAAGGATAAGCAAGATTATGTAAAAGATGCATACAATCTATTCAAACAAAATGAGAAAAGACAATGCATGGTGGAGCATTGTTGGTTGATCTTGCATAATGGACTGAAATAGAGGTGCAAAGTTAGAAGGGTCGAGAAAAGCCAAAGTAAGCAAATGAAATTAGGTAAAGTTAAAGTATATACTAGTTCATCTTCAAATAATGATGCACCAGTAAATGAGTAGGTCATCGAATAAGTTGTATGTCCTATTGGTAGAGTAGCAGCCAAAAGGATAGGTAAAAGTAAGGTAATGGAAGGACTAATTCAAAAGGTAGAAGACTTACGTGGCTCAAATTAGTAGAGAGTCGAGGTCTTGCGTAAATTTACAAAAATTCAAGAACAAAAGGAATGCCAAAAGTAGCTTAAGTGGGAGAAAGGAATTATGTTTGCAAATACATCATCAATGGATGAAACCCAAAGGCAATAGATAAAGGAGATGATGCGTAAGGAGATATTGATGAATGGAAGCAATCAATAGTCTTTTTTAGTTAGTAATTGTGTTAGTTCCCATTGGAATTTATCGTTATAAGATTTTGTAAAAGCCGAATGGGTGAATAAATTTATTTCAACCATTATGCCAATTTCCAATATTTTGCAAGTATCCAAATTATTTCAAAAAACAAAAGGAAGCCATTATGGAGGTGACTATTATAATAATAACCATGAATCAATAAATTCCAAAAATTAGTCGTTCTAAAAGTGAATGTTGTAATAGCATCTATCTGTCAATCAATTCAAAAACTAGCCATTGTAAAAGTAACCGTTACAATAGTATCTATCAATAAGTTAATTCAAAAAACTAGTCGTTGTAAAAGTAGCTATTGATTAACTATTATATATAGCATGCAAACACATACTTCACTATGCACCATCTATTTCTCATTTCCATGCAAAATAAATCTATTCCTCTCTTTCTCCTACAATCATGTTAACAAGTAGCTTTGGTTCTAAGATGGAAAGAATATATATTGAAGTAACTGAAGAAATATTTCTTTTTGTGGCCAAACAAGCAGAGCTAATCAATTCCTTATATAAAAATGTGCCCAAAGCTACGTGGGACTTCTTTGCAAAGAAGACAAAAGAGAAAATACATAGATAAAGGCTGAGTTGAAGGATACAATCATTTATATAACAACTACTTTTTAGATAATCCGGTATATATTGACGAGCAATTTCAATAAAAATTCTGTATGAGAAAAGCTCTATTCCTTCATATCATACAAACACTTGAAGATTACTCTCTTTTTTTTAAACAAAAGAGGTATGTTGTTGGTAAACTTAGTGCCTCACCATTATAAAAGTGCACCTCAACTATCCGAATGTTAGCGTATGGAGTAGCAAAAGATACTTTAGATAACTACTTGTGTATGGGTGAAAGGACAAAAATAAGATGTGTGAAGGAATTTGTTTAAGACATCATTACTTGTTTCAATTATGAGTACTTACATAAGCTTACTCTTGCTGATATCGAGCACTTATTTAATGTTGCAGAGTAACATGAATTTCTAACTGTGTTAGAAAGTATTGATTGTATCTATTACAAGTGGAAAAATTGTCCAGTTACATAGTAAGGCACATATACTCAAGGTGATTATGATTCTCCAATAATCATGCTTGAAGTTGTAGCTCATATGACACTTGAATAAGGCATGCATTTTTTGGTATTCGAAACTCTAATAATGATATTAATATACTAGAGTATTCACCTCTTTTTGATGACATCTTAGAGGGACAAGCTCCAGTATCTTATTATACTGTCAACAAAAAAAAAAAACTACAATACAGGATATTATCTTATAAATGGTATGTATCCAGAACAATCAACATTTGTCAAGTTAATTTCATACCCGTATGATCTAAAGGAGCAACTAGTTGCTAAGCACTAAAAAGGATGCAAAAAGGATGTTGAACAGGCTTTTAGAGTATCATAGTCCAATTTCCATATTGTTTGTGGACCATCACGTTTTTGGGATCAAAAAGATATAAGGAAAATTATGAGAACATGCATAATTCTACATAATATGAATGTTGAGGATGAAAGGGATAACTATAATTTCAATTTCGAAGTTTTGAATTATGAGTCAAGAGAGACTAATGATCTACAATCTCATATTTCTCACAATTATATTGTAGATTATACGACACATATTATGATACATTTAGAAAAGTATGGAATGATAGAGTAAACAAAGATAGGTATATTTTGCGATATGATGAAATTCAAAATTTGTATAATTTGATTGAAAAAAAGGTAGTTGTTTTATTTTTCTTTTCAATAATACTCCCCTATTACCATATGTGAAAGAGAGAAAATCAGAATAATTTTTATTACTTAAGTATACGCTCACCACCTATAAGAGAGAGAATAGAAGAGATTAGGCAAAATTTTCCCACTTTATCTTTAAGTACTTTTAAGTTAGATTGTTACAACACATGGTTTAAACTACTTTTGGGTCGACAATATAGATAAATATAAATATACAATCTATAACATTAAAACATAAGGGATTGATTTTGGAATTACACATTTCAAAACTTAACTTTTTACTAATAAATTTCTATAAACACCCTCCAAACTCCAATAAAACCAGTAAATTCTTCACTTTGGAAACATTACTTTCTCTACTTTATGTAAAGAGACTAAGTTTTAGCAAATCAGTGTTAAGAAATCAGAAAATTTTCCAACTTTTTTAGTAGATTTCATCTTCAACATACATAATGTTTCATTTTTTATTTCAAGCATGTTGATCTAGCATATTATATGACCGATGATTGTATAATAAGATTATAATTGCAAAGAGGTGCAAGACAGGTATTTTATTTTCTATAAACAAGCGTGGGATTTATTCTAATTGAAGATAAAAGGATAGTAGTGAGTGGTGAGCGTGTGTTGTCCATGTACATTGTACATTGCGTGAAAAGTCCGGAATACGTGAAAGGTCGATCCCGTTTCCGATTTGGAAATTCGATGCCCATGAATGTGACTTGCTTTGTCGTCAGAATTCGTGGGCCACTTGTGCCAACAGTCTTGCACGCGACCCGCTCCGGTCTCGTCCATTTTTGACTAACTGACGATAATGTATGCATCATTTGAGGTTCCGTTCATATTTTCGTAAGGAAAATATTAACAAGCACGAGGAAAGTGGGAACTCTGTTAAGAATACTCCAATTGTTCATCATATGTTACTATCACGTACCATGATATTAAATGCAAATTCTCTTTTCTTTTTACAATTTTCGTTGAAATCATTGAAATACTAAATGGATATATGTGCTTAAGAAAAGATGTTAAACATAAATTACATTAAATGTCATGTTTAGTACATTGAAATAGTTTAGAATGGAACAGTGCCTAATGAAATTAAATTAAATAAATTAGAATAAAATAAAGAGTGGAACAATGAATCTATTTATGTGTTTGGTAATATCATGGAATGGAATTGAATAAAATTAAATGTGTATATAATAATAATTGTTATAATTAAATTGAATGTTAAATAAATAATTTAATTAATAATAATAAGTGTGGGAGGAATGAGAAAATGTCGATTCTTCAAATTCCTTCTTCAAGTTGAAATCGTTAATTCCATGAAATTATGATTTTAGTTTTTAAATACGCTTTCGAATTTAGGAAAACAGAATAAAATTCAAAATTGTGATTCCATTTCGATTTATTTTCTCGTATCAAACATGACATAAAAGTTTATAGAAAATAAAAAAGAGACCTTGCTAGTTTGCCCACTTAATTTCTTGGAATTTAATCTCCATTTATAAAATGAAAAACATGATATATAAGAAAGTAAAAATTACTAAAACGAACAAAACTTATTGGTTTATTCATATTAATCTTCATCTATATATGTTATAAAAGAATATACTTTTGATTTGATGGATAGTTGAAAGAATTGAATGATAAAAAAAAGAAAAAGAATTTAATATTTATTAGGTGCAACATCGAAATCAATTCCATATAGCTTAATAGTATAAAACTCAGAGAGAAACTAAAGTGAACTCACATGTGAATTGGGCAAAAACTTGATTTCTTAGCGACGCTTGACGTCTGACATATAAATCCAACATTCTTTCAAAAAATCCTAGAATGATCCTATGCAGAGTTTATCTTTGACCTGTTACCATGGGAGGTACATCCATGGGAGGCACATGTACCGGCCATACTCGACAATCCACAAGTACTTGTTTAGGTTTCCTCGAATAGTTGCTTACAGCTGGCAACTTGAGATACTAGCAGTTAATTCATACCCATCTACGTCGACCAAAATAATAATATTAATTTCATACCCATTCCTATATTACATTTGATTAACTTTATAACCTAGAGCTATACTATGGTTGGTTTACAGAATATTTATTCCATAAAATTATTATTGTTCCAAAATAAAGAATTTTTTTTTTATAGGATCAAAAGAATAATTTTTTTTTATATTTTCCCAAATATTTCAAATCTACTTGTAAGACCTAGAAGGAAGTATAAATAATAATTATTTCTTTATTATATCCTTTAGAAATTTGCAACTTTATTTCTACTTGTTGTAATCCACAATCCAAACGTGTCACTAATAAATACGGAATAAGATGTATAGATTGTAAGCCCATATGTTTTAATTAAGTTAATTGTTAGTTTTTATGTTTAAATTGTAACTTAATTAAGTTATTTCTATTTTAAGCA
The DNA here is from genome assembly GCA_024138015.1 of Lumnitzera littorea. Classification (NCBI taxonomy): domain Eukaryota; kingdom Viridiplantae; phylum Streptophyta; class Magnoliopsida; order Myrtales; family Combretaceae; genus Lumnitzera; species Lumnitzera littorea. The sequence continues at coordinate 38,434,365 of JAMXBB010000006.1, read as the reverse complement.
AGTCATTTGAATCTTTTATATTTATACCATTTAAATCTTCTTAGATAAAATAAAAAAAAAAAAAAAACACAAAAGGTAGTATTTAGTTTGTGCTCCTACACAAATATAAAGGGTTTAAACAATTCACTTAGAATCCACTTGCTTTTAGAAATGAATTGCTTAGAAATAACTATTGTTTAGAATAATTAAGTAATATGTATTTCATTATTTACTTTTTATAAGTCTTTGTTTAGGAAACATAATTCTATTGATTACATTATATTATTATATTACATTACTAAGTTGAGAATAAAATTTAAAAAAAAAAAACCCTATGACCTTATTTGATGAGGTGTCATCATTGATATTAGCATAATCTCCATTAACCTATACCACCATTGCATCACCTTTTACTACTACTACTACAACATTACCATACTAGCATTAGTACCATTATTATGACTTTATATCAATGTGGTCTAGTGTCGCTACCATCACTATTACCTTTGTTATTGCCACCACCACTTAGCCATTGCTCCCACTAACATTAAATCGTGGTGGTGGTTGTGTTATGCAATGGTATTGGCATTAGTAATGGTAATATTAGTGCAAAGGTAAGGTGTTCGTAGCGCTAGGGTCAACATTATTTCATTTCACTTTTTTTATGGCTTCTAGTTATAAAAAACATAGCCTATTTGCCTAATCCTTGACATATTTATTTCCAAATAAGATCAAGAAAGCCCCTTTAAGTATCGTATATATAGAAGCTTAACGACATAATCCTTCTTTTCCCTTTGCTTTACTAGTAAGGCTCTCACTTTCTTTGTCAATTGATAATCGGTGTTTAATACACTTTCAAATCAATCTAATAGCCTATCTATCAGGCACCAATAAACGAGGCATTAGTGATGATGGTAGCATAATAGCAATAGCATTAGTAGTGAGATTACAATAATGATGATGATGGTGGGGATAAAGAAAGTGGTGGTGATGGTAGTTGTTATAGAGTTAATGGTGCAGCGAGAGCAGTGGTGCGGTGGTTATATGATGGTGATAGTGGTAGCTATGTAAGACAATAGTGATGATGTTAGCATTGACAATTGTCCTTATTAAGGTAGTAGTATAGAGTATTAGGTAGAGTTACAGAAAAAATAGACTGAGTCGTAAATTAGACCAAACTAAAATAAAATTTCAATTTATTCCATTTATTTTCTTTTATAGTTCAATTTGATTAATAGTTTGAAACATAAGATATTGGTTTGTGGATTGATTCAATTGAACTGAACCAAACTGGTAATATAAAAAAAAAAAGCACATTTTTATTTTGCACAACAAATGTTAGCTTCCTAACCTCTCTCTCTCTCTCTTTCTCTCTCTTTAATACTCCTTTTTCAAAGGTTCGCATTTGTTAAATAGCTGCATGTATCAAGTCCAATAAACAAAGGAAAACAACCTGTATAGATGTCAAATCATGATGAGGAAAAGTTTTAGCAATGTTGAACACTTTTAGTAATGTAAAAAATGCATGCATATTGGCAACTAGCCTTTGCTGATCAAGCTGAGAATCCTTTTTTAGGATTAATCGTTTGTGATTATATGTACCTATCAATTTCTTAATCTTTGCTTTGCATTAATGTGCCTAGATTAAGACGAACAAATTTAGGTCCGAGTCTCTTTGTCTATATTTTCTATAAAATTGGTGGTTTTATATTTCCTTATATTAGATGACATTGAAAAAAAGAAGTGTTACTATTTTAATTCACAATAACGGTGAGGACAATAGTGGTTATGGTGGTTGGTGATAGGTGTTAGTAGTAGTGATTATGATAAGATTTATAGTGATGGTGATGGCAAATGTGGTAATTTGGTAGTGATATAGTGGTAGTACTAGTAATGATGATATAAATGTAAGATTTGCAATAATGGTAATAATATAATTGTTGATAGGCCTTTTTAAACATAGATTACTCAAACCCAAACCGACTAACCTTAGATGAAGGTCCAACTCAAATAGCTTAGTTTAGATATAGCTCAATCCCATTCCCTATAAATCGAGGAATAGGCCTCTATGTAAGGGCTCTCTCTCTCATGGAAGCTCCTCAGGATATCCTCCAATACTGCTCCCATAGCCCTTTCTCTTTTTCTTGTGGGTGACCACATAGCGCTGTCTGTGGAAATTGCAACTCACTATCATAGATTCTTAATGAATTTTCGAAATCATGTAGTATGTCAAGGCACAAAACATCATGTTCTAAAATAGATAGCTAATTTGATCGGATGCCAAAAGGATTTCAAAGAAGAATTTGGTTAAGCTCTCAAAAATCAATGGGTTTATTGCAAGAGAGAATCATACTTCCTCTAAGTTTGGTGGTACACGGTTACAACTCATGCATGAAAATGGATGAACATCTTACAATGAAATTCCGAGGAAAATGGAGATATATGAGAGAATTACTCCAGCGTTTTAGGGGAAAATTAATTCACTCAAGTTATGAGATGACATCTTTGTAGGCAACAACTTCCTGTCTTTCTTCACTGAAAAAAAATCACTCAGTTACGATGTGACATTCGTGCACAAATTTTCAACTAATCTGAAAACTCACTGATCCTTACTCTTTCCCTTCAGAACAGCAATTATTTTTGTAGCATCATACACAAAGCTTTCATTTTCCCTTGATATCTGTATAGAGGAAGTAGCCTGTAATTTATGATCTCAAACACTAAGAGAGTAACCCCTGGCTTACTCAATAAGCTGGATTCCTCTAGGTTAAATGACTGATGTATGGGCAAAACAGCGAGTAAGGCGCAAGCAACACCAACCTAATATGTGTTTGAGAATCCCATCATTAATGATATAGGTAATCGGCTAACAACCAATTCCCTCATTATTCTATTATTCGACTACATATTCAAACCAGGTAATAATTCTATTCCAGTAGAGGACTTACAGCATGTTCAACTTGAGTTGCTCATGGCTTTGCCGAACCACAACCAATTTAAGCTTCATGGCACCTCCATGGCAACAACTATTGATACCAAACATAAAACGGCAGACTAGAACTGTCACTACATTTCAACACAAGAACAAAATCCAAACAAGAGATGACAAGAGCTATACTCTATTAAAACCAATCTGAGTAGCCACATCCAAGCTCCTTGCAACATAGTAAACATTACAAGCAATGTGGAGATGCTCATCCAAGCATGGACCAAGCTCTAAGCCATAGCTCCATAAATAAAACCGAGCTCATCGATCTAACATTTGAGTCAATAACTGAATTGAACATGTATGAGCTAGATGCAGAGCTCACTCGACACTAAGGTGCATTCCAAGTTTTAAGTACTTCTCGAGCTACTTTTGTAGAATGAGCAAAATAACACATTCGAGCTCCTCATGGGCACTAAGTCAGAGCTCATATGATACGGAGGTAGCTATAGTCCGGATAGCCCATATATAGTGAGTAAAAGTAGTATACTAGCATAAGCTGTCAACTCACAAGAAAAGAGCCAAGCTCCATCCATGTACATAACACAGAGCTACTTATGGCATCACCTTGGCAAAAAGCCCGACCTGAGCTTTCACTCCATTAATCCAAGCCCCAAGCTCTTTCTTGACTAAGCCGTCCTCCCCAATAGCCAACGAATAAGGAGCAAAGCTAAATGCCATCCAAGTGTGCCATATCAATTAATCCACCTCACAGCACCTAGGAAATCAAGCAACAACTCCAAATGCTCAACTCCCCAAGCAACTAAGCTACATCCAACACCCTTCTAACAATGAGGAGTTTGAGTACAACCCATATATCCAAGCTAAGTTCCCTCCTCTTTTTCTTTTGTATTGTAATAAATCCTTTTTATTACATTCTTTTACATTTTCATAAATACAAGCTATCTACTTCATACACAATGCTCCACGCACAATGATGCTCTAGCTAAGACTTAGGACAATTATAGTACAATCCTTGGGAGCCCCACTCATATAATAACTCTCATTATCGAATCCTCAACAATGAGAGTAGGGGGGCAAGAAGTGATAGAAGGAGAACCTACTTAGTCTATAGCTTTACTTAACATGGGTTATGTCCAACTTGGACTACCTACTTACTCCACAGAGTACAAGTCATGTCCAATTAGGACAACTTGCTTGCTCTATTCATCTTTTAAGGCATCGTTAGTTGGAACACTACCAACTTGACCATACTAGGTAACCTCGTCGATAGTAGCAAGTGTTGGGAATGGTGGTCTTATTAGTCTATTGGTGGTAAAGTGATAATGTTGTAGTAGTGATGTTAATGAAGGTAAAATTATCATATAATTATGATATCTATTCTTAGGAATAATTAATATTACCTAATAGAAGATAATAATTAATCCTCTTAGAGAAAGAAAAGAATAACCTAAGAAGTACTAAGTAATGTTATCCCAATAATAACTGCTTTATTTCTTCTTTGTTATCTTAAAATAAAACCTCATTAAAATATAAAAGGTTTCATTGAATTTCAATATAAACTTAGGAAATTTAAATAATTTAATTAAAACATGAAGAACTTAATTGATTTTTGACATAAGTATAGGAAACTTTTGAAGTATTTTTTCCTTATAAATAAATTTGGTGTTAGTTACAAGTTGGGGTGTAAATGAATAAATTTGGTTCACAAGCTACTCAAGCTTGGCTCGAGTTTTATTCAAATTCAATTTAATAATAGTCAAGCTTGAGTTTAAGTTACTTAAGTAGTAAATCAAGCCGAGCTTAAGTTTTAAAATAATAAGCTTCCTAGGCTTGCGAGCCTATTGAAGCTTCGTATAATTTTTAATTTATTTAAGCATAAGCAAATATGATATTAATTAGAGAAAATTTATAAAAAAGTTTAAGTTTAATTGAGTTAATCGAATCAAACTTAAACTTACTATATATATTTTTGAGTTGAGCTTGAGCTTAAATTTTAAAGCTTGATCGAGCTCGAACTCGAACTTGAGCTCCAGCCTCAAGTTTTAGAATCAAGTTTGAGCCTAATATTGTTCGATTCAACTTGATTCGATTATATCCCTAATTATAAATGATCCTTTCATAAATTTGTTATAATCATTCAAACCTATTTATAACTAGGAATGCAATCGGGGTGGTTTAGAGACGGGTTTTCTAAAACTCGAATTTGCCCCAACTCCTTAAAAGGGTTTTCAGAACTTGTGAAAAACCTTATAGGGTTTTTTATTGTAAACTCGTGACATGTCCCGATATGGAATTGTAAAACCTAAAACCTAATCTGCTCCAACCCATTTACGTGTTGTCTGTTATCTTTTTTATTAGCAATAAAATGCTAAACAAAAGTAATTAATCACATCCAATAGTCACAAATGCTGAATTTACTTTTATGTTAAGATAAACGACATATGGAAATATAGAACATACTATGGTTTTCTTCCCTTTTTGTTCTAGATTTGTTGATTGCACCAAAAAACTGAGTTTCCTTCCTTCACCGAAAACAATATTTTTAAACTCTATGGATCCCATTGTCAAAACAACTCTAGTAATAGTATACATTTGGAGAAATGAAGGAACATTTTTGAGTTTAAAACCTCATTTCTTTATTTATATTTTTAAGAAATGAAAGAAAATTTTTCAAGTCAATGATTAGTTACTTAACTTTATTTATATTATTTATTTATTATTTTTATTAGATCGAGTTTTTTAATGAGTTTTTTTTAGAATCATGTAACATAATCCTATAAGCTATCAGGTTTTAATTCAATTCCAAAACTCAACCCCCTAAACTCTATGATCGGCCTAGATTGCATTCCTATACATAACTGCCTTTAGAGGTGATAATCTAGGCCATTTGCGAATTTCACTTAAAAATGGGTCATTAAATGGCATGGCGTCCACACACTGCTTAAAACCGACCAACTTAGTTTAAAATAGGAATAAGGCTTTATGTTCATTTATGCTCTTCCACTATAGAAGCTATCCATATCAACCGATTACAAAGAATAGACTTACTTTAATTTGATGAGGTCTTTTCTTAATTTGCAATTCGTTCGCGTGAAGACTTCAATTTAACGAAGATGTTTGTGTATTTTGCAATCATAAAGCCCTTTCATTATATAATGAATTTACTTTGAATTTTGATTATGATGATTATTTTAAACCTATTTATAGGTATATTTTTGGTGGATAAATATTTAAAATGAAAAAACGTATGTACATAAAAAAATGGATCAAGTAGTGCTAGATAAATATTTAAAGTGAATAAGCAAGTCACATTATGACCTTGTTAAATCAATAATTGGTTTCAGCCCAAGTAGTGCTTCAGGTTCATTTTTCCTAAACATAAACTAGTTTACATTGGCAAGCTCTATGGTGCTCCAACATCAAAATCAAAGAGGCATTACACACTTTAGAAACCTCTCTTATTCGATTGTACAGAGATCAGTTTCACCCCAACCACTACAAAGAGGTATTGACACCATATATTACAATTCCTCCAGCTTAGTTAATATCAAAACATCTAAAAACAAACAGCTAATTTCTTCTATAGTGTTATGAACCATATTTCATTGATGAAGTAATCTACTCAATCAATCATTCCCACAATATGTCGTGATCGAGATATCAAGCACGCTACCATCAACTGGTGGAAGCAATCTCGTTAGCGGTAATAAATTTACTCACCTTATCGCTACGGACCTCCGCTGTTCAGGCTGAATACTGTGAAAGCTGCATTTGCGGACTGTAAGTTGCCGTAAGTTGCCATTGGGGGAAGGACAACTCTCAGCTGACTTTACAGTCCATCCAGACATTGATACACCAATCACTACTAACTAGCAGTAGTTTGTCATTTTAGCCACCGATCATAATAATATGACTGAAAGCACTACATATCTACTTATAGAGAGATAATAATACGACAGAAAGCATTACATATCTACTTATAGAGAGAAGTAAAGAGCAAGGACATGACAATCTAATTTGAACTTCTCATATCAAGATATTATCCATTTTAATGTGAAATATTGGATAATTTTTTGCCCTGATACAATAATTTTTCAGAAGCTTATTCATTTTAAGATTAATCTATCCCAAATACACTTAACTTAAAAGTTTCGATATATTTCAAGTCATTATACTAAAAAACATATTGATGATCATAAGCAAAAACTTTATCCTTTTAGTCAATTGACTATATTGATATCACTTATAATGACCCGATCAAAACATCTACTATCGAGTATTATCCACTTTAGTATTGAACACTGCATGTGAAATCCCCACCATGTAATATATCTATCCTTAACACCAAAAAACACCTCAATGATTAAAGTTTTGTCATTTCGTATTTAAGAGATATTACAATGACATAATATAGTTTGTGCAGACCAAATCTCATGATCTACAATGTGCTAGAATTAGAAAACATTAACTTGCTAGCAATAGAATCTTGCCAACTGATTCTAACTTCATTGATCTCCAACCGCGTCAGATTCTAACTTCTTTGCTCTGCCACCGCCAAAGAATGTATTGTGCTTGTATTCCGGTACCAACCTAAAGCTCAGCAATCACTCAGTTCAAGTTTATAAATCATAACATAATCCTTCACTTATTGCTGGGAGTCGAAGAAGTAAAATTCAAGTTTATAAAGTATCACTATGCAACAATGCAACCCAAATACAGATGCAACATCCTTTGTTACCCGCGTGCTACGGACCGGAACTTCAACTTCAGCGCAAAACTGAAGGATTCAGTTCACTAAGTTCTCATACATTGAGATCCTACACAAATCTGTAACATTTTTTTAAACCTGCAAAGAAGTTGAAACACCCGATACCAATAGCGCTTGATTCACCGAAGCTGAGCGGCAGACAAAGGCAGACCTTGTCTGAACCCATTATAACGAATCTAATGACCTTTGCAGACTTCACAAAAGGACCAGAAAACAAATCTTGCAAATGCATTTCATTATCTTTGTTCATGATGCAATCAACATTTATGATGATTGTTTTTGGCATTTTAATGTTGAAAAAAAATATAATATCAGCTTCAATCGCACTATGTACTCAATCCAGAAAGATCAACAGCATCATCTGGAGCCGATTCTTTATCCTCATTACTCTCGAAATTAGAAGAAAACTTAGGAGGTGTGAGTGTGACATGCAAGATATGATCTATTATATTTTCTATCAAAGCTAGCCTTCTCTCAAACTTCAATACCGCAGCATGCATCAACCGAATGTCAACTTGAACTATTCTAGCACAAGATCTAAGTAATATGTAATAATCAGCATGGGCAACATAAGCCAGAACACCGTCATCCCTCTTCCTAACATAATGGAGGTAATCAAGTCTTTTGAGCTTCTTCCTTGGTGGGATGTAACAGAACCGATTTTCCTCCATCTCTAACTTCAACTGCTGAATGGCTCGATCCCTGTGGTTTCTATCAGCAGTATCATCTCTAGATTCTGAATCTGCAGTTGGTTGTGAACTCTCATTTGACCAACTGCTGCCCACAGTTTGTTGATCATCATTCTTTGTGCTAGAATCATCGGGGCAACAAAGGATGCCTTCCGGTCTATCTGCTTTAACATCCTACAGGGAGAAAAGAGGAAGAAAAAGAAAGAGGGAAAAAAAAAATCATTGGATGCCTCACAACAGGTAAAGCATTAAATGCTAAACAAAATTATCAATTACAGTGTAGTTAAAAAGTGCAGCTTTGTCGACTACTAACGACACGTATTATTGACGACTTAAAAGACAACAAATGAAACACAAGCACAATAATCTCAAAGTTGGACAATTTCAAAACTCAATACTGGAATAACTCAAAAGAACAACGAACAAGTTACCATGTTCTCTTGATAGAAATCCCACAACTCTTCTCTAACTATCTCTTCCTCATAGTCTTCAAAAGGTGGTTCTAAACCAGCAAATACCACATCCTTGCAAAATTGGAGATAGCTCTGCAAGTCTTTGGAATACTCTGTCAAAAATAGCAGAAAGTGCATATGAGAGTTTTTTTTTTTTTTTCCTTTTTCAATTTAGATCAGATAAAATACAGTTCAAATAAGGAAAAAATCACCAAAGAATAGCCATGTAATAATTGGTACATTCCAAAAAAAGCTTTCCCACCTTCATGAAACATAAACTTACCGTGTGGGACATCAATTTCACTGTATCTTTCATTGAGGCTTTGCAGAAGATCCTTTGTATCTAATGGTGTTTCAGCATATGATGCATCCCTCACACATGTATCATCTGTTTGATTCCCATCACCAGAAATTGAAAGAGAACCCCCTTTCTCAGATTCTTTTACTCTGGAGCAGAAAGCATGTTTTGATGTAACTTTGTCAATTGGTGCCAGAGTAGTCTTATCTTTACCTGACAAGCTTTTCTCCCATTCCCCAAAACCATGAATGTTATATAGAATGCGTATTGCTACGATCAGTATCGACATAACACAGACGCGGGTAGGAAATCTCAACTCGTTTGTGGATAACCAAAGACCAGGAGGCATTGCCCATTCTTGTATGCGGCATGCAACTGGAAGAATCTTTTTACCTGGAAGAGATAGCTGATTGAGATAGCGAGAAGCGATTCCATAGAAGTTCACTGGGGGTAACTCCATGCCTATGGACTGAGCAATGGATGCTGCCACTGGTTCAAACATCTGTGCAGAGATCACTTGAGCAGGCCTAAACATAAAACTTGAACTTAAAGGACAAGAACTTGAAGGTGGACCAATCTCCTTTTCAATATCAACGAATGCGGCAAAATATGGAAGCCTCCCCTCAAGTGTCCACTTCACAAGGTCAGTTGGCAAGATGGGTTCTCTAACAATGTGGCTAGCCAGAAAACAAACAGCCAATGAACAAGATAGTGGTAGGGTCTTCCTCAAAGACCTATACCATATCATTACAGCTCGCTGGCCATGTAAGTTGTGTGGCTCTGCCCTGTATTTCACACGTGGCTTAGTACCTTCTATAACTCCTGCACTTGAAATTGGCATTAATTAGAAGGAAAAAGATCATTCACCAGATGTAATCCTAAAACCGTAAAATGACATTATGATTTCTGTTGCTTCATTTCATGGAACATAAAGTAAAAAATATATATATTCCTCTTAAAAGGAATTAATTCCATACAAACTCAAATTAAAAACCATTAAAAAAGGTATAGTAGTAACTTCACACATTAACATCCTTTTCGATAATCATTCTAAGATAATCTAACACTACACGCAAAAGCTTTTTGTATACCACCTTCATTTTCATCATATTATTCAGGAAAAAAACCATGACCATGCAAATTAACAGCATTATATAAACATATATTCGACAATCTCACTTCAGAACTAAGCCAAATTAAACAGAAGTGTCCCTGAATAATAAAAGGGAGACGCACATTGAGCACTCATGCAATTAGAAAACTTAATTCTAGAAAGGGCATACCTTGTTTGAGACACTCAGATTCATGAACAGCCTCATCAGCCCATGCTTCACTGAAAACCCGAGTATTCTTCAAGTATTCAAACCAAACACGTTGAGAAACCCCAATAACCAAAGGATGCACATTGAAATCGTTCACCAAAGCCAAGCATTGATACTCCAGCATAAGCTGCAATCCCATCACATACCTAATCCTAACCTCCTCGTAATAATCCTCATAACTCAACTTTCTTGCACCGGAGCCTCCAAAATCCTCAGGCCCAATTGGTCCCACCCCATTGATATCGTCACCATAAGTACCATTATAATCAGCATTGAACTGAGTGTGATTACCTGAATAATGGTGATCGTCGAGACCTTGCTCCTCCTTTTTGGGGGTTTTGAGAGGTGTTTGTTGCTGGGATAGGGTCTGGAATAAGGATTGGGATTGGGAGAAGATTTCATGTCTTGCCAGGGTTTGGGAAGAAGGACGTTGACGGCGGTTTGAGGCTACATAAATAGCACCACGAGCATCACCACCCTTGACAACAAAGTCTTCGTCTGCAACGCCTGTGTCAATGATGTCTTCAGCTTGAGAATTGCAGCTTATGCAGTAGAAGTAGCCATCCCCACCATCAGAAAAGCCTATGCCGCCACACATGTGGCACCTTAAATTTAGGGTTTCTGCTTCCTCCATTGCTATTGGCACTGTTTCGATTTTTTAAATGTTATCTATTCACTTCAAAGAAGCGGTAGCAGGATGACACATGCTTGTTGCTTTGTTCGCTTCATTTGAATTCATTATACCAGATTGATTTGGTAAAATAGTGCAGATAGACCTGCGATTATTGATGGAGGTTATAGGGATTTCTAAAACACGTCTGTCCAATTCTATTTAGTAAAAAAAGATTTATCATTCTGAAGAGCAAACATAAAGCAACATATTTCCTATTTATAATAAATGCAAACATGCACCATGCTTGTGTCAATCAAACACATAGCGACATATGTAGCTTAAAGTAGAACACAACCGTTAGAGGCAATGTCAAGTCATCCAACTTTCTCGTAAGACTGCTTTACCAAATGGCAAATTAAAAGTGCCCTAATAAAAAAGGCATTACTATGGGAACACCAAAACCAAAAGGCCCTCATTACCTCAAACCATCAGGTTAGAATTAATGCTAGCTACATAGCATTCTACTTTTAAACTATTTTATGTCCTTGCAATGGGCAGATGCAAGTAGACAATATATCTAAAATTAATTACTCAAAAGTCAAAAACTAAAAGAAGCACTGTCATTTTAATCTTCAAAAAATGACTATCTTACAGTATATATATTTAGGGTCAATGTTTTCAACACCATAAATCACATACATAGTGCATGAGTTGCACAGTGTAATGACCTAATTATTTGGGTCCATAAGAGGAAGCAAAAAACCCAACAAAAGAGATCTTAGAAGTTGAAACTTCAATTGGCATCTCAGATCTGATTCTCAAAATACGTACTTCCTGATCAGTGACCAGAAATCACATTAGACATATCAAGCTCTACATGCTATGATCACGATCAATCCAAATGTTTCCTCTAAGGAAAAGCACACTAATGGACATGCAGAACCTACATAAGCATTTATGATACTTTCTTAAAAAAGCCAAGAAAAGCTTCAAACGTACACCTACTCTTTGTCCTGAAACTGAATCAGCAATCGAAAAGTATAAGCTAAAGAATCATCGTTGTCAAATTCAAGATATCATGCCCTTAGTGCATAACTTGAACAATATATCATATTTAATAGAAAATATGGAATGTTTATTTTTCCCCCCTGAACAATCTTATTAGCTTCTGCTGAAATATAATGAAACAAAGGTCATTTTTGCAGTGAGATTCACTCTCCCAGCCCATGAAGACTAAATTTGTCAGTTGACAAATATAGATGCCACCTATATATATAGTTTCTTTTGGTACAGATTCTACACATAAAAGTTTGCTGTAGTATCATATCCCTTTGAGCTTACAGAGAAAGAATGGACAAACATGCAGCATAACACTGATACAGGATCAGAGAAGCTAAAATCTTAATGGTCATGGAGGATTATATTGTTTGTTGTTGAATATTATAGTTCATTTGTTTTTATATCGTTAGAGGTACAGTAGTAATTATCTTGTTGTTACATGTATATATAAGAATAAAGTAATACATGTTATTAGTGTTTTTCAACGAAATCATTTTTTGCCATTCCTCAATCTTTGATCCAATATAGGATGTCTTATTCCTTCCATGGTTGATTTTGCTTTACTACGAGTACAAGCATATAAGTGTATACGTTCAGCCCCTCAATTGAAACATCTTCAATTCAATTTGTTTGAATTTTCAAATTACAAATATATTAAAATAATTGAGCATATAATAATAAATATAAAAAATAAATGAATGAGGAACAAATGTCACAATATTGTTTTGCACATGTCAATAAGGCAATAGTCATCAAAAGTACTCGTGTTAATTTGGTAAGGATCGCCATATTTTGCATATTGACCAAACATTTACTTTTGCTATGTCAATAAAAATTCATTTTTTTTTTCTTTTAGGGTTATCCCTCTAATTAAAATATTATCTATCACCTATTTCTAATTCAACACAAGTAAGCATATATGTGAAGATTTTAAGTTCAAGATTTCAAAGGAAGGGAGATGTGTTTAGTTTTCAAATTCTATCCGAGCCTTTAAACCTTTTGATCTCTTTCTCCATAAACGAGGTCATGATATAAATTTACACACTTCTAATATTTGTGACAACAATGTTACAAAAATATCTCTACATCCTATCCCATTTCTTCCTCCTCCCTCCCATTCCTTCTCTAAGCAAATCTGTAAACTTTGTTCATTTTCCAATATGGGTCGACAATGAATGCATCAACTTTTAAGATATTAACTTATTCACTTCCATGTAACTCTAGTAGTACAACATCAATTGCATTGAAAACCAACTTGTCCAATAAAACCAAGTTCCAAGAACTGACAATTTAATTTTTTTTTTGGGTAATTCAATTCAGCTAGGCTTGCTCTTACTGGATCCAAAGACAGGTTCCATATATAACCTCAATATTCCAATTAATATGTAAATGAATTTATACAACCAAGAAAACATCAAAATCCCCAGATTAATTGAGAAATTAGGGTTTATCAAATGTTGGACCTGATGAAAAAAATCTTGTATGCAGTAATGAAACACTCACGCTTGACAAGCGTCTTCAGCAACAAAGTGTTTGATCGTGAGGTTCGTCTCCTACAAATCGACTACATTTATGCAAAGCGCATCGTGCTGCTTCCAGGACCTAGAAATAATAATCATCGAAATAACCATGTTGCTTTCACAAATCGACTGAGAAATTAGCGTTGTGTGAAATGCGCGACCTGACGGGAAATAAATAACATGTAAACAACTTAAAATTAATACACACATATACTTACACTCGTGAGTCTTCACTTTTTCTCCTACTAATCAGCTATCTCCGTGTAATGAGCACTATTGCATCTCAGGAAGTGTTGGATTACCATGTGAAAACAGGTTTTGTTCAAGAGTAGAACAGGCATGGAAGAATAAATAGGTTTCTGTGTCCGCCACCGCTAGAGATAGTTAAGGGTTTCGCGTAGGTAAAACCACAGATAATCCAACGGCCTTTATTTAATTCTGTCATCCAACTGCTGTAGATTCGGTCTTGTTTCCAAGTAGTCTACCAAAAAATTTTTTAAAAAATCATTACTTAGCGCACGTCACCTATACCGGATAATAATAGATTTTGTAATAATACTTTTTTTTTTCCTTTTTGTGAAAGAGGGTACTTTTTTTAATGGTACTTGTTGTACTATAATGTAAAAATAAAAAATTAATTAATTAATCAGTAAACTAACTAAATTGGATATAAAATAATTTATAAAAAATTATAAATTTATATTATGACACCATTTAATATTTATTAATATAGTGCAATGTTGACCATAGTTTTTAGGTGAAATGAAAAATTTATCAACACTTGCCCTCCCATATTAATTAATCATCAAACCAACTAAATTTGATATAAAATAATTTATAGAAAATAAATTTAAAGTTTGTATAATCATATTATTTAACATTAGTTGAGATGGTGCTACGGTGACCATAACTCTTTAGGTAAAATGAAAATTTATCAACACTTAAAACGATTATAAAATGTCTAATATTCTAGATAAAGTGGGAACTAATAAAGCGATTATGGATGAGGTCATGATCAAGAATTTGATTCATGCTTTTATGATTTTTATGTGCTTCCTAAATGATAAAAGATTTTTAGGGCAATGTTACTATTTTTACTTCTTCTTTTTTTTAATTATACACCTAAATTTTCATATTATCGTAATATACACTTGATTGAACTTTTACGTGTCTTAATATATTAACTTCCCATAACGTCCTTTGTCCAATAGAAAGTATAGGCCAATAGTTATATAACATGTGGATTATTAAATTTTTAAATCACTGTTTTTATTTCCTAGTCAATCATCCATGTTAGAAAAATTAGAAAAGAAAAATTAAAAAGGAATAAACAATAAAAAAAAAACAAAAAAAAAAAAGAAAAAAGAAAAAGTCATCACACTCTGGAGATCAAAACCCCAAAAAGCAATGGAACCCTAAACCTTAACCCTTTGTATTCAATTTGGAAACTCTAAACCTTGAACATCTACACAAAACTAATTTATGTTGAAGATGATTGCAAAGAATGGCCAGTAGATAACAAACGCAGCAACGCCCCAGCCAAACTGTTTTATTCATGGAATTTCACCCGTAATGAGTTTTTTTTTTTTTCTTTTTTCTTTTTTCTTTTTTCTTTTTTAAAAACAATGGCGATGACAATGCAACTAATTCAAAATCAAACTTAAAATATACATTGATATACAATGAGAAAAAAGCAACATTACCTTTTTTTCTTGCTTCCCCCCCTGTCCAGCGAAATAAAGTAGGCCAAGCTTATCCAATATCTCCTTTTTCACCTACCAACGATTATCAACAAACTCAAAGATCTCTCACGCTTTATTCCTCAATTGGGTCTTAGATACGGTTGGAAGCTTCTGTTGCAAAGCATCTACCGCTTTGTTTATACCTTACAGATAGGATCTGATAGTAGAAACTATGGTTGGCAATTTTATATTAGGCATAGCGATTACATTTGCTTGTGGTAGTATACTACTAATGCTGGCTATTGAAATTTCTTCCTCATCCAATTTACTCTTAACTGATATTTCTGGAGGTGAGAAACTAGGGGACAGACGCATGAAGGGAATTGAATGAAGGGATTTGGGGGTTTCGATCTCCCTTAAATGAGCTTCACTCATTACCACTATACTACCATAAGCTTTCTAAATTAAGGGAAAATGGTTGGGTTTTCGAATGAAGGGATTCGGGGGTTTGTTTTTCTGATTGTTTATTTCTTTTTATTTTTCTTTTCCAATTTTGCTGACATGGATGACTGAGTGGGAAATTAAAAAAAAAAAAAAGTGATATGGAAATATGAAATTTAATAATCTACATGTCATGGCTCGTATTGTCTAGTGGACCTACAGTATTATAGGAACTTAGCAAGGTATATATTAAGACTTGTAAAACTTCAATAAGATGTATATTAAGGCAACCAGAAAGTTTAGGTGTATAATTAAAAAAATAGCAACTTTCAAATATAAACTGTAACAATATCCCAAAAATTTTTCTAATCCCAGTCTATGAGGATTAAAATTATATTTTGAAGTCATGGGAATTAAAGAATGCAAATTTCAAGTAAATCAAACCATATTGTCATATATTTAATACTTGATTTATGTTGCATTAATTTCTATATTATTAAGTTAATATATATATTTTTTCCAAAAAAGTCAATACATTTCATTAGATGTCATTCCATACAAGAAATTTGATTATAAAGATAATGAAGGAATATGGTCAATTTTTAATCATTTTATTCAATCAAGTTATATAATCATTATATTTAATTATGTTTTTTTTTTTTTGCCAACTATTATATATTACAATTAGGAGATGGGGATTTAAACCTAATTCATCCCATTGGAAGACCGATGTTCATACCATTAGATTATAATAGTCTTTACAATTTTTAAAATTTTTAATTTTCTATAATTTAAGATATATGCCACACATAAGCATTTTCTTTATGAAAACAATATAATCTTCTTCTTCTTCTTTTTCCTTTTTCTTAGTAGCCATAACAACAAAGAAATAGGATAAATAGTATTGATAGGATACTTTAGACATAGGCCCCTCAAGCCCAACTAGATCCAACGTGCCTCATGGCCTAGGGCTTACCCCTATAAGCTTATGCCTTAAGCTTGAATGGACTAAGTCTAATAAACCTTGCAACAGTTAGAATGAACAAGATAACGATAAAACAGCCATATCCTAAATAAGTAGGATATATCGAGTATAACGACCCCACTCTTCTACACTTACGAGAGAAGATCTCTCTTGCCAATTGATCTCCAATCGCCGGCTCCACTCATCTATAAATACCAAATCACTACTCAAGGGTAAAGTCCTCTACACTCTGCATACTAAGCCTGCATATTATCCTTAAGTATTATATACTCTTAAGAGCTCATTGCTAACTTAAGCATTGAAATGGCTACGTCGGACAACCTCTCGGAGTGCCTTTACTGTGTGTTGTTTTGCAAACCCTATACATGGAGAATCCAAATAATTACCAGCAAGAACTTTGAGACGACATCTGACGTCGTTTGTACGAAACTGAATTCTTACACTTAAAATCTCAAACACATTAAATACATACCCTACGAGCAATCATTTTGACATCATGTCTCAATGTGACAAGGAAGAAAATCAACAGTTAGTAAACAACTAACCTAGGGGGCAATTAGCCCCTCCCAAGGGTTATGTTAGAAGAGCGCCTAAAGTACATAGAACGCTTGGTTGAAAAGTATGTTGCATAGAACAGGGTGCTCCGCGCTCACCTAAATGAAGCGAAGCGACACAGCGCGAAACTTACCACCTCAAAGCTTCAGATGTCCTCACTAGTAAAGCAACATCCAGCAACAGCAGCAACAAAATGGCAGGGATTAGCAACCTGATTTGCCATTACATCACCAGCCATCAAGGTCTACTGCTATTCGCGATTGAGGTCTAGCTAGCAACTTACAGGAAACCGACTTACGAAGAGTATAGGCTTGTTCGACTACACGACGAGCTCACTCGACAGACGATGCTGACTTAAATGAGCTCTATGCTATGGTAAGGTGACTCTCTGAGCAGCAGGGGAGCAAGCCTACTGTTAACGCCAGGCTGGTTGCCGATAATAAGACCCCCTTCACCAAGGGTGTCCAGGATGAAGGGCTACCCCCCTAACAATAAACTTCCGTCGCTGGACCAGTATGATTGTACGGGCGACTCTGATGACCATCTTCTCCACTTTTGTACCCTTATGAACCTTCACAATCATAGGGATGCTATAATGTGCAAGGCCTTCTCAGGCATTTTAAAGAAGGCAGCTCAGACGTAGTTTAACCACCTCCTCGACAATTCCATCAGCTCCTTCAATAAGTTCGCACGAAGGTTCAACCTCCATTTCAGGGCAAACAAGCCTTCGTCTAAGGACACATCGTCCTTGTACCTAGTAAGGCAGGGTGAAGACAGGTTCATATGCGATTATGTAGCCCAGTTTAACAACGCTGTGGTTGAGATCCCTTAATTGGACGAGGGGGTTGCTGTCCATGCGACCTAGCTCGACATCCGAAGCTTAGGAGATTTTTTTCTGATTGCTTGCGAAGAGCAAGCCAAAGACCTTGGCCAACCTCTGGAACGAAGCTTAAAAGTACATTGACCAGGAAGACAACATTCACGCCAAGCGCGATGCCAACCGAGAAAGGTCAGGTGGAAAATAGGACAAGGAAAAATTATCCGTAAAAGATTGCCTTGGTGGCAAGATGTTAAGTAAACCAGAGGGGGAGAATTTTAGGAAGAAGAAGTACCTAGCTAAGCACGACCCTCTCCCCCCTCCCATTTACACCCAGTACATACCCCTAAATAAGCCCATTGCCTAAGTTTATTCTAAAGTGAAGCACCAGAACTTGCTTTAAAGGCCACAGAAAATGTAGGGAAACTTTAGTCGTCGGAACTCTAACAAATACCGTCAACTCCACGATGACCTCAGGCATACTACCAAAGAGTGCTTCCAGTTGAAGAATGATGTCAAATACGCCATTCAGCGTAGTTTCTTCAACGAGTATGGAGGAACGATGACCATTTGGATGATGATGGGGAGAGGGCACCTCAGAGGCAACAGACCGAAGATGCCCATACGAAGCAGAATAGCCATCGTTGCAATGATCATGCCCCCAATGGTGTCATTAATGTGATCATGGGAAGGTCATACCTTGGGAGCTAATCAAGCACTAGCAGCTCGGTTAACACCCCATCAGTAATATTGGCCATAAGGGAGAAGAGATAGAAGTTAGACACTTCCATCTCCTTCTCTGATGAAGACCTTGAAGGGGTTGACACACTCCATTAAGATGCCTGATGATAGGAGCAAGGATCTCAAAATTTAAGGTCTTAAAGATTATGGTAAACGCTAGTAGCACCATTAATATACTCTTTCTCCATACATACAAGAGGATGAGAAAGAAACTACCAATAAAAATGAAGTCATACCACCATAATCTCATTGGCTTTAATGGAAGTATGGTTTGAGCCAAGGGTATTGTAAGCCCTAAAGTTAAACCAAGTGACTATAGGATTAAATTTAGAACACAAGGTTTAGGACGATTGGTTAAAGGATCCGATCAAACTCAAATTATAAACTATTGATAAAAAAATTAGTAAAAACGACCCCTAAACTTGAATTTAAGAAAATAAATAATAAAATAGGAGACTATAAAATTTTCAAATTTTAAGTATAATAATTATTAATTACCGAAAAGGCGAAAAGTGTAATCTAATAACTAATAACTAATAAATCACTAGAGATAGATTATATGTATACTAAAAATTATAGAATGACCTAAATAATAATTAGAAATGTTTACATGTATCTCATATATATTTACGTGTAGATAAAAATACGCGAAATTACTTAAATTGACCAAAAACTTAGTAAATAATTAAAGAAAAGTATTAATTAATTGAGGAAAAATAAAAAAAAAATCAAAGGGATAGAGAATGATGAATATCCGGTCGTGGTAAGTTAGGAGCTGAAGAAAAAAAATTAGCCAATTAGAATTAAGCAACACAAAAGCCAAAAATTAAGGAATTTAGACAATGTCTTATCTAATTTAATGCATATTAATTACTACCAAGCTCTATAAATAGGGAAAAAATTCATAAAACTCCTTTGGACAGTTAGGAATCAGAGAAAAATAGAGAGCTTCGAAAATTCAAGAGAAAAACTAGAAAAAAAAAAAAAAGAAAGAAAGGAAAATTGTGCAGTTAAGGCTAGTGAGCTAAACCCACACACCACCACCACCTAGGATCGAGCCACCACCACTACTCCACTCTAGACCCACCATTTAGGCCGGCCGACACACTTGGACCATAGTTGGATGGCCAAAAGGCATCGAACTGGGTGAGTCCCTTATCAGCTCCGATTTTGTATAATTTCTTAAAATTAGTTACTTTGCCCAAAAAATTATGAAACTTGTTATTCTGAGGTTTTATTGTATGTATATTTATGGAAAAATAGTGATTTAGTTTAATTACGTCTGAAAATATAGGGTTCTTAACAAATTAAGTAAAATTAAGCATGATTATAACTATAAATAAATAGGCTTAAGAGTGTAGTTTGGAGCTCAAATTTTTTCTGTAGAATGCTTAAGTAATATAGAACAGTGCTATGAAGCCATTTTTTTTAAATTAATTTTTGAAATTTTTAAGTTAATTTTTAGCCCTAAAATGATGGAAAAAATTGGGTAATTTGAGGTTAATCAGGTAATTAAGACACTAATTACTGATTTAGATAGTAATTAGATGTTTAGGGATGTTAATCTCTGGTGTAAAAACCTAATCCTAGCCTTTGGAGTATTAAGTGTAATTAATTTAGGAATTAGGTAATAATTGTAGAAAATTAGGAATACGAGGAATTGAAAATTTAATAAATTTGAAAAATTAGGGTTATTTAGATAATATTATGATAAAAATCAAAATATACTAAATCTGAAACAAAATTTAATTTTAGGTAATTATATAAAAATGTAAGATTTTCTCACATCGGGAATAAATCTGATACTCCAATTAGGATTAGTGTGTACCAAATAGTTTAGAATACTAAATTAAGACTCAATAGGATATTATAATACTCGAGCTTAATGTGATTCATTTCACATTAGGATTCGAGCATGTTTAAGGCTCTAAAATCAAAACTAGAATCTAATTTAGGAACCGAACCCCGAAATAAGATAAAAAGAATCATTAGTACATAATAGGTATACATGGAAAAAATGAGTTAAATTATAACTTTAAATATGAATCCTAAAAGTATAAGTACTAAAAAGACCTATTTGTATTATAAAATACCCAGAGACGAATCAGCTTGCAATTAAGTGATTGGGCGACTGAGAAATTCCAAGTAAGTTGAGTTATTACTTATTGTATTAGAATACTATTTTTATAGTACTTAAAGACTTAGGATTGTATATGGTTGTGATTGTAAGTAGTTTATGCATGTGTTTGATATATCTGAATTCGTGCTGAAATTTGTGATATGATTGATTTTGTGTTATAATTAAATTGGTGTGAATTGTTTGAAAACCCTAAATGAAATTTAATCTTATTCGACTCTAATGACCTAAAATGTCATGCATTGCAAACCGTTAAGGGATCATTAGGATTCTCCAACCAAATACCGACCCCTTCGAAAGGGATAGCGTTGGATTACATAATGGTCCCTTCTTCATCCGTAGTCGAACTAAGTGACAGGAGAGAAGGTCGCAACGAGGCTGAAGTCAATGGTTCGAAGGTAGTCGTGGGAAGAACGGTGTCTCCATTGCACAAGCTTAAGTTTGGTTGTGAGCTGCTGCATAAAATGGAAACTCCTCAACCTGGATTAAAGTGGGTGAAATATCTCTGATTTCACAATGGATCGGACTACGTTGTGCGATGACACTTGATTGTGGCATTGCATGAAAATAATTGTTTGATAATCTTGTTTGTGTTTGTATACATTCATGAGTCTCCAATCCAACTTACTGAGCTGTAGTTACTCATATCCTTATAGATCCTTTTGCAGGTTTGATTTCTGAATACTTCAAGTATTATGCCATCTTACAATTATCTAGAGGTTAGTTCTTTTTAAGCCAGGGGTGTGAGGATCAATTTACTTAGTAGTGATGTGTAGCGAGAATGTCCTTTGTAGTTTGAGGATGAAAGATTGATAGTTATTATGTAAATTAGTGAACCACTATATTTATGTAGACTTTTCTAGGAAATTTTGTGGACTTTACATATAATTATATATGTTTATTCAAAATTTGTGATATTTACCATAATTATAGTCAAACATTTAATTGGACTGTTTACTTTAAAGCAAGGAGTCGTCGACACCTTGTATAGATCATGTCTATGGTAAATACTGTAAGGCCAGTTACTATCATAGAATGGTTTACACGACGGGACTATTGCGACTCTACAACTTCGAGGCATAATAGGTATCATCACATTAGACATGGAACTTGGCGATGATGATCACGTGTCATAACAACCTGTCGAGTTTGTTGTGATCGACTGCCTTACTCCTTATAATGCGCTCTTGGGAAGACTAAGCCTAAATGCGTTTGGGGTAATCACATCTTCCCTTCACTTAAAGGCCAAATTCCCAACCCTAACTAAGGTGGGAATATGCAGATGTGATTAGAAGCTCTCACGAGAGTTATATATCAGGGCGGCCAAAAGAGATGGCATCTTTGCCTTGGAAATAAGCTTATAAGATAGGCAAACTGAGAGAGGTGAGCCTAGAGAAAGGACAAAAGACAAAAGACGTCCATACCAGAAGCTCACCCAAGTAGACCACAAAAGTCAACATTAAGGCTCCAATCAAAGTAAAGGATGAAATCATTGTCCTCTTACGAGTAAATTCCAATAAGTTTGCCTGGTTGGCATCAAACATGCCCGGAATCTCCCCCAACTTAGTGACTTACAGCCCTAACATTGACACTATAGTGTAGCCTGTCAAATAGAAAAAGAGGCATTTTACTCTAAAACGACAGGCCGTAATCGAGGAGGAAGTGCAAAAGCTACTTAAAGCTAGCTTTGAAAGGGAGGAAAAGTACCCGACATGACTAGTAAACATGGTATTGGTTAAGAAGAAGAATGGGAAGTGGCGCATGTGTATCGATCGTACTAACCTCAACAAAGCCTGCCTTAAAGATTACTCCCCCTCCTTAGGATCGACTAACTTGTCGATTCTACATTAGGACACGCTCTGCTGAGCTTTATGGATGCCTTTTCGGGGTATAACCAAATCAAAATGGACTTAAATGATGAAGTCCATATCTCCTTCCTCACCGATTACATCGCATATTGCTATATTGTGATGCCATTCGAACTAAAAAACGCCAAGGTCACATACCGGTGAATGGTGATGAAGCTCTTCAAGCCCCTAGATCGGGAAAAATATGGAGATGTACGTCGATGACATGATCATCAAGAGCCAAAAGCCGGTCGATCATGTCAAGGATCTTTAGGAAGCCTTTGACTGAATGCGCATGTACGATATGAAGCTGAACCCCTAGAAGTGCGTCTTTGGCGTCGACTTTGACAAGTTCCTCGAATTTCTGGTCACACAGAGAGGTATTGAGGCCAACCTTAAGAAGATCATAGCTATCAAGGGAATGAAGCCTCCCAACTTAGTTCAAGACATACAAAAGCTCACTGACATGGTGGCTACCCTGAGTAGATTTATCTCGAAGAGCGCTAACAAATGTGTTGAGTTCTTTAAAATCCTAAAAAATCCTAAGGATTTTAAATGGACTCTAAAGTGTGCCATTGCCTTTCAGTAGCTCTAAGACTTCCTTGCTCATCCATTGGTCCTCTCCAAGCTTGTCCAAGGGGAAGACCTATTCTTGTACCTGGCCATAAGTGATCGGGCACTTTCTTCTGTACTGGTTAAAGCAGAGGGAAGAGAACACAGGCTAGTATATTACATTAGCCATTTACTACATGGTCCTAGAGTCAAGTACACCCGATAAAGAATATTAATGGGAACAACAGTAGACAATAATCCAGAATGGGTATTCAGGATTCAAAAATGCGTACGAAGAACAGGAAGGTTTTTTATGGTGAATGCAAATAGATATAACTCATTAAGACACAAACACAATCAGGTGTTTAAGCTCAAAGTAGGGTTTGATATAACTCACGAACATTAAATGTTGCTCGGGATTCAAATGAGAGTTAGATACGACTTACTAACACGCTCAAATAAAGAGGATTTGCTACAATCTTGAGGACAAGATCGATAAGAACATGAAGACGATTAAAGAGTTTGATATACACTCGATAATCCGGCAATGCTAGCTCAAGAGTGGCCTTGCTTAAAATGGGAAAGATTCCAAAACACAAAAATATACTTTTCTGTTTGATTTTGTATATTGATGTTTATCTATCTGTCCCCTTTAATGTTTACAGATATTGCTATTTATAGTAAGTCCTAAACCCTAGTAGTAAAACTGTAAATAATGTATAAGGCCTTAAACCTTAAAGAATTGGGCCCATAGATAAAATAAAGGAAAACATATACAAGAATATAAAATTATGCGTTTTATAGGGAAAGTCGGAATGTCTTGGAAGGAGTAGTATCCAAATTGTACGGGTCAACAATTGGATGTACAGGTTTGGGAAGGAGTTCCCGAAGTTTTATAGTGTTTAATTGAGATACTAGAAAGGTTGGTCTACAATTGCCGAGTCCTAAAATTAGTTAGCACGAGTCTCTTAATGCTATACCAAGTAGTTCTTTAGTCTCGAGTACTCGGCCTTGTGGTATCTTGGCACCTCGATTGACAATAAACTCGATGCCGAGTCTTTATCTTCCTCCCTTTCGCCCTTCTAACTGCAGCTCGACCTTGGCAAGCATTAATAGTGTCACGCCCCGAAGCGGTAGAGTCGTAACAATCCCGCCGTGTAAACCATCCTAAGATAGAATTTGGCCTTACTACCACTATCTTAGACCTAATCTATACAAGGTGTCCACGACTAACCCGTTTTGAAGTAAACAGTTTGTAATTTAAATAAATCATTTACCTATAAAAGTGAGGAATTATATATATATACTATAATTCAGTTATTGCAATTAAAGTTTATAATATTTCTTTGTAATATATTTTCTAGTTATTACATTATTCAGAAATGAAAAGTTCTAAAGTAAAAGTTTAGACCTTAAAAGTATGTGTTTATTCTTCAATGTTTTTCCTCACTCCCCAGGATCCAGCACTCTCCAGGATCCAGCAGTTGCTAGCTTCAGAGTAGTTGTTTACCGCTTCTTAGCCAGCACCTGCACGACGTCTATAGGGATATGAGCAACCACAGCTCAGTAAGTTAGGATGGAGGACTTAAAACTATACCATAAACACAATAAGGTTTTCAATCAACTTATTAGGTGCAATGCATATGCAAGCAAATGCCATCGCACGACGTTGTCTAGCTCGTCGTAAGATTAGAGAAATTGCGTCCGCTCTAATCCGGGTTGAGGAGTTGCCATTAATGTAACAGCTTACGACCAAACCCAAACTTGTGCAATGGAGACCTCGCTCCTCCCGCGACTACCTTCAAACCACTGACTTCACCCTCATCGCGACCTCCTCTCCTGTCACTTAGTTCGGCTAAGGATGAAGAAGGGACCATTATACAATCCTACACTATCCCTTTCGAAGGGGTCGGTATTTGGCCGGAGAGTCCTAAGTTCCCCTAACGGGTTGCCATGCATGTCCGATTATGATTACTGGTCGTATATTTGATTAAGTCCAGTTTAAGGTGATCAATCATTTCATACAAATCATACAATACATGCTAGAGCAACAATTAGAATCATAGTATTACCCATAATCAAGTACATGCACGCATTTAACTATCCAACAAGCACAACCAAGCATAATCTTAAGCCTCCAAAATACAGCATCCTATTAATCCCAACTTACCTCGACTCTTCGCTCACTCACTCGAGGTCCGACTTACTTAAGCCATCACCGATCATCCCTATAACACAAACGTGGTTTCAGTTTTTCATATAATTATTATATGTTCATTTTATCCTATAACACTTATTGTTATGTTTTGTTTAGGGTTTAATATGCCTAATTATCTAGGTCTTAAGTCTTTTACAATTATTCTAAGTTTAGGGTTAGGTTCGAGTTCAGTTTCCACATCGATTTCTAAATTAGGTTCTAGTTCGATTTCTAAGTAGTGTTTTATACTCTAACCCTAGAAATTTGTTTCAATCCATAATGTGAAATTAATCACATTACCTCCCAATCTCCTAAATATCATCATTCCCCTAGTCAGTATTTTATTTCACCTGGTAAACTTAAATCTGTATTAGTGTACCAAATTTACTTTTGATGTGAGAAATTTTTACATTTTTCTTAAAATTAAATGTTATTTTAGATTTAGTATTATTCTGATTTTTATTATAATATTATCTAAATAACCCTAATTTTTTAGATTTATTAATTTTTAATTTCACATATTACTAATTTCTTACAATAATTACCTAATTTCCTAAATTAACCATACTTAATACTCTAAAGGCTAGGATTAGGTTTCCACATCAGAGATTAGCATCCCTAAACATCTAATTACTAACTAAATCAGTAATTAGTATCTTAATCACCTAATTAACCCAAAATTACCCAATTTTTCCATCATTTTAGAGCTAAAAATTAACTTAAAATTTTCAAAAATTAATTTTAAAAAAATGGCTTCATAGCACTGTTCCATATCACATAAGCATCCTAAAAAAGAAAATTGAGCTTCAAACTACACTCCTAAGCCTATTTATTTCTAGTTCTAATCATGCTCGGTTTTGTTCAATTTGTTAAGAACTCTATATTTTTAGATGTGATTAAACTAAATAAATATTTTTCCCTAAATCTACATATAATAAAACCTCAGAATAACAAGTTTCATAATTTTCTGGGCAAAATAACTAATTTTACGAAATTATACAAAATCAGAGTAATTAAGGAACTCACTCGGTTCGAAGCTTTTTAGCCGTCTAAACCCGGTCTAAGCTTATCGGTCGGCCTAGACGGTGGCTCTAGAGTAGGGTGGTGGTGGTGGCTCGGTCCCAGGTGGTGGTAAGGTGTCGATTTGGCTCACTAACCCAATCTGCACAATTTTCTTTTCTTTTTTTTTTTGTTTTCTGGATTTTCTCTTAAATTTTCGAGTCTCTCTATTTTTCTCTAATTCCTCACTGCCCAAATGAGTCCTTGAAATTTTTCCCCTATTTATATACATTTTTGGCAATTAATATGTATTAATTAGATATGACATTGCCCCAATTCCTTGATTTTTGGCTTTTGTGTTGCCTAATTCTTATTGGTTAATTTTTATTTTGCAGATCCTGACCTGCCATGACCAGATTTGGATCATTCTATCCTCTTCTGATTTTTCCATAATTAATTTATAATTTTCTTTAATTATTTACTTAGTTTTTGGCCAATTTAGGTAATTTCGCGTATTTTTATCTACACGTAAATACATGTGGGGTACATGTGAACATTCCTAATTATTATTTTGGTCATTCTAAAATTTTTAGTATACATATAATCTATCTCTAGTAATTTATTAGTTATTAGATTACATTTTTCGCCTTTTCGGTAATTAGCAATTATTATGCTTAAAATTTGAAAATTTTATAGTCTCCTATTTTATTACTTATTTTCTTAAATTCAAGTTTACAGGGTCATTTTTACTAATATATCTCTCAATAGTTTATAATTTAGACTTGATCGAATCTTTCAGCCGATCGAAACCTTGAGTGATTGGTTGTAGGCTTACAAATAGGCCTCGGCTTCGGATAGGTCTGCTGCAGCTTGGATGTAATTGGAGGCTAATTCCCATCAACACTTGGGCAGAAAAATTTGCCTTGGCTGTCGTCATCACAACTTAACGATTGAGGCCCTACTTTCAGGCATACCAGCTAATCGTACTTACAGATTAACCACTATGCACCATACTATAGAAACCTAACACATCTAGATGGATGATGAAGTATGCAATGAAATTAAACGTGTAGGGAATCCAATATCAACCATGAACGACCTATAAGGCTTAGGTGCTGGTTGACTTTGTAGTGGAGTATACGGGAGAGGAAGAAGCACCACTAAGTGATAATAAGCCAATTTGGACTCTCTACGTTGCTGGATCATCTACCTTCGGGGGTAGAAGTGCAGGCCTTATTCTAACCGGCTTACATAAGGTCACCATCTACTACGCCCTCAAGTTCGGGTTTGATTCCAACAACAATGAGTCCGAATACAAGGTGCTTATTGCCAGTCTCAAGATTGGCACCAAGCAAATGCGAATATTCTTAGACTCCATGCTTATCGTCCAGCAGTTCCAAGGTTAATATGAGGCTAAGGACAACATTATGGCTGGGTACCTTGAAAAAGTGAGAGGTCTCTTAGTAAAATTCCCTTCTTGGGACATTAAGAAAATCCCTCCATTGGAAAATTTCGCGGCAGATTAGCTATCCAAGCTCGCCTCCACAAGTTTACGGAAGCCCGAGGTGAACAACAGTAAGATCTTTATAGAATACCTACTGGAAAAAAAGCATAAACCCGGGTTCAGCTAAAGTTTTGGAACGAACTGTAGCAACACCAGAGCCCAGCTAAATGGATCCTATTTAGAGTTACTTGGAGCAGGGTACATTGCTGAAAGACAAGAGGGAGGTGAAGAAGCTCCAATACCATGCCACAAATTACACACTAATCGACGGCGTCCTGTATCGAATGGGAGTCAACCCCCCCAGCTTCGATGCCTCCGAGAAGAGGAAGGGCTATGCATCATAGAAGATCTGTATGCTGGAGTGTGTAGCGATCATATTCATTCCCAAGCCTTCTACTTACGGGCACTACATCTCAGGTATTACTAGCCCACCATGAGGTAAGATACAAAGGCCATAGCCTAAAAGTGCTTACAGTGCTAAAAGTACACCCTAATCAGTCACGTACCCAATACCGTCCTCCAACCCTTGACAAACCCATGGCCGTCCGCGTAATGAGCGATTCATATCCTTGGCGCCTTCCCGAAAACTTCGGGTGGACAGCAGTTCATAATTGTCATCGTCAATTACTTCACGAAGTAGGTGGAGGTTGAAACAGTGGCTAGAATCACGAAGAGAAGCATTAAATCTTTCGTCAGAAATAACATTATCTCCCCATTTGGAGTCCCCTATGCCTTCATCATGGACAATGGTCAATAGTTCGATAACCCTAAGTTTAAGAAGTTCTACACCAAGTACCACATCACCCTACACTTCACCTTGATTGCCTACGCCCAATAAAATGGACAGGTGGAGGGAGCCAATCAATCTAATCATTTTGGATAGCTTGAAGAAGCATGTAGACCAATCTTAGGGTGCTTGGGCCGATGAGCTACCCAATATCTTATGGGGGTACAAGACTACCCATCGTACTTCTATGGGCGAGACCCCCTTTTACCTTGCTTTTGGGTCAGAAGTAGTCCTCCCCATCAAACTTGAGCTCCTTAATATCTGAACTCGAAGTTTCGATGCCGCTCTTAACAACTCACTGCTGCAAGCAAGCGTTGACACCATCAAGGAAATCAGAGACCTTGTTGCTGCTAGGGTAACCGCATACCAACATCGAGTAACCCGACATTATGATCAGAAGGTCAGATAGAAGGAGTTCAAGGTCGGGGACCTAATATACCGAAAACTAGAAGCCACAGGTTCATGCGAAGGGTAGGGCAAGCTGGCCCCTAATTGGGAAGACTCGGTTAGAGTCAAGGAGAGATTAGGCAATAGATCATATAGGTTGGAAAGGTTAGATGGCGAGCTCATCCGGTGCACATGAAATGCCGATAATCTCTAGCTTTATTGTGAATAGCATTTTGTTATGTACACTTTTCCAAAATGATGAAATGAAAACTTTTTTCATAATTAATTGACTACTTCTACCTCTCTCGTTCCCTTTTTTCTTATGTAAGCCTTCAAACAGGCGCATAAATGCTCTACCGGGCAAGTTGGAATGCTACAGACCTAACCCCCCTAAGGTAACCTCAGCAAGGGGAAACACCTCTTGTACAAAAGAACTCCCCCACACTACGCAAGTCAGAACATCACCGACCTGACCTTTTTAGGATAACCTCACCAAGGGGAAACACCCATTGCACAGAGGAACTCCCCCACACTAGGTAGGTCGAAACGTTACTAAACTGACTCCCCCTTTAGGGTAAACTCGACAAAGGGAAATACTCCTTATACAGAGGAACTCCCTTACACTAGGTAGGTCAGAACACCACCAACCTGACCCCTCATTAAGGTAACTTCGGTAAGGGAAAACACCCCTTGTATAAAGGAACTCCCCCATACTGGGTAGGTTAGAAAGCAACCGACCTGAACCCTACTAAGGTAACCTCGACAAGGGAAACACCCCTTACACAGAGGAACTCCCCCAACGGTTAACCTTAGCAAGGGTCAACTCCCCTTGCGTAGAGGAATTCTCAAGTAGATACTCAAAAGATGAACAAAGAACAGGAGAAGACATTTCTAAAACATTCATCTATTGATTGTTTAATTACACAGTAAAAGCCAGCATCCCAGCCTGACTTACATTAATTTAAAAAAAAAAAAAAAAAAAAGAAGAGAGAAATCTGCTATCTCCTAGGATTAGCTAACTGCGGCAATTCAAAAAAGCCTAGGGCATCAATTTGTTCGAAATGCTGATCCGTTGGTACTTCAAGCCACAAGCCTTGGCTTGGAGTGGGGCATGAGGCATACTAACTAAGAGTAGCTAGAGGATCACCCCTAAATGGATTGTCTTGAAGAGCTTCTTTGAGGGTGAGCTCCTAATGGGCTACTGGGGCAAAAGCGGAAGTAGATGCACCTTGCCAAGCCCTAACAGCAGAGGAAGCGCTGGCATCATCAATAGCTGCCTGAGCGGACTCCTTTTCCCATGCCAGGGCTTCCCTCTTCTCATTAAACATCAAAAAGTCCAAGAAGTCAAGAAAGCTAAGATCTAGGTTCGGATAATGGGAGAGAACCTCCCTCCAAATGTAGCGAGCAGGGTCAATGGTTAGGTCTTCCAACTCTTCTAACCACTCCTCGGTCATCCTATAGTCGATAATTACCTTCTTCACGATAGCATCACTAAGGACCTCCCTACTCTCCATCTTGGAGATGATCTCTTCCATCTCCGAAACCTTATCTTACAACTCCCCAACCTACTGCTCTAAATCGGCCTTTAAACCAACTAGCTCTAGCAAAGTGGCCTTAACGCCCAGGCATTCGAATGCCTTCATCGCCAGTTCGATTTGCAACTTGGCCATAGATGCCTTCAGCTCAGTATTTTCTTTCTCGAGTCTGGCCCGAGCCTTACCCTCCTCATTCAGCCTCTAAGAGAGATGAGCCTTCGTCTTTTGCTCATTCTCCAGCCGAGCTTTCAAGTTGTTGGCCTTCTTGGTCGCCTTCTCAGTGTTGTCCCTCTCTCGCTTCGCGTCTTTGAGTCTCGCCTTAAGCCCTGCCACCTATATAATAAAGCAGTGTAGGCACCTATTAACCTTGGTGAATTTTTTCAAGTACTTGTTACTAGAAGACTTTGCATCAAGCAAGTACTTCTTATACAAACACAACGCCTTTCGAAAGCCTTTTGCCTTTTTCTAGGCAGCATGAAATTTGTTCAGTTGAAGTAGCACTTGGCTGTGGTACTACAAATTGAAAATGAAGCCTACCATTAATACAATGATACATAAAAGCATAACAACATAAGAGCAAAAAAAATTTACCTGTTGCATCAACATGCTCAAGGGGCTTGCTATTTGTATGGGGTCATCCCTACCTTCCTGGGAGAGCCCTTCGAGGATAGCCTAGTTGTCGAGGGTATAAGACCCCCATCAAAGCTTATTAGTTGAGTATCTAGTGTCGCAGCGTCAGATCATTAGCACAGACCTCCCACTTCGGCCTAAGGAGCTTCCCCTGAGCCCTCTTCATTTCTAACTCAGGGGCTCTCCTCAAGAGCTCCTACTCTCAGGAAGTGTTAAGCACTGCCTGGAATGAGTCCGGTCTTATCCCCATCAACCTAAAATTGTTGAGGACTTCAAAAAATGCATCCCCCTAGTTATCGATGCTTGGATAAGGATGAGCCATGGGCCACTCATTCTACTTCCCCTTGCCCAAAGGCACTGTCACCAAGGGCCTTTGCTTCTTCATTCTAAGACCTAGCTCCCCAGCTGTCTCAAGAGCCTTGCGTTTTTTAGGAGCAACTTGAAGAAGGACGGCCCATTGCTCAATCTCTTCCTCCCTCACCTTCAAAGGGGAAATCATCTGCACATCGGGTCCTTCCGATTCGGCACCTTCATTGCCCACAACAATAGGCTCAGTAGAGGGGGCGAGGGTAGGAGCGGGCAGAGCTACACCCAAGGGCTTTACATCTACGGGCTCGTCCAGGATGTCGAGGGGAATCCCCTGAGGTACAGACTTAGGATGTGCCTTGCTAGTCTCCCCAAGCCTCAACTTCGGCCTTATTGCCTTTGCCTTTGGTAAGTTTGCCTTAGTTTACGCTTGGCGCCAGCTCATTAGGTTGTCTACAGAGGGACAAAGCATCCTCAAGGCTAATTTTTTTTTTTTTTTGTAAGAAACCCAATCAAAATTTAGAAAAGGAAAACAAGAACAAACCAAAAGAAACTACAAATACCATTCATAAAACACTGCTATGACCGGCACGGCTAAGAGAGTTCTCCCATCCTACAAGCGCTGAAGGAAGTACCTCAACATTAGCACAACTTGATTAGGTACCGAAAATACCTGTACTTTTGGCTTATTTCTCCACCACAGCTTTCTTCATGCTTAGGAAGAGCTTAAAGATCAGGTACCGGAAATACCTCTCCATGGTCTCCACAACATTAATCTCTTGATTGTTTCTTAACGCCATAAAGGCTAGGATCTCTTGGGCAGCCTTGGCATCGCTAGAACTAAGCCCCTTCTCACCTCCGATACAGATCATCTCAGTCCATTGAGTCCAGAAGTTTACCTCTTCAAGCAGTTCAATCACTACATACTCGTCCTATTAGCCCTTGACCGAATCTATAAAGTCGTAGAACAGCTTCTTTCTTAGGTACGGTTGGAGGCAAGGTTACCCCTCGACGCTCTTCCATATGTAAAAGTAACAGAAGAGCTTACGAGTAGCCTTTACCACTAGGTATTCGCAAAATGCTTGAAAAGCTTTCAATACCCTCCACCTATTGGGAGGGACCTGCGACGGACTGTAGTAACGATAGTTGAAGAACTTTTTCTCAAAGTGACTTAGAAGGGGGTGCTGCCTGAACTCCAAGCACTTCTCGAATACTGCAAAACGCTTCCTTGACAATAGGGCCGCCTGTTTATTCTAGCTTGGCAACTTAATCTACCACCTAAGGATCGCCTCTACAAGAAAGTTGCTTATGTTCCAACTGGAGGCAAATTGCTTACTGCTACTTGCACGACCACTAGGCCCCTTGCCTGTCTTAGGAGCATCGAACAAATCCTTTAAGGGAAGCAAGGTAACTTGCGTATATACATCCTTGAAGATAACATTGACGATTTTAGCCCTATCCAGCGCCTCCACGGCCATCCTCGTAGGTTTGTCAAGCTATGCTGGTGATGAGACCTCGTCTTCCCGTATCTAAGGGGGATCACTCCTTGTAAACTCTGAACTAGAGAGATGCAACGTCGAAGAGGAACTAATCTTACCTCTGCTAATTGACATGGCTATAGTACCCAGAAAAGGAAGAAAAGCTTTGAGAATGTTTGAATGGTTTCGAAGAAAGCTTTGAGTCTGATAATGAAGAAAGTTTTGAGTCTAATAATGGCAAAATAAAGAGATTGCAGAAAAGTGGTCTCTTTTTAGGATCCTCTTATTTATAGAAAAACTGCCTAAGAAGCCATACAAGAGGTTATGGGGATTCGTATAAGCATGAATCTCTTGAAATGTTGTGTAGTAGAGACATAGAAAGCATTTGATCGGACGGTCACCTTTGAAAGGCAAAAGGTATGTAATTGCACACTAGTTTGCTATAGCACAACACCTGTTATGTCGCATTTAATACACAGAATACAGGTAGGCAAAAATCATATTTTAAAAAAATTCCTTCGACAAGAAGCTTCCTCAAAGCCCATCTGACTTCTACCTGGTCGACATGATAAAGACATGACACAATTGTGTTTGCTCGGTCTTCATCGAGTACTATTCAGATAGACCGGTTCATAGCCTTAAAGTGCTTGCCTATTGAGTTGCAAGGGTATTCCGCTTTGATACCCCAACCTAAGCTTCGCTTGGGGCTCCAGTACTCTACGTCAAAACTCCCAACCACTCCTATTCATCTCACCTTGGATATTTTCGACCCGGGTATCCACTGCCTTTAACACCTCCACCTCGACCACCTTCCAATCCGGACCTATTCGCCCACCATGTTAGCCCCATAGTGCTAGGTTGGATTCCTTTGAGTCGGATCAGTTACGCTTAAGTAGCCCATATATCCCTTCTCCTTGCCTTCGCCTTGACAATGAGATTGCAGGTGGGGGGGCAAGTGTTGATAGGGCACTTTAAACATGGGCCCCTCAGACCCGACTAGATCTGACACACCTCGTGGCCTAAGACTCACCCCTGTAGGCCTAAGCCCTAGGCCTGAATGAATGAAGATGAGTAAACCCTGAATGGACCAAGCCTAGTAAGCCCTGCAACGGCTAGAATAAACAAGATAAGGATGAAACGGTCACATCTTGAATAAGTAGAACACGTTGAGCATAATGACCCTACTCTCCTACACTTGCGGGAGAAGATCTCTCCTGCCAGCTAACCTCCAATTGCCAGCTCCACTCCATTTATAAATACTAGGTCACTACCCTTTAGTAAAGTCCTCTACACTCTGGATACTAAACCTATGTATTACCCTTAGGTATTCTATACCCTTAGGTATTCTATACCCTCAAGAGCTCACTGCTAATTTAAATATCGAAGTGACCATGCCGGACAACCCCTTAGCATCCTCCCATTGTACGTTGTTTTACAAGCCCTATACGTGCAAAATCCAAATGATTACCAGCAAGAACTTTGAGACGACAAATAGTAATAATATATTTTTGTAAATCATTATAAATATAGGATAAATATTATTGTTTAATCATATAAAACTTTAATATATTATTATAGGATAATTATACATGGACTGATATATTACTTAGTATGAATTATAATATTTTAAAGAGAAAAATACGTATTTAGTCATCAATCAAGTTTAGGTCAATTTCGTACCTTACAATAAAATACAATATAAATTATGGGAGATCTCCTAATCACATGACTTCCCATGTTGATTTCATTATGTGTTACGACCTAAAAATAGCCTAATAGTGATGGAACGCCATGTATTAATCAGAAGTAATTAATAAGTATTTACTTAATCAATTACTTCCAAAAACTACATGAAGTGTTAATCCTAGAACAAACTATAGAGTATCATAGATTTTATGGTATAGAATAAAAGTTCACATTTATTATAAAATATAGATTACAAACCTTAATATTAGAAGTTAAAGAAGTTTTTCAAAATATTAATTATTACATTCCACTTATAAACAAAGTACTCAAAACACAATCTAATATAAAATTTGAAATTCCTTCCACATAATCCTATGGTTCGCTTATATCTTCATATAGTTCACCAATGGCTTGGACATTCCTAGATATAATCAATAAGGTTCATATAAAAAGTTTGAACTATGAAGGTGTAAGCTATAGTTAACTTAGTAAGTAATCTACCCATACCATCTTTCAAGCAAAACAAGCAAGTTATCATACATTTGATATGCAGTAAATCAATCAAACATATGCAATAATGCACGCGATTAATCGGTATCTAGTGTATAATTTAAGTTATATTCCCCCTCTTGACCTTAGGTTGAGGATTCATAATTCCACTAGTGCCGAAGCGTCCAAACATAATGTAAAAATCTCTTGGTATAACATATTTAGCCACCATAACACAAATGCCATAGAACCCTATCCTCAACGACAGACTACCCATGATAACATAATGATTAAGAGAAAATGCTCTTTGATCGATCCTAAGAAAATTAAATGAGTAACGTTTTCCCTAACCCCATAAGAGAACCAACCCTCCCATCTCCTAAGAGAACTAAATGAAATATATTTGTCATAGAACCAACATAATCCTAAGAAGAAGGATTTTCCAATTAGCCCAAGGAATTAAACGATATATTCACCAAAGCCTACATATAAGTCACACTCTTGCTTGATCGGTCCCAAGAGAAAGATCTCTTCATTAGTCCCAAGAAGACTTAAATGAAATATAGTTAAGAAAAACGTCTTCACTAACCACCAAATAACCAAAGATTGATCAGATCCCTAATCAGTCTCTAGATGTATGTAAACCCAAAACAAAAGAATGGACACGACCCCATTCAGTACATGACCATCCTTAAAGCCACTCAGTTTGTAAAGGATGGGGAAGGTTCTCTCCTCTCCATTCTCTATATGATAGTAGTAACAAAAAATAGGATTATGCAATATGCTATGCACGATCATTTTACTATTAAATTGCGATATGCTTAAGATTGATTCGTAAGTGTTCAACCAAATTATCAAACACTCACATAAGAATATATTGCATCGCAATCATCAACTATATTACGTGAAATAACTTATAATATTTTTACAAGTAATTCACACAAATCAAGCATAAGTACTTTTCCAATACTCCAAACACAAGCCAATTGATATATATATTTATATAGCTACAACTACAAGTAAGTAATATTCATCGTAGACACTCACCTAGCCATTTTTTATTACTCGCCGTAATAGTCTTTAGGTTGCTTGAAGTCACAAACACCCAGAAGAACACAATAAGAAATAAATACTAAATGTACATATGAGATTTTCTTTATTTGTTATAGTTTTATAGAGCCTTTTAGTTAATTTCTATCATACCCAAATCGTTCTTGTTTCACGTCCAAAGATTCATTTGTCCTTGCATTTGGGTTTTCTAGTCCTTATAATAGGTCTTCATATTAGGTTCTTCTTATAGTTTAAATAGTCAAGGTAAAGAATATGTTCATATGTCCAATAGGTCCAAATATGTCCAAAATTTATATGATAAATAAGTTAATTGTATGTCAAAATTGTCCATATATCCAAAAGTCATAAGGACTTTATATAAGTCCCTAAGATAAACATAGGTCATAAAGATTTGGACATGAAACTTCAATATTATTATTAGGAATGGATTTGTTCACTTGATTCTTATAACTTTCATATTAGGTTATTTTGAAAGGAAAGTGTAATTTTTTAGTTTTTATACTTTAAACACTCTTATAGGTTGGGTTTGATAGTGAAATAAAGAAGACTTTAGTAAAGATATTCTTTTGGTCTTCAACTTTAAAACTCTTTAGAGACTTTTGAATATAGAATTCAATATGGGTTTTCAAGTAAAGTAAAAGAGATTTCACAAAAGCATTGGTTTTGTTAGCTTCCTCTTTTGTAAAAATATAATTTTGAATAAGAAAAGCTTTTAGCTTATCATAAACTCAGGTTTAAAAAGTAGTTTACAAATATGGGATTGAAATTTATTTGAAATAGGTAGGTAAAAATCCTTTACTTTATCATATGCTTAGTTTGAAAAGATTTTTAAAGAAAGATTGTAAAAATGAAATCAAACTTGTAAGACTTGAAAGTTTTATAAAATGGTTTTGCTAGAAGTACTTCTTAAATCATTTGAGAATCTCGGAAAACTTTTAGATAATGAAAGTGAGAATAATCTTTTGACTTGAGAAGGGTTTTATTAAATCAAAAATGGGTTATTGGAGAGTGTTGTTAACCTTTTGGTATGAAGTTGCTTTTGGAATTCAAAAACAACCCTATTATACTTTAAGTGGGTTGGAGGTTAAGAAATTGAAAAGGATGCTAATTGTTATGTTAGGATAAAGATAGTAGGAAAGAGATGGATGTAGTGGAAAGTGTAGACAAAAGGTGGTCATAAAATGGACATGTGGTCCTATTTATAGTAGTTAAGGAAATGGATTTAATAATTGGTTAAGGGTTACTTAAAAAAACGAGACTCTTTTGTTAGTTTGCAATTTAGCTTTTAATTTATCCTCATATCTCTTTCATGCATGCATGTAAAGATATCTTATAGGACAATAATAGAGTTAGAGATTACTTAAAGAAATAAAAATCTTATTTTGACCATATGACTTCCTCATGTCATTTTCATGCCTACTTATATGGGTAACTTATGGGACAATAATAAGGTGAATGAAAAGGACATTTGGAAGACAAATTAGTAGCCTTCCCCCTTGCTAAAGCTTACACCACTTGTTGGTGTTGGGAGGTTCCCCTACTTGTTTTGCATGTTGGTCATTGAGTTCTCATTTCTTTAAGATACAGCTGTAAGTGGATATGATAATGATCTAAACAATTAGTTATTATTTATTTAGTTTAGCTAGTATCCAACTTAAGTGTTCATATGATTGGTCTTTGGTTCTGTAAGTATCATTTTCACTATAGTCACAATTGCTGACTCAACTTTGAATTCTTCTTATCTAATTATCTATAAAGCTTCTAGAATGAAGCCAAGTGGCATCCTTATAAGATCTTATCCCCTCTCTAGGTAATTATAGGACAATAATGCTAAAGTGTAGTAAAGACCCTACATAAGTGCAATTCATACTTATTTGACTCTTAAATGGAAATATACACCTATAATTGCTGCTATAGGTCATGCCACTTACCCTCTTGCATCCATCTATCATATTCTTTTATTAAATGATAAGTCTTTTGATAAGTTCTAAATTGGACATATTTTATTTAGTAATTTTTCATGATTTTCTCTTGATATTTGAGTTTATATTTAGATAATTATACTTAATTAAGTAAAATTTTGTTTTTAGGTTTTGAAACGATCTATGCAAGAAAACAAGAAGATAGAAATAAGTTTCACTTAATTTGGACTAAAATAAGCAAGTTACGAAGGTTTGAAAATCAACACAACAGAATGATATGAATATATCATTTCTAGGTGAATTTAGAGCTAATTTTAAAGTATCATAGTCAGTGACACAACCAAAGAACACGACCATGTCCTTGGTCATTTCATTTCCGGTTTTTTTTTTTTAAAGAAGAAGACACAAAGGAATGGTAATGAATTACGATCAAAGGACATGGTCGTGTCCTTGGTGGTGTCATTCGTACCAGTTTTATTTTGTCATTTCCTATATAAAGCATCTTTAGGTCTTTTTTTTTTTTTTTCTATAAGGAGATTATTAGATGACTTTTTGAGAGTTTTTCAAGCCAAGAATACTTAACAGAGTAAAGGGCCATAAGACTTTAAGATTCACTCTTATTTAGATTTCATGATTTTCTTTTCTACAATTCTTTATTCTTTTGTTATAGATTGTTACTTTACAATATGTAGAAAGTAAATCTTTAGTATCTAGTTCTTATGGAACATAAATCTACTCATGTGATATAATTTTTTATTAAATTTAATTAATTCTTTAGTCTTTTCTTGATTCAGTTATGTATACTTTATTATTTAGATTATTATTTCCACAGATAGTAATTTGTAATTTGATATCTTGTAAGAGAATCAAGAGATTTCTTATAATATTAAATCTAGGCATAGTTGATAAGGATTATTGCAAGATTAGAGATAATTTACAAGATCTTTCTGAAATTTTAAATTATAGCTTATAGAATTCATTGTATAATAATGTGATCTCAGGTCATACTATTGAAAAGAGATTGTAATAGGTGATATTAAGATTAAGGTTAATTGACTTGAAAAAGCGATTAACTTTATAATAAAATTCTTTTGGTAAAAACAGATTAAAAGAATAAATTAAATTTTCTTTAAGAGAGAATCACAGCTTAGATATAGGGAAAGTAAAGATGTAGATATAGTTTACGAATTTTGAAGTAGTTTATAATTTTATTGCTTTTTTACTTAGTTCTTAAATAAGTCTTACTTAGTGATAATTTATAAATTGCTGCAATTAATTTTAGATTCATTAAATTTTCAAACTTCAATTTGTAGGTTAGATAATAAAGATCTAGTAAATATTAGTAGTTAAAGTCTTTAAGGGATCGACACTTGAACTTAATTTGCTTACTATAAATTTAATAGGTGCACTTGCCTGACATCATCTTTTCTCCTAGCTCATATAATTTTAAAGATTTAAAGTAGGTTTAGATAAGATATAATAGGCTTGTAGGTCTTAATTTTTGCTAATATGTTCAATTTTTAGAAATCCTTTTTTAAAACTTCTAGAATTAGTATTTGATGGCCTTTATAGGGTTTATAAATAAATCTAATTGTATCTCTTGTATATTTCCTAACGATTTTAGCATATTTCGAATATATTTCTAAACTTTATCTGAGCGATTACGAGCTTATATAAAAAATTTTTAGGGGTTAACACTATACATTAAGGATCACCTTTCTTGATTCCATTAAACAGAATTCACGAAAATTTGTTCATAGTTAGAATTTTCATGCATTGGGACTTGTAGAAACTTGCATTACGACAATATAGAAGTAGAGCAACAACACCAATAAGAGTGAAAGAGTAGAGGAAGAGGAAGAGGAAGATGAAACTATGTTTCCTTTACTAGACTTATCAAGTTTCTACCAAAACAACTATGCTCTACTGTTCTTATGAACAAAATTCAAGGATGAAATCTATAGTTTACACTTAATCTTTATCCTCAAAATTTAGTTGGTGATCAAAATAATACAGGGTACTTGTCTTGCATCTCATCTTTAAGTTCCCGAGTAGTCTCCTTTTGGAAATTATTACTTGAAAGAGGGAGATGTTGTGTTTCCTTTATTGGACTTCTAGAATTATTGTTATAATAGCTAGGGTAATAGCCTTTATATAGACAATATTCTTGAATGAAATGTATAGTTTACCCTTTAACTCCTCCTTTAAAATAATTTCGTCCTTAAAGTTTAATTGATGGTAGGAATAATTCGAGGTACTCATTCTACATCTTGTCTTTTAGTTTTTAGCTAACCTCTCTTTCTAAGTGATTATTCCATAGGACCTTAGCTTATTTAACCACTTGCTTTACCTCCTTCTTGTGCAATTTTCAATATTTCCTAAATTACAAATTGTACTTTTAAACTAGCCAAACTAACACCAACTTGCTTTCACCATTAGTTTTAGATTTGTTCACCCTGTATCCCATAATAACTATTTTTCTAATGTGATTATTGTGAGACCCACGATTAGCTACTCGAGGTTTAGTTCGTAAAATTTAGGGTGATTGAGTAAATTGTCTGATCTAACTCAAATTTTACGACGGAGCTAGAATTATTAGTAAAAGTGATCATATAAGTTTGAATTTAAGAAAATAAGCAATAAAATTATAGAATAATTGTAATATCAAATGTTAAGTAAATTACCCGTTATTTATCAGAAATGTATAAATTAAATTCCGATAACTAATAAGTTGCTAGAGATAAATTATAAAATAATTTAAATAATAGTTAGGAGTATTTATTTATACCATATATGTATTTACTTGTAGGTAGAAATATACGTAATTACTTAAAATATGTGAAATAAGCTAAAATAATGTTAAATAATAAAAGAAAATGCATGAATAAATTAACAGATATCAAGAAAATTATGGAAAAATATGGAAATATTTAGAAAGGGGTCATGGCAATCTGGAATTGAAAAAATAAAATAAAAAAATTAAAATTCAACAAATAGAAAGTGGAAAAAGGGATAAGATAAGAGTAATGTCACTTCAAAATTAATGAGAAAAATATCTATACAACATTATAAATACCTAAAAAAAAAATTTAGAGGCTCATTTGATCTATTTGGAGAGCAAAAAAATTAGAGAGAACCAAAGTAATTAAGGTTAAGGTTTATGTACAAAAAATTACAAAAATTTGTGTAATTAAGGCCTTAGAGGAGATCTCCAGAAGTGGACGACCACCACCACTTAGGAGTAAACGACCACCATCACTATATGATGGTAGCAGTGCCCAGACCAGCTGATAAGGCCATGGTGGCTAGCGCCACCAGTTCTAGTGAGTTCAATTTTCCTTTCAATTTTTCATATTTTGTTAAAAATACTAAATAGTTTTAGAAAATTATGAAATTTGTTATTCTGAGTTTTTTAAATATGTATATCTAGGGAAAAATTTTATTTTGATAATTTTGTATCTAGAAATATACTACTTTAAGAAATCATGCAAACTCGAACTTTGCTTGATTTGTAAATAAATAAGCTTAGAAGTATAGTTTTAGACTCAAAATTTTTATATAGACTACTTAGGGGTTATATAACAGCGCTATGAAACCCTTTTTCAAAAATAAATTGTCAAAATTTTTAATTAATTTTTAGGTTTTAAAATGATGCATAAAATGGGTAATTTAGAGCTAATTAAATGGTTAATTTCTGATTTAATACATAATTATATGTTTTAGGATGTTGAAATTTGATGGAGTATGCTATTTGTAGCATTTAGAGTATTAGATATAATTATTATGGTATTATATAGTAAATATGTAATAGGTAAAAATGGTAAATTTTAAGTTAATTTTGTAATTTAGGATAATTAGGTGTAAAATTTGATTTGGGATGAACTTAGATATTTTGAGATATTAGTTGATGTTGGGAGATGATATTTAAAGTGATAGAAATATTGAACATATATATTATGGACATATTAAGTGATAATGTGTAATATGTAGGTATAAGAAATTAATAAGTAGGAAAATATCGTAGTAAAATTGATATTGTAATAATAATAGGAATATATATAAAATTTGGTAAGAGACTTAAATTTAGTTGTCTATATGAAAAATGTAAAATTTTCTTATATTAAGAGCTGATTCGGTGGTTAAATTACAAATGTAATGTATCGTATTGATTAAAATACTGATTAGGAGTTAAAATGTAAATTTAGGATACTTAAGCATAGTTAAATAAATCTCACATTTTAGTTTGAGGAAAATTCATAGGGTTTACAAATAAAAAAAAAAACAATAACCGAAAGTTAAAACAAAACTAAATTTAGAGATTGA
Organism: Lumnitzera littorea; assembly: GCA_024138015.1. Lineage (NCBI taxonomy): Eukaryota > Viridiplantae > Streptophyta > Magnoliopsida > Myrtales > Combretaceae > Lumnitzera > Lumnitzera littorea. Next base: position 38,391,644 of record JAMXBB010000006.1, on the reverse strand, counting down.
TTTAGAAATTGAATTAGAAAATAATTTGGAACTAATTCGGTTATAAGATATATAAAATTTGGATAAATGCATAAAATTATAATCCCAAACTTAAAACCTATGATTTAAAACTTATATGTACATATACCTATGTATAAGCAAACATGTTAAATAAAGATTATTCCTAAATCATAACCTAATTTAGAAGCCGAAAGTATAATCGAAATAAGAAACAAATTCGAAACCTAGTTGAACAAGAAAAGTAATTCTAAAAGACTTAGACCTAAATCACTAAATATAAGAAGATCATAAACCAAAAACACTAAACATGTCTTCTGTAGTTATCGGAAACTAAACCAACACTTGTATTATAAGGATTTTTGGCTATGGTCAATACGAGTAGCACCTCGAATGAGCAAGCAATGAGTCTAGGTAAGTTAGGATTAATACATTACTATATTTCGGAGTACTAATTTGTAGTACTTGAAGACTTGAAATTATACCAAACTGTTTTTGTTAGATAGTTGGGTATACATATGTGCTTGTTCTGAGCTGCTGATATAATTACTGATTTGCTACTTTAGCTTGTATTTGTGTAATTTGTTTGAAATGATTAAACACCTTATACCAAATTTAACCGAATATTTGACTCATTAATTTAAATTGAATCTGTATAACAACCCATTAGGGGAACATTAAGATTCTTTGACTAAATCCAACCCCTTCGAGAAGGATAGCACTGAATGCAATAATTAGTTTCTTATTCATCCTTAATCGAACTAAGTGATATGTGAAGAGGTCACGGTAAGGGTGAAGTCAATGGTTTGAAGGTAATCGCAAGAGGAGCAGTGTCTTCATTGCACAAGCTTAGGTTTGATTATAAGTTGTTACATTAATAGAAACTCCTCAACTTAGATTAAAGCAAGTGTAATTTCTCTAATCTCATTATGAGTTGGACAATATCGTGCAATGACATTTGTTTGAATATACATTGCATCTAATTAATTTGATTGATAATCCTGTTTGTGTTTACTGTATGGTTTTAAATCTCCATCTCAACTTACTGAGCTATGATTATTCATATCCCTATAGACATTATTGTAAGTGTTAGCTAGGAACCAGATTTAACCGAATATTTGACTCATTAATTTAAACCGAATCTATATAACAACCCATTAGGGGAATATTAGGATTCTCCGACCAAATATTGACCCCTTCGAAAGAGATAGCACTAGATAGCATAATTGGTCTCTTATTCATCTTTAGTCAAATTAAGTGACATGTGAAGAGGTCACGGTAAGGGTGAAGTCAATGGTTCAAAAGTAGTCGCAGGAGGAGCGATGTCTCCATTGTACAAGCTTGGGTTTAGTTGTGAGCTATTGCATTAATAAAAACTCCTCAACTCGGATTAGGGCGAGTGTAATTTCTCTAATCGCATGACGAGCTGGACAATATCGTACAATGGCATTTGTTTAAACATATATTGTATCTAATTAATTTGATTGATAATCCTGTTTGTGTTTGCTGTATGGTTTTAAGTTTCTATCCCAACTTATTGAGCTATAGTTGCTCATATTTTTATAGACGTTATTGTAGGTGCTAGTTAGGAAGCAGCTATATAATTACCTAAAGTTAGCAATTGCTAGATCTCAAGGGAGTAAAGAAATTCATCTGAAGAACAGAGTTGGTTTTAAGATCTTAGCTTATATTTTAGAATTTTTCCATTTTTGGATAATGTATTGCTTAGGAGATAAAGTACAATGAAAGCTTATAAACATTCTTTGTAATATTTGAATCTTAGTGTATATCTATATATATTTTCTTACTTTCTTAAGTAATTAACTTATTAAATTTTATGAGTTGTTTATTTCAAAACAAGTTAATTGTGGATATTTTGTATAAATCAGGTCTAAAATGACGATTTTATGATTAGTTTTTATCTTAGAATAGTTTGTACAGCGAAACTGTTACAATTCTGCCATTTCGAGACGTGACAATTATAGTGATCATGTTCTCTTAATCCCTAGACTTTTTCTACTAAGAGCATTAACCACTATAGTTACCTCCCTAAGGTAACATAGGATCTCCATATTATGATCATTTATTAACTCCAAACTACTTATGTTAACCTATAATCAATTCCTTATGATTCAAGAAATAGATGAAACTCTTTTGGTTGGTATGGATTTTATGCCCATACAAGTAATATTTTCATAATTAGGACAAATATCACTATTGATGTTTCCAAGCCATGCATCAGCGAATTTTTTCAGGGCCCTAACTATCTTGAGGCATGGGCTACTATTTTTGAACCCTCCTGGTAGATATAATTTGCTTTTAATATTATTTACAAAAGAATGCATTTAATTATTGGATGGATGAACCCCTACGCATGAAATATTGCTTTTAAATCTTTTGCTTGAAGAAGGCCCTAGTAATAAAAATATCAGTCTTCTAACATAATGGATGATATTCGATTTTTCCATTCGTTTATTACAGTTAAAAAAATAAAAAGTATTTCACTTGAATTTTTTTACTTAAAACGTATTTAAGGAATGAAATGGGCCAAGTCGACAGAAAGCATGAGGTCACCACTAGAGTTTAGATATAATAAAGCACCGAAACAGAGTGGCATCTTGGATGATGAAAATCCAGAAAATAAAAAATTTAGTTTATAAGAAAAGCTTTGAGATATTATAAAAAACTAAAATATAGGATATCCAACATTTTCATTCCATAACTGGAAAAATTTTAGACATAAAAAGGAAAAGGGATTACTAAAATCACTTTTCCTATGACTTTTCCTAAATCATGTATAAGTTGATTGGCTACTAGTTTGCTTCTATTTCTTTTAAATTAAGGATATTTACTCTTTTGAGCTCGATCGATTAATAGGGAAAAAAAAAAAAGTCATTTTGAATCAAGCAGGGAAGGTTTGTCTTTTTAAACTTTCAGTACCTATATCCACTTATATATATATATTAATGAACGAAAAGTAGCCTCATTTTTTTTTCAATCAAGAAAACTAAAAAATAAAAATAAATACTATATTTATGTTAAAAATAATAGCCTAAAATTAATACATAATGTAATATGTCAAGAAAATACTTCTTAAAAATAAGAGCATTTTGAGCATTCCAAAAGTTTCTAAAACTCTACCCTAAATAGTCTCTTTTACTCAATCTTAGTATTTGCCAATTTTAGTCTAAACCTCTCCTCTTTCGGCAGAAAGTTAAAAGCTCTTCTCTAAACCCTATCTCGAGAGGAAGATTCAAGATGGTAAGGCAAAAACATTAGAATTTGAGCCTAAACAAATTCGTATTAAGCTTTTTAACACTCTAAATCTTCTTATTCCTTTTAGATTTCAGCTGGTTTCTAAGAGATTCAAGTTGGGATTATCGAGTATTTTCAAGTGACAACTCATTTGGGTGTTTAAGGTAAGTATAACGGAAGTTCTTAAAGTTAAGCTTAATTTTCTCCTTGGATTAGTGTCTTAGAGAGTTGGACTTGGGATTTTATTAAGGATTTAACTTGAAATCGAGTATTTTACAGATTATAGGTGGTTTATAACTCCAATTTCAAGTTCACTAAATGTTTAGTCTAATTTCGAGTAAGCTCTATATGATTACCCCTTCCTAACTTTGAGTCTTTGAAGATTGTTAAAGTTAAGATGTGAAAATCGGAGAATTATAGCTACATTTGTTTGGTGTTTAGGCTTGAGAATCATTGGGAGAATGTGCTTAGTTAGTGTTTAGGGTCATTGAGAGTTTTGTGAGAGAGGTTGGATGAAAGTGTACAAAGTTCAAGTTGAACTGTTTTGTAGAGTTGCAAAACAGTAGCATAGCACTTGAACAAGATTTTGGATGGTGTTCGAATGTTATTCTATAGGCGAACTTAGCACCCAAATGCTGTACCTTGTTTTAAATTCTTTTGTTTTTTAAGCCTCCTTCTAACCTTAACCACCCAATTAAATCCTTAATTAGCCTTATTGCCTTGAAAAGATCTAATCTTTACACAATATTAGTCCTTAGAAACCTAGGATAGTGAAGCACTTGGAGAGTTGATGAAGATTCTTAACTTAAAGTTTTGTTGATTTTGGATGATTAAAGGAAGTTAAGAAGGATTTATACTTTTGATCAGGTTAATTGTTTAGGCAACTTTCTTTACTTTACTCAAACTTTAATACTAGTCTTCTCCCATTATTCAAGTACATAGTATTTGTATGTATGATTGTGCTTGTTAGAATAAAAACAACCCAATTGGACTAAGTATTATTTGGCTGAAATGAATTGCTTATGGCTTGTGCCTGACTCTCTTTGCCTAGGTGCCCATAGTGGTAAATCTCTAAGGGACAACTGCTAATCATAAACGGGAATTCCTTAGTGGATTTTCATATGAAACGACACAATTGGATCTAATGTTTCTTGATTCCTAAATGTTAGTCATATGACCTTCACTGTACTATATGGTAATAAAGTTAAAAGACATATATTACTATATATACTTATATATATAAGAGATTATAGCATGGCGGGATTATGAATGAGTATCCCTTTGTTGTATGTTAGCTAATATTTGAGATGAGAATTAGCTGTTTGTTTATTTTAGTGCAGTTATGCATGTGATATGTATTGTATGACATCCGTATGTACTTACATACTGAGTATTAGGCTTCAACTCATTTTTTTTTATTTTTATAGTTACAGGTTGATTTGATAGGTTGTGATAAGTATGGACATTACTATCTTCAAGTTGAGAAAGAGAAGCAATCAACTCTATATTCTATAGAAAATCAAGATTTGGTAGATGAGCATGTTTGTGGTTAGAGTGACTCATTGTGAGTTACTCAAATTGATATATTTGAAAAATTATTGTTTTATACTTAATAAGCGATTATTAGAGATGATTATGGAGTTGTAGTTGGTTTTAAAGTTTTAGTGTGTTCCTGAATAATAAGGACATGCGATAAGTTGTGACGCCTCCCAAGGTATTACACATGCCCTAAACTTAAACCATGTTACCTCTCTCTTAGTAACATGACTTTGTATTACCTCTCTCCTATTGTCTTTCTCTCTCTTCTTCTCTAAAGCAAAGTGTTATTACTAACCTTAGTTTAGTTGTATTTTGTTGCCATAAGAAAAATATATACTAACTTTAACTTTTTTTTTTCTAGAAACTTTATTTTATTCGTTTCCCTATTATAATATACCTCTCTTAATAATCGAAATATGAAAATAGTAACTTTAAGTTTCAAGAAACAATATTTATTATTAGTTGTAAATAGCTTTTACCTTCTTTTTTGAGCATGCACTATTCTAGGTTTGTCATTTAATTATTTTGTCTATAAAATGTGACATTTAACATCTAGATTTCTTACAATATTTAAAAAATAATCTATGGTATAGAATAAAACATAACTAGAACTTGCTATTAAAAAAAATAAAAGTTTAAAGTTAAAATTTATAAAAAGATAAACAAAAATTATAAATTCCATAAGAGACTTTATATCTTGTATATGTCCAAGATGGTTCTGGGTGTTATAAGATAAGTTTCAATTCCAAAATAATTTAAACATCAATACTTATACGATAGAGTATATGTAGGCTTTATGTATTATCTGTTTTATATTTGCTCACCCTTTGATTAATATTTTATAAATGTTCATATTTAAAAGTTTGCATTAAGAAAAAATTATTAATTAAATAGATATATATTATATATTATAATTTATATGACTATTAATTTTTTTTTGTAAAATGTTATATTTAGAAAAAAAATTATAATCTATATAAGCTATGAGAATATAACATTATATATGAAAAGTTACAATTTTCTACAAGTACCATATAAAAATGATATGTCTTTTGAGAAATAGAAAAGTATTTATTGATAGGTATTTTAGTTTATGGACTCCAAGCCCAAAGTAACATCAAGGCCCTAAACATTCCCACTCTAGGGGAAAAAAAAAAAAAACTTAGCTTTGACCTTTATAAAAGATGAAGCCTTTAAATAAAGGTCTTTGAGCTTTTCGCTCTTCTCTTTTAATTAGGTTTTACTCCTCGATCTTTTTACTAATTTAAGTATCAGAATAGTTATATCAGAATACTTCACTTATAATATTTTGTTTTATAAAAAGCTCAAAACAGATAAATCTCTACTAACAAATCCACATAGCAAAGATTGCATATCAACATTGACATCGTCTACAAGAAGCCTTTCTATTCAAAACTAACGATTATCTCACGTTTTGAATCCTATCTTCCAGTAAATTTCGAAAATTTGTATACCGATCTTCCCAAATCCGGTACTGCAAAAGCGTCACTTGTCAATTTTTCCTAGATTTGGACCAGATCTATGGACAATCCCACAACTAATTACAAGTCTAGGGGTTTTGTACAGCCCTTCTTCACACGAGATTTGAGTTATATGCGTAAAAGGAAGTCGCTTTATGTCCCCATGGTTGTTTTAACTTTAAGTCACGCGTATATTTCGTGAAGTTGTGAAAATGCAAAGGGAAAAAAATTATCCCTGCGAATCACAATAACTCGATTACAAATTGCAGAACATGAGCCTAACAAATCTTTGGCAATATCGGTCAACTCCAAGTAAAAAGTCCGAGCTTGCATTTTGTATTCCTTATGATAAAAGAGCGTAAAGCCAAACTCATCTGTTGAGGCCAAACTGATACAACCACTACATTGGGCATCCAAACTCCATGACGCAAAATTCGACCTTTTCCTTGGAGGACAGACTCGAGCCTCGTAGGAGCTGTCAACCAATCTTCAATAGTATTCTGAACAATAGAAGTCCGTACAGAGCAAGTTGTGTAGAGTTTGTGCACGAAATGAGACGCTCGTTGCAGCAACTACCAGGAATAAGCTGACAATCATGGCAACAAGCTTGAGGACATTCGACCATCTGCAGATAGTCCTAACCTCTCTATCTTCTTCAATGACTTGGGCTCCAATTGGTGAAGAATGCCATAGGTAATAGCATAAGCCTTGAAGACCCAACCTTTGAGCTCCTATGGGGTACGCAATCCTAACTTTCTTTGCTAGGGACCGAACAATAAGTGGCTGACTCAAACTTCGCTACCAAGCTCCAACTTTGACAGCAATTGGCAAGACAAGTCGCAGCATCCATGATCACCGAATTCAGCTAAGTGACAATGATAGCAATTCTGAGCTATTCCTTGCTTTACCATTTATAGCAGCGTAGAACAAAATAGTAGAGCCCGAGCTTCTACGAATGCCAAGCTTCGAGCTTGCCACAGCTAACAACACTGACCCAACTTAGTGACTAAATCTCGTGTTAATACAGAGAAAATACGGCTCAAGTAAAGGTCGACCTGACTGCACAAATAGGGAAAGCCCCTCCGACCTTGTTAAGCTCATCGGACAGTCTGAAGTTTAAGCTCCCACTCATAACCAAGCTCTTTCTTGTAGTTGCCACCAGAGCTTTTCCTTGCAACAGCAGTGCGGATCTCTCTTAGCAAAAAAATGCTAAGCTTAGCATAGACCAAAGTTAGAAGCACAAACTCTGAAATCCAAATCTCGAGTTTTTGTGTGGTCAATAATACCGAGTATGATTATTAAAATTGCGATTTTACTATTTATTTAAATGTGCAAAATCAATAATATTATATAAAATCTTACAAAATAAATAAAATTATACATCAAAATTCATAATTTTACCAAAATTTTCTACCAATATAATTTTATATTCATTTTAATTAAGAAAAACATTATAAAATTATAAATACGTAGAATCATATAATTGACTCACAATTTTTATAACTATCATCTTGAGTTGCAACTTTAATAGAAAAATGTCGTACTGCCATACGAATTACAATCCAAGCTTCAGATAAAGCCCGTACCGAGCTTCATGCCGCATTACAAAGCAGCAGACCCAAACTTCATGGATGTTCTTCCTTCTACCGACTTGACTCCAAATAAAAAGCCCGAGCTTCACAACATGACTGGGACGAGCTTTATGAAGCCTAGAAGGTGTTCGGTTTCATGCTCTAACTCATAGCTTAGAAAAGTAAGGACAAACTCTACGCTTTTAACATGTAGAGCCATTTTTGACTAATGTACATGAGCCCCTATTGACCCAACAACAGCTCATGTGTCACAATAATGACGTCGGAACCCACTTACGTATTCGCTCTCATCACAAAATTTTCGGCAATGAGAGTAAGGGCGCAAGAGGCCCTAGAAGCACTACATAAGATAAAAAACCGACTTGTTTGGACAAAAATCTGAACTTCTCAGATAATATCAAGACACTCATAATTGCGAAAAATTTGAGTTAATCAGATAATTTTAAAAATTATCTAGGTACTGAGGAAACTATGCAAACAACTGTAAATGTGGGGATTTAAGTACGAAGGTTACATATATACTATATAATAAACACACTACTCGTAACTAGGGAAATAACTTATATAACTTATGCAGGATGATTAGGAAGAAAGGTAGGTGATTTCTACAAGGCTCTAACACTTGTAAGGATGGGTTGAAAATCCAAGAAGTATCAAACTTCACAATTGTTGAAAGAAACAGAAGTGCACTTAAAACATTCAAGTGTTTAATTTTTTATTATGAAAATCCAGTAAAGTAACAACATTTGTACCGATTCTTTCATATCTAAGTGAAGGAGAGAGAAGGGTATTTATAAAAGATAGCCATTGATATATTGATTTCATCCATTGCATCATGATGAATATTAATGACCAGGATTCATCTCTTCTCTTAATGGACCGATCCAACCGATTCTATTCTGAGCCCACTAAGAGAATGGTCATTGATTTTATCTATTGGATCATGATGAATATTAATGATTAGGATTCATCTCTTTCCCAAATGGACCTTAAGTAGACTTCTTTAATAAGCTTAAGCCCAATAAAATCTTATTTTCTTATGTGAACCAAATTAACAATGTTAAATAAGACAGATCCAATAAATCTACTTGAAGGCCATTAAGCCAAATCCTTTTTTATCATTCTGAATTTCATAAGCTTAACCCTTTAGACCTTATCAATTTAGTCCAAAAAGCCAAATCCACTTTGGTTAACGGCTTTAAAGCTCAATTTTCAAATGTAATCCTCTATAGCAACAAATTCAAAATTTGAAGCTAGTAAGCTCAAATATAGTCAAATGACTCGAGGCAATAAATACTCAAATCCTCAAACATCCTAGGGCAAGGAAAATTTTGACATGTTAAAACTTGCAAAACCCCTAGTGAAGGCATTGAAAACCTACACTAGGTAATGCCTAGTATACCCATTTCTCATAGCACTTATGCTCAGAAAATATTCAATTTGCATAGATAATTTTGTTGCACTCATTCCTAAGAAAAATCCGATTCTCTACATAATCTCGTAGCACTCATGCCTAGAAAAAGTCCAATAACCTCATTCAAAATAGTCTCTCATCGACATATAAGCCTAAGGAATATTCAACCCGAAGCCCAAAAAGTTCAAATTACACGTGCCATCATACTCTGGTTAAATCAAGATTCTTACTCAGCAATTCATGGGTAATACCAAAAACACTCCCTAACAATATAGCCGCTCGATTTGGAACTTTAAGAGCTCATACAAGTACTCAATGTACTTATCGACACATCACCAAAGAGATTTGAGAAACAAGTGTTAATGAGTATTTTAGTACATGAACTCTCAGGTCTAAACTAACCAAACCAAACCAAACCAAAACCATTAGTAAGCCCACATCACCATAAGTAGGAGATAAAGCTCTCAAATAAGGGACTTTTGGTTTTTCACTTCGTCTCTCCTTTAATGAGGGTTTTACTCCTTTGACACATTCACCCCCAATTAAAGGACAAGCATTGTAGTGACCATATTGACATGCCCATTGAGTTAAAAACCAATAAATCTCTATAAGCAAATAAATAAAGCAAAGATTGCATGTCAATAATATTGATAATAAAATCAGCGAAAAAAATGATTAATAAAATAGTACAAATAATAAAATCTTTTTGAAAAAGAATGAAGAAATAGAGCAAAGATTGCATGTCAATAATATTGATAATAAAATCAGTGAAAATAAAAATTTAATAAAATAGTAAAAATAATAAAATCTTTTTGAAAAAGAATGAACAACAAGTATAAATATGAGAGAAGGGAAATCGTATAATTGTTTCAATAACAGATAATAAATTGGACACACGTTTCTTAAAATGACAGGTATAGTGCAGATACATGAAAGGACGATTTTACTTCCATACGTCTTAAGCCACTGATTTTCATAATCCTTTCTATGCTCCTCTTGACAATATTTATCTAGAATCTTCACCGATAGCTTATTATGCATATCTCCAATTAACCTTTTAGATGAATAACATTCTAACTTAATTCTGCTAGAAAAAAAGATTAAAGAATGATACGAAAGTAAAACTAGGCTGCATTTCCTCATGATATACATACAAAAGCAAAATCTCCAAGACCCAAAAATCCAGTACAGGACAGAACTGCACAACTTGAATAATGGTCGTCCTGTCACTAAGGCATCAAATCCCTAGGCCTTTTTTCTAACTCCTAAGTAAGGTTAAAGACAGCCAATAAAACTTAATTAAACCAAAAAATAAAAAAGAGAGGAAAAAAAGCAGCAACTACTTTTTTTTTTTAAATAACCTACCAAAATTACAACCTTAGCCACCCTTCTTCTTGATAAAATTGTCATCCCAAGTTCCCATAAGACCAGTACCTCAGTCCACATATATATATATATATATATATATATTATCCCCCACAACTACAAGTGGTTCAAATACAACAAGGCCGTAATAATGACAAAGGAAAAGACCATGTAAGCATCTTTTGACAGAGACAAGGCACTAGAGTCATTGAACCCAGTTGAACCTGTTGGGCCCAACCCCACCACCGTCGGAGTGTTGCCTGTCGTTGTTGAGTTGGTGGTGCTGCCGCAGGAGAAAAGCAAAACAAATTTTTAAGTTACAAAGAAAATATGACTTGTTTCACCTCATTATCTAAACGAATAGCATCCCGTTGATGAGCGTGTACGTATGTCAAGTGCTTTCAAGATTATAACCGGCTTTTGGCACCTAAACGAGTCCTTTAAATACTCATTAATATTTTTCGAATAATATGTCAACCAGAATAAAATAATACTTCGGTCACATTTGCCTGATGTGAACTCAACAACCATGGCAAAGGACCCTTTGTTAAATGTGAATAAGAATTTGTTTAAATATCAAAAAGAAAAAAATTTCCCTACTTTTCCCTAATCTGATTACATAATTCATCAAAGAAGCAAGAAGATATAACTTTTTCCCTTTCCGTCATTATTTTCCTACTTTATATGTGTACTATTTATTTAATAAGGTAAATATTATCAAGATTGTTAACTGCATAAATAATGAAACGATTAGGTAAAAATATCAACTCAGACCACCAATCCAACAAGGTAAATATGCAGTCCAATCTGTACACAAAAAGAGTTCAAAGATTCAATTTAGTATAATATTTAATAACTTCAATCAACTTGAAATATGAAATTTCACCGTCATTCAAATTTCCTTTTCTTTTCTTTATTTAACTTGCCCAAAGCACCATCAACATCGAAGTTGACATTGTATTTTTTACCATTTCTACTCTATTAAATCATCGTTCTCAACATTACCACAACAACAATAATAAAAAAGGGACATTCCTATCTATAAATAAGGCATTGTTCGCCTAAACGAATACTAGTACATCACGAAAAATCGACCGAAAGAAAATTTTCCATTAGCCAGAAAGCAACTTCCCAAGCAGGAAACTGATATTAACATGCAATACCTTAAAAAAGGGACAGAAATTCTATCAAATAAGGCATTGTTCACCTAAACGAATACTTGTACATTACGAAAAATCAAGCAAAAGAAAATTTTCCATTAGCCAGAAAGCAACATCCCAAGCAGGAAACTGATATTAACATGCAATACCTTAAAAAAGGGACAGAAATTCTACCAAATAATGTCACATCAAGCCAGCTCAGAAATCAGAGCTCCAAGTTAGAAGAAGCAGACTCCGACTTATACGATAAACCAACCATGATGTCTTAATTATTTTTTGTTAGATCTTGGGTTTATATACTTTACCAACCAATAGAAAAAAATTGTAGATTTCTAGTTTTTGAGCATGCAATACTACATTTTGCTTAGATGATCACTACCCCGAGAAGAAAAATTAAATTTACCTTGGACTTGAAGGGTATACACATCCAGAAGCTTGGTCTACACGTCACCAAAAGAGGGAGAAAAAAAAAAGGAAAAGGAACATGATTAGTCAAGAAATATATTTTGAAGGGATTTAGTTAACGAGTGCTCGGATATTAATCAACAGCCTCAAAATGACTAACTGTACACATTTTACGAAAAAAAAAGAAAATAACTAGATGAAAAGTTGCAAGAGTCTTTTTCTTTTTTTTTTTTTTCTTTTTCTTTTTAATTAGCTGTTATCAAGTATTCCGAGGACTAGTTAACAAGCTAACATGTTTGAAAACATCAAATTTCTAGCAAGATGAGACAAAGATTGGTGTGTGTGTGTGTGTGTGCGCGCTTACTTGGGAGGACAGAGGTGGTCATGGCAGTCGCAGAGAAGTCACAGCTACCATTAACTTGAGCTTTCCTTTGGAAATAGCTGTTGACAGCATAGTTACAGTGGTCCTTCACAGTGTTAGGTTGATAACAAGCTCCAACTTGAAGTATAGCACTACAGTCTGCTCCACTTCCGCAGGCATAATCAATGTTCTTCTGTAGAAGTGACTCGCTCACTCCATCTTTACACACACAATACACAGCATCTAAAATCAACCAAAAAGAAAAAAAAATTTAAAGGAAGAAGAAAGACCCAGATATTAGAGATGAACAGAAATGTTAAAACTTAACCCATGTTGGAGTATGTGGGACGAGAGCTTACTTGAAGGAGGGACGAGAGCCAGGAAGGTGACTAGAAAATAAACCAAAAGAGACATCGTGGTTTATGAGGATCGAAGAGTTTAGATTGTTTTGTGGGGAAGAGATGGTGGGGGTCTTTAAGCGTCAGGTGCAAACAAGTTGTGGAGAGAGATAGAGATAGAGAGAGGTGATTTTGACGGCAAGCTGTGCTTGAAGTGGATGCGGTATCTGATGTTGAGGGCATTTCGGAAAAAGATACGGTTTATAAAAAGGGTTCGGACACTTTTACCCGGTAAAAAGGTTGCGAGGTAAGGGGTAGGGATCTTATTCGGGGAATTTTTCCGTATCGTGTGTAAAATAATTGGTGTTAAAAATATAGTTTTTTTTTTTTTTAAAAAAAAGAACATTTCATTAACTGCTTTTTGAAATGCAAAATAAAAAAAAAAAAAAAGATTTTACGTTTTGGAACTTTTTCGCTTGAATGATGATCTCCTTAGTATAAAAAAATCTTCATTATATTAAATCATTTTAAATGAAACAATGGACTGAACATCCTACCAAGATGCACATAAAAAAGTACACAGTACAGTGCTAGCATTTAAAAAAACGAAGCTCCAGGGATAACATTTATTTGATAATATATGTCACATATATATATATATATATACACACAATACACAATTATAAATTATTAAAACTTCTATAGTCTAATAACATAAATAATAATCTCTTAATGAAATTAATCAGATTTAAATTTTTTGTTTTCATTGTAATTTGAAGAGAAATAATATGAGCAGTAAGTTTTTTAAAATTGCTAATTCTCCTTTTATCTATCATGTATTTAAATATAATTAATAGATAAATTCGGTATACCGTGAGACGATCACTTCTGAGAATCCTTTCCCGTAGTGTATGCGAATGTTGGAAATTATGGTATTTGTTAATGCTTATGATTATGGGAATGAGAGAGGTTGTCGTCTCCTAGGGAAACGGGCAAAACCGAACTGGCAAAGGAGCTTTGTGCTTTGTAACGTAATGTAATGTATTGCATTGAGGGGGTTCCGAAGAGTTTTTGACCGTTTGTGATACGGATGTTTCAAACGGTCGCAAACCCAAACCCATGTGCCGGATCTGTAGTCTTTTAACTCCACTTGGTTAATGGTTTTAGCTAGCTAGGTTTGTTTAGGTATTGGCCATGGCTGCCCAGTGGTCTCCCTTTCCTTCCCCCCATAGCCCATAGGAGCTGGACATTTTCCTTTTTCTTTTCTAAACTAAAGGAATATACACACCAAAACGGGTAGATCAAGCGATTTTCATTTTCCACTTTGGTCGGCTGAAAATTTAAAGCATAGCAAATGAGAGTTTCATGGAATAAGGAGTCAAAATCACCTTTTGTAAGCTTTAGACTTAAAAACATTCTTTTAGAAATGTTGGGAAGAAATCACACGTTTCAAAAATGAAAGAATATAACTTAATGAATTAAGATTTAAGGATAGATTCAATTCGTTTGGTGAAAAAAAATTAGTACACATTCAATTCTAAGCTATCTAATCTACTCATTAAGTAGCCTTAAATTGTTGAAATTCTTGAAATGTAAGTCTCCATAAAGGATGAGGAGAATGCTTAACAACTAATTGCAATACACACAATCATGACAATTCCCATGAATATTATAGCATAATAAATGCAACAACGAATTTTATTTAGATTATATTTTTAGATATAAATATATAACACAATGTTCATAAGTTTGGAATAACGTACACATTTCCATAACAAAGATATATATATATATATATATATATATGTAAGTCTTAAAGTTAAGTCAATTGACGGTAAGATTGAACTTAGAACATAAGGTTTTGGGCGATCAGTTATAGAATCCAATCGAATCTAAATTATAAACTATTAAGAGAAATATTAATAAAAATGATCCCGTAAACTTGAATTTAAGAAAATAAGTAATAAAATAAGAAACTATAAAATTTTCAAATTTTAAGTATAATAATTGCTAATTACCGAAAAGGCGAAAAGTGTAACCTAATAACTAATAAATTACTAAAGATAGATTATATGTATACTAAAAATTTTAGAATGACCTAAATAATAATTAAGAATGTTCATGTATACCCCACATGTATTTACATATAGATAAAAATACGCGAAATTACCTAAATTGGCCAAAAACTAAGTAAATAATTAAAAAAAATTATAAATTAATTATGGAGAAATCAGAAAAAAATCAGAAGAGGATAAGATGATCCAAATCAGGTCGTGGCATGTCAGGATTTGCAAAATAAAGATCAACCAATTAGAATTAGGCAACACAAAAACCAAAAATCAAGGAAATCGGGCAATGAGGAATTTGAGAAAAATTGAGAGACTCAAAAATTTAAGAGAAAATTCAGAAAACAAAAAAAGAAAAGAAAACTGTGCAGATTGGGCAAGTGAGCCAAACCCACACCTCACCACCACCTGGGACCGAGCCACCACCACCACCCCACTCCAAACCTACCGTCTGGGCCGGCCAACAAGCTTGGACCGAGCTTGGACAGCCAAAAAGCATCGAACCGAGTGAGTCCCATAATTGTTCCAATTTTGTATAATTTAGTAAAATTAGTTATTTTTCCCAAAAAATTATGAAACTTGTTATTCTGAGGTGTTATTGTATGTAGATTTAGGGAAAAATAGTGATTTAGTTTAATCACGTTTGAAAATATAGGGTTCTTAATAAATTGAACAAAACCGAACATGATTAGAACTAGAAATAAATAGGCTTAGGAGTGTAGTTTAGAGCTCAATTTTTTTCAATAGAATGCTTATGTGATATAGAACAGTGCTATGAAGCCATTTTTTAAAAATTAATTTTCAAAATTTTTAAGTTAATTTTTAACCCTAAAATGATGGAAAAATTGGGTGATTTTGAGTTAATTAGGTGATTAAGATACTAATTACTGATTTAGATAGTAATTAGATGTTTAGGGATGTTATCCTCTTATGTGAAAACCTAATCCTAGCCTTTGAAGTATTAAGGATAGTTAATTTAGGAAATTAGGTAGTTATTGTAAGAAATTAGTAATATGTGGAATTCAAAATTAATAAATCTAAAAAATTAGGATTATTTAAATAATATTAGAATAAAAATCAGAATCATACTAAATCTGAATTAAGATTTAATTTTAGGTAATTGTATAAAAATGTAAGATTTTCTCACATCGGGGATAAATCCAATACCGTAATTAAGAATAGCGTGTACCGAATAGTTTAGAATACTAAATTAAGACCCAATAGGATATTTAAATACTCGAGCTTAATGTAATTAATTTCACATTAGGATTCGAGCATATTTAGGACTTAGAAATTGAATTAGAACCTAATTTAAAAATTGATGCGGAAACCGAACCCGAACCTAACCCTAAACCTATAATAATTGTAAAAGACTTAAGACCTAGATAATTTGGTATATTAAACCCTAAATAAAACATAGCAATAAGCTTTATTGGAGAAAATGAACCTATAATCATTATATGAAAACTGAAACCACGTTTATATTATAAGGATGATCGGCGATGGCCTGAGCAAATCAAACCTCGAGTAAGTGAGCGAGAAGTCGAGGTAAGTTGGGATTAATACGATGCTGTATTTTGAAGGCTTAAGATTATGCTTGGTTGTGCTTGTTAGATAGTTGGATGTGTACATGTGCTTGATTATGGGTGATGCTATGATTCTGTTTGTTGCTCTGGTATGTATTGTATTATTTGTATGAAATGATTAATCATCCTAAACTGGGCTTAATTAAATATACAACTAGTAATCATAATCGGACATGCATGGCAACCCGTTAAGGGAACTTAAGACTCTCCGGCCAAATACCGACCCCTTTGAAAGGGATAGCGCAAGATTGCAAAATGGTCCCTTCTTCATCCTTAGCCGAACTAAGTGATAGGAGAGGAGGTCGCGGCAAGGGTGAAGTCAGTGGTTCGAAGGTAGTCGCAGGAGAAACGAGGTCTCTATTGCACAAGCCTGGGTTTGGTCGTGAGCTGTTACATTAATGGCAACTCCTCAACCCGGATTAGAGTGAATGCAATTTCTCTAATGTCACGACGGGTCGGACAACGTCGTGCGATGGCATTTGCTTGTACATACATTATACCTAATAAGTTGAAAACCTTGTTGTGTTTGGTATATTTTTCAATCCTCCATCCTAACTTACTAAGCTGTGGTTGCTCACATCCCTATAGACGTCGTGCAGGTGCTGTCTAAGAAGCGGCATATAACTACTCCGAAGCTAGCAACTGTTGGATCCTAGGGAGTGAGGAAAAACATTTGAAAAACAAACATATATTTTTTAGATCTAAGCTTTTATTTTAGAATTATTTTTCATTTCTGAATAATGTAATAACTCGGAAATATATTACGGAGAAATATTGTAAACTTTAATTGTAATAATTGAATTATAGTAAATAAATATATTTCCTCACTTTCTTAGATAAACGATTTATTTAAATTACAAACTATTTACTTCAAAGCGGGTTAGTCGTGGACGGTTTGTGTAGATCAGGTCTAAAACAGCGGTTGTAAGGCCAACTTCTATCTTAAGATGGTTTACAGGCGGGGCTATTATGACTCTACCGCTTCGAGGTGTGACAATATATATATATATATATATATATTTACATGAACCATCTAATCTCATCCCTAGCACTGATAAACTATATGGATCATTTGATCAGCGGTTTCATTACTAAACCAACCCTTGAGCCACTAATTAATTGCATCCATCTACAAAGCATCCCCTATCACTAATTTAGCCCATTTACAACTTCACCCTAAAGACTTGACTTGTATAATAGTAATTAGTTAATCAATAATCTACTTGTCAGCATATTAAGGTTTAGCGTCTAAACTACTAGCAACTTTATTTCAAATAATTCACTTCAATAGTTAATAAACACGTAGTTCTTGACCAATATTTTTTACTACTCTCCACATATGTTAATTATAAACAACAAGCATTATTCATTTGTGATCACATAATTATTATATTCCTTTTATTCTAATCTACAAGGCATGAACAAGTAGGGTAATTACGTACCTTTTTTCTCTCAAAAGACCTTTACTTACTTTTTTACTCTTCTAATATATATCTTACAAATTGATCAATAAATATCATTAATTTTTATGATTTACTCTTAAATTCATTTCAATCCATTCTTTTCAATCATTCTAAGGTTCTTTTATGTTTTAAAATTATTAAGTAGACCTAATTAAAAAATGGGTTGGCCGAATAATGCTCCAGACCAACTCGGTTAACAAATATAGCAAGTGGTTAACTTAATTCTAGATTAGGTGAACCAAATTAATAAGTAGACTGACCACATTGATTTTTACTTTCTTTAATCTTGTTTTGGTCCTTTTATGCACAAATTTGTCATAATTTAACTATAGAATTTAACTCATGATATTATAAGATGTTTTTATCAATTATTCAACTAAAATTATCTATCTTATTATTGTACTTCTTAATTTCTAATTATCCTATTGGCATTGCACTTTAAAATAGTTTTACTAATAAGATTACTATAACTCCCAACCCTAATTACCTTCTACGACTAAACTCTTTTATGTAAACCCTATTTGACATAGATTAAGATTTAATTAATCTAATTGTCTTACTCAAATTCTAAACTTTCCTAATCATGTATTTGATAAGATTTAATGTTGAGCATCTCCTATTAAGTTTAGATTTAAATTAAATCTCCTCATCTTACTTTTAAAATGTCATGATTGGGCTTAATAGGATTGTCTAAAATTTTCATATCATGTGTGCATCTATGATTCAAAAATTACCTTACAAGTCAAAAATTGCAAGATTCTAAATAATTAGTCATTAAAGTTTTCAATTTTTAATTTAATTAACTTATTATCACATATAAATGACTATAGATATTTAATATTCCACAGTTTACTAGAACTGTAGAGAATCGATATCCCATATCAAATGCTAAGATCATATAGTAAAGTTCTAAAACGTAAACTTATGAAAGTCATAAAATCTAAATATAGTATTAATAATTATATATATAATAATTCAAACCAAATATATAGTTTGTCCTTAGATTCTAACTTCTATATATCTCGACGCTGGTACTCAACACTCAACTTTTTACCCATGTACAATTATTTAGCAACCTGTAAGAGAAAACCATTGGAGAGCAAGTTATAAGAGCTTAGTAAGTTATCTCTCATACTATACTAGCAAGCAAATTATCAAACAGTTTATTAACAAACATATGAATGTATGAACAAGCAGTATGTCAAATAATATACATGCAGTTGACCGATACTATATATAACATCGGATTTAGCGCCCTTTGAAATAAGGATTGAAGATACATTGGCACCAATTACAACCAAACTTTAGTACTTGGGTTCTTAACTATATATAAATATATATAGAAATTCTATATTTCATGAAACAGGTTTCTATTTCCAACAGTTAATAGTATACAAATATCTAGATCTAGCGGTGAAGTGACCCCTGCAGTCCACACTCACACCCTATAGTGGTAATCTCTAAATACGACCCTCAGTCACTTACGGTTAGCGTTTTTGGTGCCAAGTAAACCCATAAACCAAGGTAGGGTCTTGTTGTACCAATGCTCCTGCATTGTACTAATCAAATTATGTGGGAATCCATCCCTTCAAAGCTCTTCATTACTAACCGTATGAGGTGACGGCCGAAACATTATATGCAATGTTTGTGCTTTATGCATAATCTAGAAAATTTAAGTTAAGTTGAATATGATTAAGTCAATTTATAAAGTGATTAAACATATCGACAAGTCATTCAAATTATGCAATGATCAATCATATAATTAAATCTTTAATTATCACATTTAACAGTATTTTGCATAGAAATCGATCAATATCAAACATATACGTAACCTGAACTCCTATACATCAAGTTATTAATATTTAATTTATGTACACTAACTATAATTACAAAACAAGTATAGAGTTATTGAGAGTATTCACTTGGTCATTGAGTCTATGGACGGTCGTAATATTTCATTAGATAAGTCGGTATCCGTATCAGGATCACCTGACATTTAAAGAATAGGAAAAGTAGTAAGTTTGGGAATTAAAAACTAAATTAGTATTGTAATTTGTGCTGTTTACTTAACTTGATTATTGATTCGAGTGAAATTATCGATTCGAGTGAAATTATCGATTCTAACTTTTTACCAAATCGCGTATAACTTTTTTGATTAAGCTCGTATCTTTATGAACTTATAGTCTATTTCAATCATTTTCAAGCGTACTTTCTCATAGTGAGTTCTGTTTTGAACATTGTAACTTGCAGTTTTGATTATGATATAAAAATATCACAAACTTACTTATTTTGACTTAAATAGTTGTAAAATATCAATTTAAATTTTTTTAGTATAATTATGATTTAATAATTATTTTTATCGTATATTTTTGTAATTTTCTTATTTGAGTATACTTTACTATAATTACTTATTTTTACTTATTTTGGGGGTTTAATATTTATTAATTTGAATTTTTATACTTTATTATTTTTCTACTTAATTAATTATTTATTATTATTAATTACAAAAATTACTTAATTTATATATATATATATATATGATGACGTAACAGCATGTGAGAGTACTACGTGCCATACTTGCACTCTTTTCATAATTTTCCTTTATTTTCCTAATTTACAGTATAATTATATATATAAATACTTATTATTATATTTCATTAAAATTTCTAATTTACTTAATTATTATCCTTTTTCCTAATTTACAGTAGTTATGTATATATATATCTATTAATTTACTTTATTTATTAAATTAATATTATAATATATTGTATATACTATTTACACATACTCGTATTTTTATGTATACGTTACTATTCATATATGTACATTCATATGTATACTATACTTTATATAATAAATTATTCTAACTTTATTTATACATTATGTACAAATATAATATACACTTATTTATACTTTTTATACTTATGTACCTATACGGTTTTATTATATATGTGTATATATACTAAAATATAAAATATTATTATTAATAATATATATACATCTTTACGTCGAGCAATATACATACACATATATATACAAAAATTCTTATATTTTGAAAATACTAAGTATATATATATATATTTACTATATACATATACATGTATATACCTCATATAGTAAAAATAATAATAATTACATAAATATACATAATCATGCATATATACATAAATAATTAACTAAAATACTAAATATATATATATATGTATATAAAGGAAATACCTAGTATATATACATGTACTATACGTATATACATACATATGGTATATACTAAGATACTAAATATTCTTATATATAATACATACGCATACATATGTACAAACATACATGTAAAGGAAATACATATTATACACAAAAACAAGGAAAAATAAGATTTATTTACAAAAAGGAAAAACAAAAAAGTTTCATCGTTTTAAGTTACCCCATAGATACCTACATACTTTCTATTCGAAATCAAACTTTCTATAGTTTGTTTACTGAAAATTTAAATATGTTGATGATTTTTAATTTTGAAAGGTGGCTAAGTATATGTCTCTTAGCCATTTTATTATTTGAGTGAAAATCTAAAAGGAAGGGTCTTAATTTTCTAAAGTTTATTTTTGGAAAAATCTTAGGAAAGCCCTAATTTTGAAAATAATTTATTTTGAAAAAATAGATTTTCTAAGTGATAAAACATTTTGTTATTTATTATTATTATTTTTCCTATTATTCATGTTTTGACCCAAAAGAAAAAAAATAAAAATAAAATGATGCTTCCCTTCGTTTCTTCTTTTTGCTTTTTTCTTTATTGTTTTTTTTTCTTTTTTTGGATTTTTTTCTTTTTTCTTTTTGTAGTTTACAAATTACAATAAAATAAATAAATAAAGGAAAAAAAATACAAGACAATACAGTAACAAAACAAGTAAAGGGGTTAGACTTGGTCAACAGTACAGGTCAGGTAGTTGGAGTGGACTTAGGTCGCAAGTTGAGTCGAATCTAATTCGGCAATAAGGGAGAAGATAGAGGTGATTGATGGTAGCTTGCTCGGGTGGTTCTAAGAGGAGTTTTTTTGCGAGAAAAACCATTTTTCGGTGATTTTTATTGGAGATGGGGGTTTAGAAGTGTTGCTATTGTGTTTGGTGGTTGTATGGTGGTGGTTTAGAGATAGGCGTTGATAATAGTGGTTATCCGAGCTTGGTGGTGGTCGTTAAAGGTTGAAGGGGAGTTGCATCGGGGGTTTTAAGACACAACGAAGTTAGCCATAGTGTTGGTTTTGCATCAAAACTGTAAGCTCCCAATATTGAGTTTAGGACAACCGGGTTTAGATTTAGGGCTTTTAGGAAAACTTATCCAATTGAGTCCAAACTTTACGACTAGAATAAAAAAGTTAGTCGAGATATTACAGTGAAGTTAGATTTTAGTAATAATGACCCGAAATCCCAATTTTTCCCTTAGAAATTGGAATATTTAATAAAGCACTAAAATGTTCGAAACTCCTAAAATCGAACTTAGATTGCAACGAAAACTTAGAGATAAGTTAATTGAGCTATAAAATGAGATAATGTAGTATAATTTACTATGTAAAAATACACGTAATTTTATGAGTATACCCGGTATAAATAATAATTATACCAGTAAATTAACCCTAAATTATGTAATTATATATTTATTGTGTTGAATTCATGAAATTAACTTTAGAACATATCCTAAAAATAAAAGATATGCTAGAAACTTAATTATATGAGTAAAGTTATATATTGCACATGTTATTTACATAGGGTATAAACTTGTATATTAATTAAATAACTAATTCTAACGTATAATATCTATATTTAAGTAATTATTTAATAAAAGAAAAAGAAAAATTGATCAAATGCATTGAAGATTGCTGGACAATGATGCGTGGCAGGAGATAAGAATAGGAATGCTGATTCAAAAGCAAGTCTTCAATATTTGGGCACCTCATGCTTAGGAAAACAAAAAGAAATTAGAAAGAAAAATCACTTAACCGACTTAGAGGCACTATAAAAAGCCAACACCTTCAGATATGTAAATTTTAGCAGTTTGGAATCAGAAATACTTAGAAAGAAAAATTAAAAAAAATCGTAGGAAAAAAAAAAACAAATTTAGAAAAAAACAGGAAAAATTAGTAAAAGTGTAGAACCTTAACCTAAAGTGGTTTTGTTGTGAAACCCAATCAATCCCACACGATCCACCCACCGCGCAAGCCGTCCGACAACTGCCCAACCGCCGCTGGCCACCGGAGCACCCAAGAACACCAAGGTCAATTTCTTGTCTTGTTTTTCAATAATTTCTAAAAATTAGTAAATCCACCCAGAAAATTATGAAAAAAAATTGTACTTAGGTTATTTTAAACATGATTTCATGTGATATTTTTATTTTTAAAAAATTCGTAATATTTAATATACTTTATTAAGAAATCTATAATTCACCCGAATTTATATTTGTGAAATAAATGTACTATATGATGTTATTTATAGTTGAAAATTTTTATGTAGGATGTGTATGATATATAGGTAATTGCTATGTAGCCCAAATTTTTATTTGAACAATTTTAATATTTATTGCATTTTTAGGCCTGAAATTAGCTCGAAAATAGACTGAAATTATGAATTTAATAGGAAATTATGAAATTAATTGATGAAATGGACATGTACTGGTCTATAATAGATAGTAATAGTATTGAGTCAGATTGAAATTAATTTGGTGCTAACAGAATTATAATTGGATAATTTATCATAATTTAGGGGTAAAATAGTCAATATGAAAATATAGGCAATAGGTCGGAAACTTGAAACCAAGTGATAACTGAATTTCCTATATTTTTAGAAACCTATAGAAATTTTCGGGGAATTATTTGGTAACCCGAACTATTTATTACGAATTTATTAATTAAAATAGCTTAAATTACAAGTCGGGGTGTATTTGTAATATTAATGGACTAAAATGAATTAAATAGTTAAATAAAAACTATATAAAGGATTGCTGATCAAATTGGATTAATGGAGATTTTTATTTTATTTATTAATATTTTCTGATCGGGATACATTTTAGGTGTATTGGAATTGAATAATACTTATATTGTTACAATATAAGGACAAATTAGATAAAATATAATTTAATAATTTAAATTACGTATAATACGATCATTTTTATATAATTATGTATAATTGCATTAAAAACTCAAACTACCCGTTAAAAGAAATCTCTAGAAACAAGATTCGTAAAACGTATCGTTAAGTCTATACAAACCCAATGACACTAATTTTGTTAAAATCGGATAACCTTAAGTAATTTAACTTAAGACTATATCATATTCAAGAATATACATATTTCGGTAACCTTACCGGAATTAAAACATAAATTAATAAATAAAAAGTACGTTTCGATGCGATCGAAACGATATATAATACGTAATAGTATATATGATGTGCAGTATCAATAATTAATAATTTAATTCAATATATTGTGATAACATGACGGTATATTATGGAAATAATATATATATATATATAACCATTTTAGATAAAACCCTAATGTTTTCGTAATTATTACGAAAATTGAATTTGGGCCTTTTATGTAATTAGGACCTTCCAATACAAAGACGGTTGACAATTCAAGTCAGTAATAGTGAACGTCTAAACAAGTAAGTTAGGGTTATGACTTCACCGCTGTTTGGGTGATATTTAAAGTATCCGGAGACCCAAGAGTACTTCTGGTTGTGTTTGTAGTTAGATGATTATGCGCATACTATGTGTGTGAATGATACTCAGTTGTGACAGGAGTTCAACTCCTTGGTGTGCTGTTCTGCATATTTGCATGGATTTTATATTGTGTGAACTTGTTGGTCACCCTTGATTAACACTAACGATTATTCGACTAAAATGTAATTGGACATGCATAATCACCCGTTAGGGGAAAACGATTAAGAGTGTTAGGCCAAATACCGACTTCTTTCAATGAGGATAGCTGAAATGGTCCCTTCCCCATCCTTAGTCGAACTAAGTGACAGGCGAGGAGGTTGCGGCAAGGTCGCGACAAGGTTGGGGGTCGTGGTTCGAAGGCGGTTATGGGAGGAGGGTGTTCTCCATTGCACAAGCCCGGGTTTGGTCTGACTTGAGTCGCGATGAAACTCCTCAATTCGGGTTAGAGCGGATGTAATTTCTCTAATCTCACAGTGAACCGGATAACACTGTGCGATGTTACATTTGAGTGATTGCATTGCATTTCATCATGATTATTAACCTTATGTGTGATTGTACAGTACTCTTCTAACTCCGCCCCACTTACTGAGCTAGTTGTACTCACATCCCTACAGACTCTTTTGCAGGTGTTAAGTAAAGGTAAGATGTTCAGGTATCACCGTTCGCAGGTTAGTGTGCTGCTGTGTGGGAAAGTGAGGATCGAGGAATTAACTGAACCTGAGTTCTTGACTTTGTCTTTAAGTTTTGAGGAAAACTAATTGGGAATTCCTTAGGAGCTCATTAGTTTTCTAACTTATTGTATATAGACCGCAAAACCCGTCGTTTTTAATAAACTTTGATTGTAAACTTTACCTTTGGATGTGAAACGTTTGTTTAAATACTGTTGTGATACTAAACAGCAGGTTGTATAGAACAAGTATCTTGTAAAAGCTCAACCACATGTTTAGTTATTAACAGGTAACAGAACAGACGTTTCAAGATGGTTGAGTTGTGCGCCTTGTGTAAACTACGTCTACGATAGCAGCTGTAAGGTCAACTTCTATCTTAGATTAGTTTACATGGCGGGACTGTTATGACTCTTCTTGTTCAGAGCGTGACAAAAACCATTATATGGTGGCTACGCGGTTAAGGTTAGGTCAAAGTTCCAAGCAATGGAACTTGTGTTTTGGGATGTGGTAGCCGAAGAGTATGGTTATGTTGGAGAGCTAAGGACCTAGGTAGGCTAGATGTATGGTAAGTTTCGCTTAGAAAGCTTTGAGCATGAGCAAGCTTCAAAGAGAGAGAGACAACCCACAACTAGAGAGAGAAAGTGAAGTATATGTGTTTTTGAGTGAATTTGAGAATGAATTTGTGCTTGAAAAGGCTCCAAAACCTCTCATTTATACTATTCCAATAAGGATTAAGCTCGAAAACTCTAGAAATTAAATTAATTTGAAGCTTTGTGCTAATGAACTTTGAGCCAAAAAATCATTTTTTTTCAAATTTGGAGCTTAATTTTGGTTGCATAGTCAATTCAATTTGGATAGGATTTGGGTTTCTTTCAAAAATAGGCCACATAATCTACATGATTTCAGCATTAATTTAGTGAAATCATGTGGAAAAAGGGGTGAAAAAATGGTCTAAAATTGATAATATAAAGAGGGAAAGAGGGTTGAGAATTGAGAGAAGAAAATAATGCAAGTGTGTGATCATACGCCACATCCTTTACACGTGTGCAAATGAAATAAAAGAGGTACACTTTGGCCCTTACTACTGGGCTTTAAGCCAAGGAAGGGTTAGTCGCCCCTTTTTTTTTAATTATTTTCCTTATTTTTCTTGTTTTTTAATTTACAAGATAAACAATTAATAAAAACTACTTTTAAAACGAAGCTCTATTTTAAGAATTGTGTACGCCTTGTATTTTTTCTAAAAATTTTATATTTGTACTTTTCTTCTAAATTATATATTTTTTGGTCTTTTAATTTTTTTTTGTATTTTCTATTTTTTCTATTTTTTGGGTATTTTTCTAAATTTTCTATTTTCTTTATGCTTTTTTCTAAATCAGGACCTTTTACCCTAAAAAGAAAAAATTTAAAATTACAAAAGGGTAAAAATAAGGTGTCTACAAAAGTTTATGTATGTAATTGTAAGAGAGTTTCTTGAAGAACTTAAAAGTCTACCTAATT
The DNA here is from genome assembly GCA_024138015.1 of Lumnitzera littorea. Lineage (NCBI taxonomy): Eukaryota > Viridiplantae > Streptophyta > Magnoliopsida > Myrtales > Combretaceae > Lumnitzera > Lumnitzera littorea. Next base: position 38,364,756 of record JAMXBB010000006.1, on the reverse strand, counting down.
ATTGAAGCTCGCTCTAAATCTCCGAGTATAGTTGAAACTTATTTTCGTATAACTTTCTTATTTTAAGTTCCTTTTTCCTGTTCATATAGTCGATTTCATATGATTTCGAACATAATTTCCCATAGTGGATCCATTTTGGAAGTTGAGACCTACAACCACAAGTTTGGATAGAGGTCAGATTCAAATTTTATATATTCCCCTTTTAACTTACTTAAATTTCTAACTTCGTTAAGTGTTTAAGTATATAAGACTTTGCTCTAGTTATTTATTGTTATTAATTGGAGACTTATATTGTTATTGGGTCTAAAATATTGAAGTATTTTTTAAATCTCTAACTATGGCCTTTCTTCTATTATATTTTATCATTTTAAGTTTTACTTACGATGATGTGGGTTTTATTTTGTATCTAAGACTGTTTTTAGCTTAATGGGCCTATTTTATTTATTATTGGGCCTTTATCACATTATTCTAGGGTCATAATTTAGTTAGACCTTTTGGTGTTGGGCTAAAACCTATTTCTTATAAATTAAAAGCTTGTTTAATCTTTTCAAGTGGTTATGGGCCTTAACTCTTATCTAAGTCTATTGTGAGCTTTTTAGAATACTTGATGGGCTTCATGGATTTTTTATTTAGAACTTAAATAATTATTATAACAGCTACAAAAGCAGTTTCTAAGTGGGCATTGGATTTGTTTTTGGGCCTTTTTACTTGTCTTAAGCCTAATTTGTATCATAAGGCCCTAAACTTGTTTCTAACTTATCTTAAGACTAAGTAACTTATTGAATCCACTAAATGACCCATCTAACATCCATTTCATATCAGGTCATATCAATTAAGTAGACTCCTAGTTATTCTCTATAAGCCTAAAGTTCATCTCTTGTCATTTTAAGGCTTACATAACTTATTTTAGTTAGTTATGGGCTTTATTTACACTTAGAGTTATTGGGGGCTCCTTAAATTATTTAGTATTCTTAATAAACTCTTTTAGTTAAGTTTTATTTATCTAATATAATTGTTGTTCATGATTGATTAAGTAGGTTCAAAGCTTGGTTTGTGGGCCTTTTAGTTCAATTTAAGCCTAGTTCATGTCCTAAGACTTATATCTTGACTCTAACCTACTCAAATGGGCTTAATAGTTTACTAAACTTATTAATTAACCCATTTTATCATAAGTTTTAAATCTAATACTAATGGTTGGCTAGGTTTCAAGTGAGTTTTTCTATGCTTAACATCCATTTTAAGCCAACTACTCATTATAGATCTCGATTAGCTTCTTATCTTGCAAGTTCAAGTCCTAGATCTTAATTATCTTTAATTAATCATGCGATTAACCAATTAATCAACATTTTATAGCATGTTATTCAACATATAGGGGGTGTTTTAAGATGATTTCATAGGGCTTTTCACATATTACGTACTTAACTTGTTAGAATATGCATTAAACCACTGCTAAAATGCATCTAAAACCATTTTCTACCAAAATAAACATGAGAAATAAAAAATATGATGAAGATACACCTACATATATTTCAACCTTAGCATGGGAATAAAGATTTCATGATAATTCTTTTACTTTTCTTCAAGTTATCACTTTAAAACTAAACCAAATGTCCATTAAGAATATAGGATAAATGTTATTTCAAATTCAATGGCAAAGTTTTGAAGAAAAGGAGATGTGTAGTTGGATGAAACAAGCATGAATGCCATTTTTGTACATGAGATATAGTTTTTATGGAAGCCAATATGAGGACTAAATCATGTTTTCGTTTAATGTATAAGATTTGGTGTCTTTGCTAATGGGAAAGTAAATAAATGTTACTGTTACAAATATTTGCATTTTAGTGTTTATGCTTTACTTATAATTTCATTCTAATATTTGTAATTTAGTTTTTAAAGCATTTTAGTGTATGTTCACAAGTTAATTTATCAAAAATTAACTTTTGATTTTTAATTATTAGATTATTTTAAAATTAGAAAATTATTTATATCTAATATTTTCACCTTTAGAGCTGGTTATTGATGTTATCGTATTGTGTTTCATTTCCATATCTAAACAAGTTCGTATTAAAACAACTTGAATTTATGACATAACTCGTTTATAAATTGTGTATAAAAACTAAACTTGTGATGCCGCTTGTCTCGTGTTCTGGTTGGACCCATTTATATTAGAGTTGATAATTTGTGTTATTGTATTGCTTTTTATTTATCTTAGGTTTAATATCGTTTATTAATTAAAAAGTGATAATAATATTTAAACTCTACAAAGATAAATAATACAGTATTTTCATACTTAATATAAAACTACAATGCAACAAAAATTTTTGTAAAGCAAAATTTTACCAAATATAAAAATTTGAAAATTTAAGTTATATAATATCACTAACTTAAGTAAAACCATAAAAAAAAATAGATATTAGTATTACTACTAGTATTGATTTCTAAATTGATCACATTACTTATATTTTTAAGGGAGACAATCAAAGATTATACATATAAGTTTCTAATTTTTTTGCCCTTTTAAACTACAATGTAATAAAAATAATATATAATATCATTAAATTGAGTAAAACCATGACCTAAATAGATATCAGCATTACCATTAGTATTAATTTCCAAATTATTATATTGTTTGTTAGATTTTTAAAAGAGATAATAAAAAAATTTTCACATGAGTTTGTAATTTTTTATTCATTTAAACTATAATGCAGTAATAAGAATATATAGCTAAAAGTAATGAATCCTATACCTTTATTTGATATTTCTAACTTAAAAAGAAATGATTTGTGTAACAAAATACAAATATGGAAAAATGTATTGCGTATCTCTTATTTGAGTCTAGGAGCTTGATGCAAACCAGGATACAAATTTAATTATGTTTAAACGGGTGTGATCATTTGTGTATTGTTTCAATTTTTTTATAAACTAACTAATTAAAATCATAACTTGTTGTGTCCGAGGTTATTGTGTAAGGGTTCCAAATTGCTAACCTTATTTAACTTGCATAACTTTTGCATGTAACGTCGGATTTTGGTGAATTTTATATTGCTAGAATGCTCTTAAGATCTACTTTTATTTGAAAATAAAATATGTTGTGTTCTAGGTACACCAATAAGCTAAAATTCAGATGTTCATAACATGTAACTCAATTGTTGTTTGTCTTAAAACATAAATTTTCAAGCTTGCCAAATAATAAACCTTTACATTATAATATTTTGTTATAGATTTGGTAGTTCCTGATACTGATATTAATAAATTTGCAATCTCATAACTTGCATATCAAATATTACAGGATTGAAACCGACATGTACATCGAGCTAGCCCGGCCGAAACCGGCCCTATACCATTGGTTCACAAGCTTAGAGGGGAGTAAATCGAGACCGACCATTAAGCTGATTCAAGAGGCCTTCGAACCCTTTTTTGGTTACTTTTTTTGTTTTTAGGAATTCTCCTTATCTTTTTAAATGTTTTGTAAACTTTTCATCTATTTTTTTTTAATTCAATTGAAAACTCTATGTTGTTGCTTGTGAACCAAAAATTTTATTTTTGGCTCTCTTTTTTTTTTTTTCAATCTTGAAATAATTTGTTTGGTTCAAGTAATGTTATATTACAATATTGAATAAGAATGGCCAAAACAACAGAAATTGCAAAATACCAAAATTTCTTATTCGTATTTTAGAATACATTATCAAAATGGAAAAAATAAATTACAATGTAGCTATAATTGTACACTACAAAATATAATTGGAGTATAATTGCAGAACAGAAATATAAATTACAGTGTCATAATGATAAAAAAAGCTATTTCACACATGAAGAAAAAAATTTTCCTTTAACGTTTTTAAGGCCGTCCTAAATGTGCTTACATATTCACTAGTTAGAATCAGATCATTGTAATTCAGTATGATTTTTTAGAAAATCTTTCATGTGTTGGTCAATTTTAAATTAGATAAAAAAAGATCAATTTTACATGATCATCCATTTATATTTTTTTTAAGAAAATAAAATCCTTTCGGTGGTGTTGATTTGAAAAGCCTAAAAAATGAATTCCTAATTTTCGAAAAAACATACCCTTTTGCTTTTTTTTTTTTTTAATTATGAAAACACTTTTCTAAGTGACAAAGCATTTTTAAGTAACACACAAAAAAAAAAAAAGGCTAGTCGATCTTACCTTGTGTTGGTTCGTGCTCAAGCTTGATCTTCCATCTGATCTACTCATGCCACTGAAGTGCTCATCCTCTTTTGTTGATGTACCATATGGCTCTTGTTCTCTACAGGTTGCCTTCTACCAATTTTCGATGCATGCGCTTGTTTTGATGCTGATAACGGAAAGGGAGGCTTACTAATCGTTGAGGATGAAGCTTACCATACTGAATGCTTGTTTGAACACTATCATCGACATAGGAGTGACAAGAACTTGACAAGCAATGCAAGATAGGATGGAGTAGCTCTTCACGTTCGTCCTCCACTACTCCAAAATGTTGAAATCTCTTAAGGTGACACTTTTGGGGAACTTGAAGTTTATAGTCACGTAGTGTTGAAACTTAGTCAGTAGCCCCCTAGACCATTGTCTTTGCAATTTTTGGGCCAACAACTATTCACCTACAAGTGAGTAACGACATTCATAGAGGGTAATGAGGGAGAAATTGATGTCTGTCCACCGTACATTCATTAGTAAAGCGTGCAGATAAGATAAAGTTAAAAGTTGGTGAGTGGACAATGATAAAGTGCTTGAATGTATGAATGTGATGATAGAAATGTATAAGTAAAGTATAGTGTATGTGTAAGTTTATAATGTGAAAGAGAAGGAGTAAAAGCATAAGAGTTAAAGTAAAAGCAATATGGTGGGTGTATGGGATATAAAGGCTAGTGTTGTGCGGATTTTTTTTTTTTTTTAAATTTTCACAAGCTTAAGTTGGCAGGTTGTCAAGGTTTAGCCACCTAAGCCCTTAGGGCTTGATGGTTTACCCACCGGTTTGGGCTTGCTCAGTTCAAAGGCGTGACAGATCTGTTTTAAGCTGATTTACGATTCAAAACCGGTTCATGCATAGGTCTAGTTGAAACTATTAATCACTAGAAAGCTCAAGTTATGAGCTACAGAAAAATTATCATTTTTAACTTATAATTATATGCTTAAATCCATTTTTTAGGCATATTTGTCTAAATCTTTTTATATTTTTATGTTTTAGAAACAATGAATTGTTTCAATGAACCAAGGGAAACTAATTAAAGGAAAATTTCGTAACTCCTTCAAGCTTTTATTATATTAATATTTTATTTTTGTAATTCTTATGCTTTTTGTAAACCAACCCCACCCCCCTTTCATTTTTTGTGATAGTCCATATGGGTCATAAATATCTTCTAAATTTTGTGATTTGCATGCATCACAATTGACCTTAATTTTATGAATTTACTCGTTTTTATTTTAAATGAACCGTATATTTTTTGAATATATTAATTATTTTATAGTTTTACTAAAAATTTTGTAATATTGTTGTATTTTCATTATTTGCAAATTTTTATACTCAACGTGATCATAAAATTATAAGATTATGATGATTATAACTTCCTTAAAATTTTTGTAATGATTACAATACTAAAGTCATGTTATTTTCAAAAGTACAAAAAATAAAAAAGATAGGACAAGTTTGCTTAAGAAAAAGAAATGTGTCATATTAAGTCAAACTAATAACTTTTAAATAGTTTCTAATGAGAACTTTCCAATAGGCATAAGTCTATTCAGACAAATGTCTAGTTTACAAATTATCAAATTACAAAATTGGAAAATTAATATTAGGGTTGTGCGAGAAACATAACAATCGTTATACTATATGGATGTACATTATTTGATAAGGAAAAAAAAAAATATGCATTTTGAAGCCAAATAACAAACAACTTATGTTTCTTGTGCACATGGAGGGTAACATGCAATAATTTGCATACATAGTTATCATGTAGTGATTTTAAAACCATTCACCTTCTTTATGTTTCTTGTGCGCAATATTATATGGCAACTCCCTGGACTTTTGTAACAAACATTGATGGAAATTGTTGATGTTAGCAGTAGGGGGAGATCTTCGTGACATTTATCTATCACATCCATGTAACTATAGATAGCCATTGTACACTTATACTAAATTAGCGTACTGTTTAATTATTGACCATTAATTATATAGTATACGAGCTCAATTAAGTCTACGTAAAATCCTATAGGCTCATAAAAATATATAGTTTAATTATTGACTATTAATTATATTAAACTAGTGTATTGTTTTTTTTTTTTTATGAAAATAGCAATTTTTAGCTCTAAAACATGTGTTTTCACAAATTCCAGCTCTCTTATTTACAACTCAACCCAACATCACTCCATACTACTAAAATACACTATAATGCAACGTATATTTAAAATTCTAATTGCTATATGTTTATGCACATATACAATATATGTCTTTAGTCTTTATTGTCTCATTATCTATGTAACATGCTTAAATAATTTGATAAAATTCCTACATCAAGATAGAGGTAAAGTAATGCTTACCCACAATTCATGAAAGTGATTGAGCCGAGATTATGATCTCTTTGAGAAAATATGCTTTTTTCTCTATTTGAAAACTGACGACATTATTCCAATCATCTCCGTTAATATTCCTTGGAACGTGAAGTTACATACACCATCGCAACTAATTTTGATAGTGCAAATTCTACCTTATGTTTTATTATTGTTATTATTATTATACGTTTATAAGGGGAAGAACTAAAAATGAATTCTTGGGTTAGTTTGTAAAATGATCAAGGTTGGTGCTTTCCTGGATTATGAGAGTCTACGTGTCTTCTTCTCAATTTTACTTGCATGGTTTTTTTTTTCCCCAGTTGATGCTACAATATCAGCTTGTTGCCACCTGATACTTCCCTTTCATATTCCACCTTTTTTTAATTTTTGTTTTTTACCTCCTTTTTAATTCCTTGCTAAGATATAACGCCAACCTTCTAGATATATATACATGGTGATTCTCGGTCCAACTGGAGTTTAATGCGGGGCCCTCATGTGTTACTTTGTTGATTCAATATCAGGTGGATTATATATTACATGTCATTTATTATTAATATAGTATTTGGGTAGGTTATATCTAAACTTTATTTTTATAATATATTATTAGTATAGGTATATATTTAATACATATCATATCTAAATATATATACATTACATATAATTCAACTTAATTTATTATTTTTATAAGTTAAATAACATATCTTTAATATATTGTTATATCTCAAGGCTTCAATTTTATATTTTTAATAATTATCGACTTTATCGATAAATTAATATTTTTTTAAAATTAATTTGTTTTATAATTTATCTCAAGATACTTTTTCTAACTTTTCTATTCTTATCATAAAGTTTGAATTAAAACGGATAATATTACTAATCACTCTAAATTTACGAGCTTAGAACGTAGTGTTATTGTATTGGTTTGAAACTCTAAGATATTATAATAAATACACAATTTTTTCTGTAAATTTTTCTTTGAATAAAATATAGCCAAAAATTGCTTGTACAAACTATGAATAGAACTAGAGATGGATCTATGGGAAATAGGAAGGGGCTCCTGCCCCTCTCACGATAAAATTAATTAATGAACTTTGTCAGTCAAAAAAAAAAAAATGAAAATATGTTTTATAAGTACATATTTTATAGAAAGTGTTTAATATAATATGAGGCACGGTTAAGTGATTAGGTGTTTGATCTTGTAAACATGAGATCATGAATTGAATCCAATTCTCATTTGTAGTTAACTAAATAAAATCTTCTAGGAAAAAAAAAAAATTATATCAAGTTAAATAAAATAAATCAAATCCCCAACTGTACAGTTCTCCGAATATAACCGACCATCGCTAACTGTGGTCTCTCTTTATTTTGTTTGGCGTGTTTGACTTTATCTGTTTCGTGAGTTAGTGCGTAATCAATGTCAATTCTTCTTAGTGTTCCAGGTAAAAATGCTTTTATACTTGCCTCAAATGCTTGGTTGGTCTCCTACGGTCGTACCTACCATGCAACCTGTGTATTATAAGAACAGATTCCTGAAGTCAGTCCAGAATTGATTATTAATACGCTTCTTTATATAAAAATTCCTTGTCCAGCAAACACTCGAAAATTTTCCAACAAAATTAAGTTCGACTAGGACCCGACATAATAGAACACAATCCGTTATCATAATCTATATCCTTTCAGAAACTCTTAAGCAAATACACATATTATTTATAGGAAAAAGTATATGTATGAACGGTGAGCATGTCCATTATATATCTTTGACATAGCATCATATCTTTGACATAGCATCATGGATGCTACGCTAATATACCATATATCACATCAAGTTATAATAGCAATATAACACTAACATCTGATGTTTCGGTTTTGATAACGCTAATCCCTTATTTACACTAGTAATATCTTTCAAGTTAGAAATTATTTACTAATCATGGAAAAAAGGCAGTATTATAAGGTCATCTCATGTATATTTTATTGCTTGGGCGACTACACGATATTGGGGTTCAATTCATTTGCAAAGCTTTTACAAATTATTATATAATTTTGTTAAGTATACTTAAATTAGCCTTTTAGTCTTTTGTTAATTCCATAAATTTAGCTCCGTTTTATGTAGTAGGCATCGACTGCAACCTTTTCATGCTTGCTTTCATATTTCTTGATTCAATCCATTCGATATGACAACCATGGAAAAACAAACATGAGTTTTTCTTTCTTCTTTTTTAGGTTAAAGAAAACCCTTATTCTTACATCTCCAAGAGTTTTCTCTTCAATTAAAGCATCCAACAAAAAATTAACTAAAAAAAAAAAGAAAATCCAATACCGAATCTGATCCTTCTCTTAGGGGATTCTCATAAATATGCGGTTTTATTACCCTTGAAAATGTACAGAATTCTGTACAAATTACCTAAATAATGGAATATGCCTTTATTAAGCGGGAGCAGCTGCTGCAGCCTTCTGCAATAGGAGGAGGAAAAATAATGATCATTCAGCTATAAATAAAGAGGATAAAAAGGATAAAATTAAATTACAAGAGTCTATTACTGACTGAATTGTTTCTCAATGACTACACACTTGATGAAAAATACATACCCATAGGATAGTGAAAAGTTTCTTTATTTACAGCCTATTCATTTTAAAGAATAAAATAAGATTGTACCGTAATAACTATTACTAAGAAATGAAATAAAGTTATAATAAGCCACAAATAGATATTAAATTATCATATATTGATTTTATTAAGATATTTTAGAGTTAAAATCAATTTCACTATTGAATAGTAATTCTATTCGTGATTTAAGTTTCTTTTACAATGAACATTCCTCATAGAGTTGCTATTAAATGGAAAGTTATGCAAAAACATAGCAGGGCTACACTTTTTATAGATTATAACTTTTTTTTTTTTTAAACGATTTTTGGTAATATCAATTATACATGGCTATTTGCATATTTAAGCTGTAAATGACAGTGAGTTTCACAACTTACCCGTTTCTTCTCCTCCATGTTTGCCTTAATAAGAGAGTAGATGGCGACACCGGCTATTGCTATTGCAGTACCAATCCCAGTTTGTGTGGAAATCTTGTTGCCTGTATTTTAGAATATTAAGCCATTATAGTTTAGAACTGCAATCATAGTCTCAGATCAACATAATGTTAGCAATACACAAGAAAAAGAAACAAATATTCATGAAAAGAAAGAACAAAACATTCATGAACTACAAAGACACTCTCTGTCTTGGCGGAGTAATGACAAGTTAAGATTTGATTGAAATGGAGGCACTCCTGTTTGATATTTTTGTGCTTTTGTAATTTGCACTTCAGTTAAACACTAAAACTCATTCTCTATGAGTATCTATCTCCTTGCCGATTATGATCATAGTTGCTGTGAACAAAAACAATTGTGCCTTTCATTGAAACAAGGAAAATGAGATGGCATTGTGAAGTTCGAGAAGCCATAAGCAAATATTATGACACAACAACTTGAGGTGTGGCTCCTTAAACCATTAAGATACAAACCTTGGTGACAGAAAGTTTGTTTTCTTTTGACTAGTAGCTGGCTAAACGTAATTTAGATTCATCCTAGTCTAACAAAGTATATAAATAACATCACTGTTATAACAATTTGCTCTAACTAAGGTAAGCTTACTTTAGCTCAATAAATCAAAGAAGAAAAGAAACAAGCAAGAGATTACCAAATACAACAATGGAGAAACCAATGACAAAAACTCGTTTTAAGACATTGCCAACTGCGTGTGTAAGTGGTGCCACCCTCTCCAAGGTGTTGGTAGCAAGCTGCATTAGCCCAGATAATAAAGAAAACCGAGTAAGAATAAATCTTAGTTCAGTAAGATAGCTTTTAATATGCACTTCTTTCTTGATAGGATGCCCAACCAATAACATGTCTTCATTTGATCTACCGTGCCAGTTCACTCAGCCTTAACAAAACTTTGTGATTATTTTAGCAATATAAGAGGGGACATAGTTCTCGACCCAACTAAGAAGGCAATGTCTCCCTCTGACTCATGCTGAATCTATTTACCAAAAGAAAAGATGCACTAAAGGGTATGGTATCAGTTCCCTATATCAGTACGTTGACTGAATGCCACATTTAAAGTTATTTACCTGATTATAAAGGTGATAGAACATTCCAATCCAGAAGAGATCGGATATGAACTTAATGAGGCCCACTTTTGCAATCGCATCAGCAAACCCATGTTGGATCAGTTTAGGCCCCTCAATCTGAAAAAGGACATACCCATTCATATTTTCTGTGGTGGGATCCCAAACTACAAAATAAATAAAGAAAATATAATAAAATAAAAGCATTTACATTGATGAAAAAACTTACAAAAATGGCTGGAGGAATACAAAACAGAAGAGCAATAATTGAGATGTAAGCATATACATTTGTGCTGTCCATGCCAGTCTGCAAATAAATGTAAAAATGATACAAGTTAGTCGAAGTTGCACAGACAAGTGCAATGGACTTGTACCTTAATCAGAAGCCAGGCAATCTATGAACAGTTACTTAAATGTCAAATCAAATTTGTGAAAAAAAATTGATCTTGATACCAATCATATATACCCCTAAATACAAGCATCAGATGACCAATATATTTAGTTAGAGCGAAAAATCAGCCAGATCATGTTCCCACAAAAACATGCACATCACACAAAACTTGATGACAGAAAAATGAGTTGGAAATTGTGACTAGTAGCCTACATTCATGGGGAAGCACACTCGCATCCACTTTGTCTTACCATGTCAGGATTAAACTGTAAAGGAGGCTATAAAGAAAGAATCTTAAGAGAAAATCTTGATGCAATGGGTCTGGTAAGGTTGTCCTCAGAACAATTGTAAGGACATGAGGAAGTTTCTAAATCAATGAGACAAATGATGAAAAGCAAGTATCATAATGCATATTGTAATTGTCAATCTTTCCTCAATTTGACAAAATTCCAAAGAGATGAAAGGAATTCTTTGAGTTCAAGTATGTAATTCAGATTTAAAAATGTTGTCCAGACAAATAGACAATCCCATCAAGCCACTGCGATCTCCAATAGAAAGTTGCTACATGCAACATTAAAGCCACATAACTTCACACAAAATATATAGATAACCTGTGGAGTTGATAAGCATATGGCTCCTATGCCATAGATAACTCAAAAATAATCTCACTGTCTGAACAAAAAGAGTAATGCTGTGTCAATCTACTAATCCTATCCCCAAATATTGCAGTGTTAAATAATGCAGCATAACACTGAAAGCATCTGATGAAGTGTGAAAATAACGATTGAGGATTCTTTGCAAGGCAAAGTAAGGAGCCAAATGGAAGACCTGCTCAGACAGACTACTAACATAACTGATCTCACAAGTAATATAATTATAATGCAAGGAACAACCTATTGCCTAAAATGCTTACCATTGCTTTCTTTGAGTAAATACTTCTGTAGGTAAATGCAATATTTGAAACCATTGCACTGATAAAGCCAGTCCAGTTGAAAGAAAGTTCAGTTAACGAGGCCATTGACACACCTAATGGAATGGAAACCATTTATTAAATTAATCAGGAGAGTAAAAAGGAAAGAAACTACAGGAATTACCTATTACAACAGGGGCCAGTGAAAGCCATAAAGCCAACGGGATCTGATGGCCCAGAACAAACTGAGAAGCAGCAGCATTGAAGAATGGTTCAAGAGCTGTGGAAGGGCATCAACAATTTACATACGGGCCAGTTATCATATGAATGATGTAGAATGCATGACAGTGGAGTAACTTCTGTACACATGGGTTTGACACAACAACACACCCACTGAAAAAGGAAAATTTCATATGCATTTATTCAGAAATCTTGACTAAAAGGAGCTTCTCTCATCATCTGTAATTTCTAATTTTATCTATGATAAGATTCTGCAACATTCTCTCTTTCTACAATCTCAAAATTAAAACAAGTTATGTAGCTATGGCAGATGAAAGTGCATCAGTGAAAGATCCCCTCCCACCAGTCATGCAACACACCACTAAGTAAATCAATAATGTTAACGGCTAAAGTTGCAGTACAAGGGGATGAGGCTAGGTTAAGTGCATTTAAGAGGGAAATGAAAGAAAAAACCTTTTGTCGTGACAATTTGGCATCAATCAAGCTAAGATAAATATATTCGTAGAAGCCTGGAACCGGTATGCAGAGAAAGAAAACTAGTCTGAAAACTCAATACTACAGTAATTGTATGATGGGATTATCGGTATTTACTTCGAGAACACGAGCTCCTATTCAAAACACATAAAGAGACAAATTAAATCTTATGAAAATCCTACCAGACACCAGAAATAAGAAAATAAATACCAAAATAAGAAAATAAATACAAAAAATTAAATATCCGTAGATGGATGGAAGCATGCAGTCGATTTGGAAATGATTTAGTCAAGAAAAAACATATTTATAGCCCTAACATAGAAACCAATACTCATCTCATAACTCAATAATTCATTAATTGTATGTTGCATTTGCCCATCTCTATTAAAAGAATGAAAGCTCCTATTGAAAATACCATACTAACCTAAAGATAGAAATAAGATATATATGCTAAATCTCATGAACTGTCAAAGACATAAATAAAATTTTCCGGATCTAAAAATGTCTTAAGAGTAACTGCAATATCAAGGGGAAATCCTAGGATAAGACAATACAGAAATAAGAAAAGAACAACCAAAATAAAATTATTTTTCCTAAAATCAGATATTCCTGTATCACAACCACAAGCAGAACTTTTTTAGTCCTTGAAATTGCACATTAATTTTAGCAAAGCACTAACAACAGTAGTCTTACACATGATTATCTGACAACTTTGCTTCCACTACTATGCATACCTTTGATAGTGTGCGTGAAAGACACCGCCACTGCTGCAAATGAAACATTAGACATAACATGCCCAAGCGCATGACAGAAAGCAACAGGAGTTAGCAGCAACAAGAGCTCCTTGTTAATAGGCTGATTGCAAGAGAATATTATGTCAGCTAAACAAGAATTTTTTTTGGCTAAAAACTATGTCAAGCCAAACAAGCTTAAAGATTGAAGTTTTTGAGGAAAAATAGAGAAACGTACTGCACGTTTGGGTAGGCCAACACCCCAAGAAACTAGACAGTATGCAACTCCAACAAGGAGATGAATAACAGACACAAAGCTGCAGAAAGAGAACTAATGGTAATTATAATGATATAGGTGGGGGGAAAAAAATAGAAGAAAATAGAAGAAGAAGCAAGAACTTATTTTATCATGTAAGACGTCACTAGAAGCCAGATACCATACTAAGGATATGGGAAATAGTTATAGACTTTCTTGTTCAGTATGTTGAAGATGACATTCAGGAAGTACCTGCAGGACAGATACCAAATTACAATTATATTTTTTGCATTCTCCAGCAAAACCATGAAAGGTGATCTTCTTCACCCAAATTTTATTTTCCTCTGCTAGGACAGAAGCAAAGGTTTAAAAGAGATTCCCTATTTGTTTGAAGTTACTGCAACAAGAAGTCATCTCCAGCAAAAATAGATCAGTTATATAGCCTCACATGTTCCAATGCACCCTTCCATAATATCATGAATTCTCATAAAATTCCAAACATAAACCAGAGAGTAAGTCCTCAATCTACCCGACTATAGAGTTAGGAAATTCAATACTCTCAAGATGAACATTCATGATATGCATGATATTGAAACTACTTGCACAAATTATTAGGTCAAAATACCAAATTGGTCCCAAGTAGTTTCAATAAGGATCCTTGGGACCTTAAACTGGTATATACAAATGTGGTATGTGAAGCTTTGCAAGTGGACCAGTAACATCCCTAAAAATTGTGAATAGATGCTATAGGCCATTTAGTTTACCATGAACCATAAATTGTTAAAGAACTTGCAGCATCAATAATTTTTGTTATGTCAAAGTCCTGACAAAAACGTCAGACCTTAGCTGAACCATGTAAGACCAATTTGTGAATTTTGGCAAGCTTAAGAACTTATCTAGTCCATTTGCAAAGTAGCCAACCAATCTCTAGAATGAAATTCATGGACCAAATTGGTCATGTCAAAGTATGAAAGACCAACTGAAAAATTTGGATACAGAGAATCATATTGGTCAAACCTCATTTCACAATACATGATTTACACTGAAGGTTCTATACAAGGAAGTTGAACCAATAAAATCAAAGTATTAAATCAATCTTTTCGTCCATTCACTTATCCTAATATAAGTTCAAGCTATTTCCAAATAGCCAACTTGGTAATTCAGCTATACAAATGTTGAGTAAGGCTTACCACATGAAGAAAAAGAATCCAGTCACCAGTGCAGGGAACCTTTCACCAAAACTCTTGGATGGATTCACGATCCTGTGTTTTGAAAATCATATTACACAATTAAGTACCAATGAAAACTAGATATATTTGTAACTAGAAACAAATTTTATCCCAGTAAAGATGTTTTACTAAAAAATCACAGAAATTCTTCTCAAAAAAGGCCACTTGGCATAATTTACCACAGGACTATTTATGAGTACCAGACTCATGCCTATAACTGCTTCATGATTCTCCCGATAAGGCCATAATACTTGCAATGTGTTAAAAAGCACATGTCAGCAAAAGAATTGCATCCTCAAAAAAGAAAGAAGTTCCCATCTCCATTGACTGTTTATGATTATGGAGTTTCAGACATTTCACACAAAATATTCTCATTGTTTGAGGAAATTACTCTATAAACAGTCCCCACTCAAATGATCATCACTCCTTTTTGAAGCCAACAATTTAGTCAAAGCATAACCTTTGTGATCATCAAACAAAGAGCAACTGCTACAGATAAAGAAAACGTAAAATTGTGATTCCAATAGCAGTACGTGCTTGTGAAGGCAACAATAGCGGCTGGCAAACATGAGCAAAAAGCATCCTCCCGATTTTTCATTAATATTTCCATGGAAATTATCCACTGCCATCAACTATCTCACCTTCGTTGTAGCCTCTAACTAAAGATGTAGGCAAGTCAAGTTGAGATAGCACAGTATGGAGCTCACTCGAGCAAGATCGTGCATAAAATTTTACAAATAAATTAACATTAGTTATATTCTAGAAAAGTATAATTTCGTCATCGAAAACTAACTTAAGCTCGAGTTATACTTAAAAGCTTGATTAGGCCCACAAATTCATCCATCCAAATATAATTGAAGCTCAAGCTTGAGTCTGTCAACGACTTAGAGTAAATACCACTAGAACCTCTTGCAAATATTTAGCTCATGTCACCCTTGATTCCGCCAACTCCTAAAACTTAAAGGCAATAATTATCGTAACCATCTTATGATTACTATGATCTTATTCGATTTTATTACATCGTAATCCTGTTTTCACATTCTAGACACAAAAATGTAAGTACAAAGCAAATTGAAGAACAAGGTAGTTGGGGGTGGGGGGATGGTGGGGTTGGGAGGGAAGAGAAAGAAAGGAAAGAAAAGAAAAAGTTAACTTGTTTCATGCACTCAACTCCATATTCAAGCAGAAAGAAAAGAAAAGGACGTTGGTCTAACCCATCAGCAGCTGGAATTCCATTGTCCTCAGCATCAGCAGCAGCCGCATGAGTCACAGGGAAAACAACAGAGTCTCGCCGGCGGTGAAGATAACTCCAATTCCTCCAAGTTGGTAGCTTTAACTTTTCCGGCAAAGGCGAGAAGACCAGCTGGGAGGGAGACCCAGATGACAAAATTCGATCTTTCGAAGAAACAAAGCATTTTGAAGCTGAAAAGGCTCTGTTTGGACTTAAATACAAAGATGAAAGCTTGGAGTTTGATGCTTTTATTGGTGAAAGACGAAGTGAGTTCGTTAGTGAGGAAGAAGAATAAGAAAAAGAAGAAGAAGAAGCCATTGTAATTTTGATGAAGACAGTGTAGAGTAGAGAGTGATCTTGATGAGAGAGACTAGGCGAATTATGGAGCGGAGAAAACACGGTATATTTGGAGTTAGCGTTTGGGGAGAGAGAGAGAGAGAGACACGGAGATATTGGAGTGAGAGTGAGTAAGGTCACTTGGAACTGTCCAATACTACATGGAGAAAGAGTTGTTCTTCAACTTCGAGTTGAATGCTGTACTTTTAAAAGAATGAGAGAGCGTGCCTCCATGTGTGTGTTTTGATTCCTTTATTCTTGTCATTTAGCATTATTGTAGTATGGCTTACTTCTAATATTAATCATTTAATTTATATTTATTTAAAATTTAAAATTATTTTATTTATTATTATTTTATAATTATGATAAAATAATAGAGAAAAGCAAATAAATAATGTAAAATTAAAAAATTTTCCAAAAATACCATGGTTAAAAAAAAATCTCAAAAATATAATACTTGAACCCGGTCTTCAAGGATGCAAATTTAAAATAAAATAAAATTATTTCTTAAAAAACTGATTTTAAGCATTAGATTTAAAATGATCTTTTGAAAAATCAATTCTAAAATAGTTAAATATTATAATGTTTAAGTAAATTATTTTGCTGTTTGGACAAGCGAATGTCCAGTGCAAAAAGAATATGTACGGCTCTGGGATTTGAACTTTCGTGTGCAGGATTTAAACCACATACCACATCCATTGGAAAACGCTAAAGAGTTATTGCTTAGTGTGACTAAATAAAAATGGGCAAAAGCGAATTTCTTTTTAAAAAATAAAATCAATTTCATATTAAATTTCACGAATTCATCTTTTAAAAAGTCAATTTCAATATGTTGTAAATCCATATTTTAAAAAACCATGGTAATAGTAGTATTTTTGGGATCTTTTTTAAATATAATATTATTTTCTTTTTCCTTAAAAAGTGATTGAGAATTGGAAAGTAAAAATTTTACATGCTTTTAAGAGAATTTTTTTTTTTTCCTTTTCCCAAACTATACTATGTAACTTAGGAAAAAAATGATTTGGATAGTTCCATTAAAAAACTAATATTTATATCATTAGACTATGATAACCTTAATTTTAAGAGAATTGATTTAGAAAAACATATGTATATTGAAAAAATATATATATTTTAAGAGAATCGGTTTTAAAAAATATATTTTATACGTTAAAAAATGATATGTTGATTGATACTTTGTGAAAATAAATAATGTAAATAATAAATAAATTCAACTTTATAAAGATTTGTTAAATATTTAATAAGTGAATTATATAGGAGGGTATCAACATTTGAAGATAAGTTTAAATAAAAGATTAAAGTTTCAAGAAGTTCAAATAAAATATTAACATTTTAGCAAATAGTTAAAATAAGAAATCATTGTTATAACATTGTTAGTATTAACTTACATAACAATTATCTACTATGTGGCGCTTACATGGTGTACTGTGGTAAATATATGGTGCTTACACATATATTAATAATAAATAAATAGGAAAAAACTTAAAAAATATAAAAAATTACTAAAAAATAAGAAAAATTTGACAATTAATTTTAAAAAGGAAATACAAAATATAAGAAGGAAACTTAATAATAAATAGTTCAATATAAATATAATATATATAATAATATAAATTTTTTTAAAAAATGATAAAGAAAAAGTTTGACCACCCTAAGGCTGAAGGTGGTCTATTCAACCACTAGTACCTTAGTAGATCACGATTGAATTGAAAAAGTGGGTTGTTGACTCACCAATGAATAGTAGGGTAGTTACTCATTACATGTGACCTAGCCCTCGCAGCTCAGTGGTAGGCGATTGTCTTACCTTTAAACTTAAAAAAGACTAGAAAAAAAATCCCTAAAACCTAATCGAGTTGCAATTAGGTTACATGACTAAATTGGGTTTTAGATGGTTGGATTAATGACATATTTTGATGATAACAAAGAAGTTCACTAATAAATGTTTAAAATGTTGATAGTAATAATAGGGACTTAGAAGTAAAGATTATTTATGAACAATACTCGAAGACTATGAAGTTATAAATAATGTTAGAAGTTTTAATCTATAAAGAATGAGTCAATAGATTTCCTCATAGATGAAGAATTAGAAGCATACTTAGAAGTTTTGCTAGTTATTAGTAAAGTCTAAAGAAAAGAGAGATCGATAGACTTAAAAGCAGACTTAAAAACATTGTTGATAAGCACAAAAGTTATTCAAAAGAGTTAAGAAGACTTAGAAACGGGCTTAGAAGCAACATGGAAGAACTTAATTTTATTTAACCTTCTTGTTTGTTTTGCATGTTAAGGCTGCTCCACTAGTCAAGTGTATTTAGGTAATACATTTAACATGTTCTATTATTTAAGAATAATTTTCTTATAAATTTTTATGAGGTATAATATCAAAGTTAAGTTCCTTAGCACATGGAGGTGAAGATAAGGATCACAAGTTTTAGATATTTCAAATTTAAGTTGTGAGAATATCATGGAAGCTAAATTATTTGGAGATTTAAAGATGTAAATATTTTATTCAACTAAGTCTATCTACACAACACAAGATTATTTGAAGATTGAGAAGAGAAGGCAATTCATATTTGAATATTTTGAATTATGCGGATTTTGTAAAGATATTTCAGCAACAACAAACTTGATGTTTCAAATATATAAGGAGATAGGGATCAACTAATATATAAGTTATTCAAGCTCAACCAAAGAAGAAAAGGTTCATCCAACATTTAAAGGATTCAATAGTTATTAGTCCCAAAAATTTTAAAAGCAAAGGAGTCATGAAGAAAAGAATACAACAGCTCTTTGATATTCATTGTTGAAAGCACTCGAAAGATCAATCTAAGGCAAACTTTAATTTCTCAATTGTTTACAAGGTCTTGGTGCTAAATACTTTAAGAAGTTTACATAGACTTATTCAAATTAAATTGCATTGTAATCAATAGAGAGTATATCACAGTAATTTTGTTATAGCTAGAGAAAAACTAATAGGTCAGAACTGTGTTGATTGTAGCCGAAGAGGCTATACTTGTGCTCTTTTTTTAATTATTAAAAATAGAGAAACGACTGGTGTATGGACAACCGTATCCTTAACAAGTGGAGTTGAAAGAGAGGATTAACTTATAAAGAGAAACCTTCGTAAATGCTTTACTTGATCTTCTTGAACTCTCTTTCTTTTACTTATTTGTTTGATTTTAATTCTTTGTTTATGCATATATTATAAACTCTAAGCTAGGCATTTGTGGTCCAACAGGCTATGCCCCGCCTTAGGGTGGTTGATTTTTATTTTTTTGATTTTTTTTTCTTTTTAAAATATTTTTCCAAATTATTTATTTTTAAATTAATTATATTATTATATATATTATATTTATATTGAACTATTTATTATTGATTTTTTTGTTTTTATATTTTATTTCCTTTTTTTAATTATTATTAATTTTTCTTTATTTTTTAATAATTTTATATATGTTTTAAAGTGTTATTTATTTATTTATTATTAATATATACATGTAAGCGCTAATAATTGCCACACATTCGTCAAGTAAGTACCACGTGGCAAATAATGGATATATAAGTTAATTCTAGCAGTGTTATAACGATAATCTCTTATTTAGCTACTTACTGAAATATTGATCCTTTATTTAAACTTATCCTTGAACATTGATACTCTCCCATTTAATTCTTTTAATATTTAATTTTAGAATAGGGGTATATATGTACTTACATTACAATCTTTTTAGTGTCCCTTTTTCTTTTTTTAAAACATAAGATTTAAATAGATGCAAAAAGGACACTAACAAGAAAAAAAAAAAGATCAATCAAATGTATACTATAGGGATAACATTAGCATATCAATAGAATGCAATTGCATTTAATTTGATATTTTACTATAATAATAATAATGTTATAACAATAATATCTTATTTGTCTACTTACTAAAACATTGATTCTTTATTTGAATTTACCATTTAACATTGATACTCTCCCATGTGATTCTTCTAATATTTGATTTTAGAATAGGGGTATATATGTACTTACATTTCAATCTTGTTAGTGCCCCAACCCTACCCCCCACCCCCTCTTTTTTTTTTAAATATATGATTCAAATAGATGCAAAAAGGACACTAATAAGAAGAAAAAAAGATGAACCAAATATATAAGCATATAAGTAGAATGCAACTGCATTTAATTTGATATTTTACTACAATAATGACTTTATAGACACCTTATTTTTGCCGCCCTTTTATATTAATTTTTTAATTTAATTTAATTTTTTTTTATTTTGGGCCAGGTTTAAAAAATTGAAAAATTAAAAATTGAAAAATGAAAAAGTATAAAAATTGAAAATTAATAAAGTAAAAAAATATAAAGTGTCTGAGTGGAGTTAGTCAGTTAATTTAGGGTCGGATCAGACAATAGTTAAAAATATGCATATAATTTAACAAAATTCTAAATCTTTAAATAATTGAGCTTCATTAAAAAAATATTTTTTAAAAAATAGTCCATGAAGTATAAAGTGAATTTTCATCCAATTTGAAAATACTTTAATTGGACTAATTAAAATATACTCGGGATTTATTAAATGGTTAACATGGGTATTTTAAGCTATATTAAAGGATTATAACCAATTTAAAACAAGTTGGACTCAGTTGGGCCTAAGATAGAAAACCTAAATAGAATATGGAGTTTCTCGGAACTTAATCTTGGGATTGGATTACATCAAATTATGATTAAATGATTCGAAAAATTAACAAATTTAAGCAAATATTACCATGTCTTATAAAAATCAAGTTTGTTAAATCTAAATGGAGATTTGAATCTATATCTAGATTTAAAGATTCAAATTAATGGTTTATAAATAATGGATTTCGGTCGTAAAAGGTTCCAAGTTTTTCACATACAATCACTCTTTAACTCACTTGCAACCCATCATCATCTTTTATCCTTCACTAACCTTCAATCAATACATATTATGAGCCCCACTCCAACTCGACCCAACCTGATTTCACACTTCAACTCAACAAACACACTCACAACATAGATGTATAGAATACGCTCCAAGCATAGCACATCTACACACATACACAATCTATACTTCAATTCTATAGCCACACAATCCAACATATAACACAATTCTATGTACAGCACATCCATATATGAGCGCAGTTTGCACTTTATCCCAATGTACAGTACATAGACCCCACATAACACCCATAGCGCATAGCTCACACACTCCACACAAATTAGTAGCCACACGATGTACAGTGATTCCACACAATCAACAGCACTCCGATAAATAATAATTCTACGCAACGCAGAATAACAACACGACCCACATAAGTTTTTTCCTTGATCCAACTTGTCTATATAATTGAATTTTTTATTATTATTATTATTTTATTTATTTATTTACTTATTTTAGTTATTTAGTGTTATTTTACCAACTTTATTTTGTCATTTAGTGCAGGTTTTTGGCTTAGTTTTTTTAAATAAAGTAGTTCATACGTAAATTATAATTATGTCATACTTTTATTAAAATCACATTTTTAAGATAAATTGCATTCTTAAAAAAATTGCATCTTTTTTGCAAAAACTGTATTTCTTTTATTTATGAAAATTGCATTTTTTAGATACAGATACATATTTTTTCCTAAGATTCATACCTTTAGTGAAAATACATATTTAAATCTCATATCTTTGTACATTCACATAAATCCTACATTTAGGGTTTTAAAAAAAATAAAATTTTCGTACGAAGGGGTTTTTTTCTTTGAAAAAAAAAATCAAAATCTTAACTGGAATCTTTTCAAAAGATTTTGTTAGTTAGGTTTTTTTTTTAAAATAAATTCATGAAGTTAGATCTTTTAGGTTTTTTTATATATAATAAATTGTTAAATAACGTAAATTTGGCTCAATTTTTAAATTAAAATGAATCAACCCACTAAATCTTTTATAAAAAAATAGAATTATATTGGTTTGATCTTGATTAATGAGTACATAAGCACATTCGAGGTAACCATAAAAAAATAAAAACTTTTTCCTTTTTTGAAAACTCGTAATAAAAATTATTAAAAAATTCATTTTAATTGCATTTTTTGTATATTTTTGCATAGTTTGCTATCTTTAGAAAAATTATAAAAAAAATAAAAGCTCATTAGTTTTTTTTTTTTTTTACTTTTACATGATGACTTGGTCTTAATATATTAGCTTTTAAATTAAGATTTTTTAGTTAAATTTTTTGAGAAATTATTTTATAGAAAATCCATAGACTAGTGACTAAATTAGGGTTTTCGGACTCTAATTTGATTTTTTTACTAGTTTAATTAGTTGGCAACTCCAAGTTATTTTTCAACTTATTTTTTTAACATTTTTTTTTCAAGAAAAATGTTTTGTTTTTCCTCAAGTTTATGTCAAGAAACTTTTATTAAGCGAGCTGGGCTTAGTAAATATTAAATTAATGAAAACCAAAATAGGGCTCGACAAATGTTTATTATATATTGTATACACTCAATTTTTACCCTCCTTTTATTTTTATTTATTTATTTTTAGAATAGGCCAAAGGGGTCTTAAAATAGGAAAAAGAAAAAAAATAGAAAAATAAGAAATTCGGGAAAATATAAAAAATCGAAAAATAGGAAAAGGCACAAAAAATAAGAAATTTAGAAAAAATACAAAAAATGGAAAATTTAGAAAAATATACAAAAAAATAGAAAAAATAGGAGATTTAGAAAATAATAAGCTTTTTTTTAGGCAGTTTGAATATAATAGATTTTTAATTTAAATAAATTTAAATGAAGGAATCATTAGACTAATCTAGCCTAAGCTAATCGTATATTGAATCTAACCCAAGCTGACCTAATCTTAATTGTATATATAGATAAGGCACAAGTCAACGGCCTAATGAATAAGTATATGGATAAAGCATTGAGGTTTGGTTTGAGGTCTTGGGTTTGAAACTAGCTATTAAGCTAACTTAGTCTTAATTGCATATATGGATAAGGCACAAGCCAACGGCTTAATGAATAAGTGCATGGATAAAGCATTGGGGTTTGGTTTGAGGTCTTGGGTTTGAAACTTGCTAGAGGCATAAAAATGTCTTTTGTCGTTTTGTTTTTCAAACTCTATACATAGCCACATAACAAGCCATTATTAGGCTACATGTTTGAAATTGATACGTGGCATTTTGTGATTGTCTGTGACAATAAACATTCTTTCCCCCTTTTTCTTCTCCCTTTTCCTTTTTATTTTCCTCTCTTTCTTTTTTTAAAAAAAGATAGCTACATACACAGAATTGGGGAAGGGGGCGCTCACTTTTGGGGACACTCACAAGTCATACGTACATAGGGGGGACCTCTCTCTCTCTCTCTCCATTGTCACTCTCTCTCACTTTACCATCGTCTTCCCTCTCTTGACCTTCACCCAAAACCCACATTGAATCGATACCCTTATAAAACCCTCTTTCTCTAGATTTTCTTACCTTCAGACTCTCTCACTCTCGATCTGCTCTTGCTTCACTACCTCTTACTCTCGGTATTCTCTCTCTCCTTCAAATAAGATTAACTACCCCCATCCACACATAGCCACTATCTTCCATTGCTACAACCTAAAGATCCCAAGTCATACAACCACTGCACTACCTCTTTCGCTCTACCATCCACCTATCTTTGATCCTCTTCGAACACATCACCATTGCACACAACGCCATTGCATCACAGCTGCACTCTAGCCTCTTCCCCTATACGACCCTCTCTTTTACCCAACAAACCAAATCCCAAACCATCCCCGTATATGAATACGCGACCCTTACTGCGACAAACACCACTAATTACCACTGACAGTCGAGACGCCTTTCCTAGACCCCTAAAATCTAATACAAAATTCACAAAACCACCTTCACACACTTGAAAATCTCTTTAGAACCACTAGAAACACCCCCCTTGTTCGCTGTTATAGGAAGAGTTCAACTCGTAGAGCTCCAACCCAACCGACCCTACATTTGGATCGCCCTGACCCGACCTGTTAGATTCCAAACCGAAGCCCCATTCTGAATCGCTTTTGATCCCTTGTACTTGTTGGTCTAACTTCGTTTCTTTTTGTTTTTTTAATTAATTAATTAATTAATTTTATTTGCTGTTATTTCATTCTTTACATTGTATAGGTACTTATAATAAAAAAAATAAAAAAGAGGAAAAAGAAAAAGAAAAAGGAAAAAGGGGAAGAAGTATTTAGTTTAGTGTTATTTATTATCACGTTCTAACAAAAAATATAAAAAATGATAAAAATAATAACAAATAAAAATATATAAATAAAATAGAATAAATGAGCAAATAAAATTCATTTTATTACTTGGGAAAAGCAAATTTTTAAAAATAAATAAAAATAAGGGGACCACTCCCAAATTAGGACGTTTCTAGAATTTTCCAAAAATAAACCTCGATTTAGGACCGTTTTGGGAATTTTTCTTAAATAAATCGAACTAATTAAAAACATAAACTCGGCTATTTTCCAAAACTAAAATCAAATCAACCCGCTATGTTTTTAGAGAATAAACTACGGAAGTTTAATCCTAAATAGTGAGTATGTAGGCACCTGTATATAAGTACGAGATGACTTAAAATATGAAAAATTTTATTTTTTCCATCTTGATAAATATTTGTGTAAATTAATTAAATTAGTCGCATGTAATATGTTCGGTTGGTTTGAAATTGGAAAAAGGGGTGTTATTGAAAAACAGATTTAAAATTGGAAAGTTACAAAAATGGTATACATTTAAGGTTTAAAAATTAGCCTTCGAATTTAGATCTTTAGTTTTAAAAAACCATTTTATAAATGGTTTAATCGATAAACCAGTAGTTAAGTTATAACCAATTCACTCAATTAGTTATAACTTAACTCTTTTCCTGACTTTGGTTAGATGGTAACTTCAAAGTACTTTCAAAATGTAAAAAAAAAAAAATGGTTTTCTTTAAACCCCAGTTAAGGGTCAGTACTAAATGGGTGAAGGTTTAGTACTGATCAGTTTAGAGCAAACTTAATTTATAAAAAGAACCGGGAGGGTGAAAAATCAGGTTCGATAGCTTGGCGACTCTACTAGGGAAGTTAAGAAGGCTAGTCACTTAAAAACATTCCAAAATTAAAATCCTTTTCAAATTACCCATGTTATTTAGTTATTTGTTTATTTATTTATTTGTATATTCATTTGTTATTGACTTTGTGAACATATTTGTTTTAATTAGCATATTTATTTTGCAAATAGCATACACCAGAGCATGGGGGGTTCATCTGTTGCATAAAAGATACAGGGTAGATGTGGTCAGACCTAGACCATTTTAAAACCCTAGGAAGGGGGCCATTGTGTAAGTTCTGGGTGTAGTGGTGTAGCCACCATTCGAGGCCATTAGGCTACCCTACTTAAGCTCATTGTGACCAATGAAAGTGTTTTCTAAAAACAAATGAGGTCATAGAGCTTAAAGACCTTTTAGAACTTACCCTAATTGTATATACTCCCTTTTGAGCTTGGGTTAATACACTACCCTTAAGAAATTACAACCCTATTAATTGTTCAAGAGTTTTTGTAATCAAGTTTTTGAAAATTAAAGTTATGGTTGCAACTTAAGGAGTAATGCATTAACCCAAATGACCCTAACATTTGCATTTTTCCACATTTTTTCTTTCTTTTGTTGCATTAATGATTGATTCTTGTCCATAAAATGTGTTGAATTAGGATGGCAGACAACTAAGAAAAAAATCAAGTGAACAATAAGCTACTGAACATCTCTAGGATTTGTGAGCAGATGTTAAGAGATGAAATTGCCTATTTGAAAGAAAAGCTCAAGTGTTCTGAGACTTGCAATTGGGCCTTAATGTCCCTTTTGGCATAAGTCATTAGTGATACTTATGAGATGATAGAGGACCTTAAGGCTCGTATACAGGACTTAATGTAAGGTTTTTCCAGCTCAGATCTAAAGAGCTTAGAATAAAGTTTTAGAATAAATGTCAGGATCTTTGCCTTTGTTTCTATATTCTGATCTCTTTCAAAATAATGAAGTTCTACTTGGTTCATTGGTCTTCATTTTTTTTAACATTCTCGTCTATGTAAATAGTTTTTTAATAAACATTTATCTAACCACTATTCATTTTCATTTGGGAAAATGTAAATAAAATCCATAGACCTGTAAATAGCACCTTAAAAAATCACTACCCTTATTTGTAGACAATTTCTCTTATTTTCTAAAAATAAAACTTTGCCTTTTTCTCTCTTAAAAAAAAGAAAAAGAAAAAATATATAAAAATGAAAAGAAAATTGCCAACGGCTATTAATCCTTAGGGGTTCAAGGAGTCAACACAAACACGAGGCCTTTGGCTTACTTAAGCAGCTAGCCTAAACACTTGGGTTTCAGCCTAAACACTTGATCTATTAAAGAAGCCAACATGAGCCCTTTAACCCATTCAACACAAATACGAAGCCTTTGGCCCACTTAAGCAACCGACCCAAAAACTTAGTTTTTAACTAACATAAGGCATCTCGATCCATTAAAGAAGCCAACACAAGCCCTTTGGCCTATCTAATCCAAACATAAGCCACTTGGCCAACACCAACCTTAGGCCCATTCAGGTAACCTACTCGAACACAGGCCGCTTGACTAGGCGTTTAACCTAAACACCAACCTTGTGCTTATTCAAGCGACCTACTTAAACACAAGTTACTATGCCAAAAAAAAAACCAATTTGAGCATGAACCATAGCCCATTAAGACAGCCGACCTAGGCACAATCTTCAGCCCTTAAAAGCAACCAATTTAAGCCAGAACCCTTGATTTGTTTAGAAAGCTAAGCTCAATCATGAATCAAACCAAAGCACAAAGTTAAATATCGGGGCATGATTTGAGAAACTAAGGGGCAAAGCCAATCTTCACCTTAGGCGAATAAATATAGATTCCTCCTTAAGAAATTGTAACTCACTTTTTGAAAAATTTAGGATGAGAAGAAGCAAATTATATCCCACATCTGAAACACTTTAAGAGTTGAGCAACATAATGGTGAGGAAACTTTGGACTCATTCCTTAAAGGAGATCTACTTTGAATGTGATATATAGATTAAAATGAAGTTAGGTATTCATTTCTAAATCCTAAATATGATTACCTTTTGTTAATTTCGTTGGGCCAATTTAGAGAATTTTCAAATTTAAACCCTATCAAGAACCACCTCACAATGTGGCAATTCAGAGGTTAGGGTCATTAATTAGAGTAAAAGGGTAAAACTGGTTTATGCTTACTTAAGTAACGATGATTCAAAAATGATTTTTATTTTCGATAAATTATTTTTCATTGAAATAAAGAAGAGCCAATTTCCTTTTCAAGTACCTTAAGCCCATATAATAGAAATCCATGGATTTAAGGCCTTAAATCACTTAAAGGGCAAAAACTTGGTAATAGAGAAAATCATTCTTAAGGCCAAAAGGAAAGAAAGAATAATAAGAGAGGATGGGGCAAAGCAATTAAAAAAGAAAAAAAAAAGAAGAAAAGAGGCTAAAGAATTAGGCCCAAGTGTAGGACGAAAACCCCAAGAAATATTTTACATCCTAGTAGGGGTAGCCAAATCGAATCAAAGGGTGGGGAGTCAAGGCCTAAATAACCTTAGAAAACACAAGGCCCCAAATCACATGCTAAAGCTCGAAAACCCAAAATCTCTATATCCATTCTGAAGCCTCTCTTACTTATGATAAATCACATAAGGCCTTCCTACACACAATATTATCCTTATGCAGTAAAAGCTTTTTTGATCTTAAAAGATAATTTATCCTTAATAAAAATTGTTTTTGAAATTACGGCAAGTATACTTATAATTTTTCCCTAAGATTCTTGACTTGTACACCTGGGATAAATAAAATATTTCTTTCAAAATAAGCCTTCTAATTAGTTCCTTTTGAAACCCTCAAACCAACGGCTTGAATTCATAATGTTGAACTGAAAAAAACTTAACAGATTGATCAAAACGTATCACCTACAAAATGGAATGTAATTTTTGGAACTGTAGTAGAGAGCAAAATCTAAACCGAGAGTTAGTAAAAAAGCCCTCTTCGACTAAACTAATCTTGGGTTACTGTTTCCTTAAGCAAGGAATGTCTTGAAATCACAAAAGCCCCATTAGAAAGCCCTAAGGTCAAAGACATTGAGAAACCCCACATGATTACCAAAGATAGAGGTGGTTATAAGATTGTTCCTTAAATAAGAATGTTCCTTAAAAAAGAATTTATACCCATTGGCAAAACTTTCAAAAAAAAAAAAAAAAAGAGAGAGAGAGAGAGAGAAAAGAAAGAAAAAAGAAGAAGAGAGAGAAAGTAAAGACTTATCCAATCCATATCGGCTCGAGTAGCTAAGCTCTCAATTTATTTGTTTTCTTTTCAAGGTAGTCACATTTTTTAAATTAACCTTAATAGTCTAGATCATTTCTTCCCTATTATAGTTTTTAAATGTCCATCAATTCTTTTTTAAATCAAGGGGCCAATCCCTATTTCCATTTTCATAAATCGGTGTTTTTTCAACAATTTCCCTATGCACTTTTCTAAGTCAAGAAGTCTTTAAAAACTAATTGTTTTCCTTGCTTTCCTTACTTTATTTCTTTGATCCTTCATCAATTTTCCTTAGGGTTTGAGCTAGCTCTTAAAGTATAGTCCTCTTGTCTATTCTTTTTAGGGTTTCAGTCAGCCTTTAGGGCGCTATCCTGTCTTTCATTCTTAGGGTTTTAATTAGCTCTTAGAGCGTTGACCCACTCCTTTATTTTTTTCAGGGTTCCAACCAGCCTTTAGGTGCTATCTCGTCTTTCATTCTTCAGGGTTCTAGGCAGCTCTTAGAGCATTGACCCACTCCTTTATTCTTTTCAAGGTTCCAGCCCGCCTTTAAGGCATTGTCTTGTCTTTCTTTTTAAGGTTCTAGCTAGCTCTTAAAGCGTTGACGTACTCTTTTATTCCTTTTTTTTTTTTTGGGATTCTAGCTAACTCTTAGAGTGTTGACCCATTCTTTCGTTATGGTCCGCCTTTAGGGTGCTGCCTTGTCTTTCTTTAGGGTGCTAAGTAGCTTTAAAGTTGTATCTTCGCTTTCAATTCGTTTTTTAAGGTTTTAGCTAGCCTTTAAGGCATTGTACCATCTTTCATTAAGAGTGTTGTAAGCTCTTAGAGTGTTATCCCTTCTTTCTTTTAATCTCTTCTAGGGTATTAGTTTCTAGAGTGTTGTCCCCTCTTCTTTTCTTTTTAAGGTTTAAGCCAGCTCTTAAGAGAGCTGTCCCCTCTTCTATTTTTTTTTTTTTAAGGTTTCAGCTAGCTTTTAGGGCGCTATACCATCTTTCATTAGGGTTCTAATCAGCTCTTAGAGTGCTATCCTTTCTTTCTTTTAATCTCTTATAAGGTATTAGCTTCTAGAGCGTTGTCCCCTCTTCTTTTCTTTTCAGGGTTCAAGCTAGCTCTTAAGAGCGCTGTCCCCTCTTTTATTCTTTTTAAGGTTTAGCTTGCCTTTAAGGTATTGCCTTGTCATGCTAAGGTTTTAGCCAACTTTCAAAACGTTACCCCTTTGTTCATCGATTTCTCTCTGTAAGCCCATGAGCACTTCTCTTTAGCCAATTCTTAGCAAGCCCATAGGGCGCTTTTCCTCATTGAATTCTTTCAAGCAAGCCTAAAGGGCGCTTCCTTTCATCTTCAATTTCCCTTAAAGAGCCTATAGGGTACTTTTGGTCATCGAGTTCTCTTGGCGAGCCCAAAGGGCGCTTCTTTCATCATCATTTCCTTTTAACCAGCTCATAGGACGCTTTCTTTTACCAATTCCTCTCAGGCAAGCCAAAAGGGAGCTTTCTCTCATCATTGATTTCATATAGGGTTAATAGGTTACCAAAGACTCTCCCACCTAGGTTAGTTAGCTTAAAGGAGCACCACTAAGTTTCAATTTAGGGTTTTAGCCAGCTCTAAGGGTGCTTCACTCATTTCACCTAGGATAGTCAGTTTAAAGGAGCACTACCACATTTATCTTGAATCGATTCCAATTTTACAGTTGCTAGTCCCTGAAAGACACTCTCGCTTAGGTTAATGAGCTTAGTGAGGCACGACCAGGTTCTTTAGATCAATCATAACTTAGGGTTGCTAGTCCTGAGAGATGCTCTTACCTAAGTTAGTGAGCCTAATGAGGCACCACCGGGTTCTTTAGATCGATCCTAGGTTAGGGTTGCTAGTCCCCGAGAGATGCTCTTGCCTAAGTTAGTGAGCCTAGTGAGGCACAATCAGGTGCTTTAGGTCAATCTCAACTTAGGGTTGCTAGTCCTTGAGAGACGCTCTTGCCTAGGTTAGTAAGCTTAGTAAGGCACGATTAGGTCCTTTAAATCGATCCCATCATAGGGTTACTAATCCCCGAAAGACGCTCTCGTTTAGGAGTAAACCCAGTGAGACACGACTAAGTCCTTTAGATCAATCCCATCATAAAGTTACAAGTCCCTGAGAGATGTTCTCGCTTGGGTTAGTGAGCTTAATGAGGCATGACTAGTTCCTTTAGATCGATCCCAGCTTAGAGTTGCTAGTCCCCGAGAGACGTTCTCATCTAAGTTAGTAAGCCTAGTGAGACACAACCAAATCCTTTAGATAGATCCTAACTTAGGGTTACTAGTCCCCGAGAGACACTCTTGTCTAGGTTAGTAAACCTAGTGAGACATAACTAAGTCCTTTAGATTGATCCCATCATAAGGCCGCTAGTCCTTGAGAGACACTCTTGCCTAAGTTAGTGTGCCTAGTGAGGCACGACTAGGTCCTTTAGATAATCCCAACTTAGGGTTGTTAGTCCCTGAGAGATGCTTTCACTTAAGTTAGTGAGCCTAGTGAGGCATGACTAGGTCCTTTAGATCGATCCCATCATAGGGTTGCTAGTCCTTGAGAGATGCTATAGCCTAAGTTAGTAAGCCTAGTGAGGCACGACCAGGTCCTTAGATCATTCCCAGCTTAAGGTTGCTAGTCTCCGAAAGAAGCCCCTGCCTAAGTTAGTGAGCTTAGTAAGGCACAACTAGGTCCTTTAGATCAATCTCAGCTTAGGATTACTAGTTCTTAAGAGACGGTCCAGCCTAGGTTAGTGAGCCTAGTGAGGTATGACTAGGTTCTTCAAATCGATCCCATCATAGGGTTACTAGTCCCCAAGAGACGCTCCCGCTTAAGTTAGCAAACCTAGTGAGGTAGGACTAAGTCCTTTTGATCGATCCCAACTTAAGGTTGCTAATCCTCGAGAGACACTTCCACCTAGATTAGTGAGCTTAGTGAAGCACGACCAGGTCCTTTAGATCGATCCTAACTTAGGGTTGCTAGTCCCTAAAAGACGCTACCGTTTAAGTTAGTGAGCTTTGAGAGGCACGACTAGATTCTTTAGATCGATCTTAGCTTAAAGTTGTTAGTCTATAAGAGACGCTCTCGCTTAGGTTAGTTTGCTCAAAGGAGCATTACCGGATCTCAATTTAAGATCTTAACTAGCTCTAGGATCACTTTACTTACCTTAGTTAGTCAGCTCATTGGGGCATAACCAAGTTTTCTCATTCAGTTTAGGGTCTTAGCCAGCTCTAGGAGTACTTTGCTTACCTTGGTTAGCCAACTCATTAGGGTACGGTTAAGTTTTCTCATTCTATTAGGGTCTTAGCCAGCTCTAGTAGCACTTTGCCCACCTTGGTTAGTTAGCTCATTGAGGTACGATTAAGTTTTCTCATTCAATCTAAGGTCTTAGCCAGCTTAAGGAGCGCTTCGCCCATTTCACCTTGACTCGTCAGCTCATAAGAGTATGACCAAGCTTCTTTCAGTCTTTCAATCAGCTTTTAGAGCGCCACCCCTCTCTTCACTAAAATCCTTAACAGATCAAGCCTAAGATAGTTAGTTAGTTAGTTGTAGTGCTTGTTATGATGAAATCCATCCTTGAGGTAAAAATAGTGTTTTTTTTATCTTTGTGATAAAGTTTTGGTCAAACTTCACTATAAAAGGGGCAGTTGTAGATATCCAATATTTGCCCTCCTTTTATTTTATCTTATTTTATTTATTTTTAGAATAGGTTAAAGGGTCCTAAAATAGGAAAAAGCACAAAAATAGAAAAAATAAGAAATTCAGGAAAAATAGAAAAATAAGAAATTCAAGAAGATACAAAATATGGAAAAATAGAAAAAACAATGAAAAAAATAAGGGATTTTGAAAATAATAAGTTTTTTTTAGGTAGTTTGAATATAATAGATTTTTAATTTAAATAAAGGAATCGTTAGACTTAAGCTTAGATCGAATCTAGCCCAAGCTGACCTAGTCTTAATTGCACATATAAATAAGGTATAGGCCAACGATCTAATGGATAAGTACGTAAGGCATTGGTGTTTGGTTCGAGGTCTTCAATTCGAAACTTGCTAAAGGCATAAAAATGCCTTTTGTCATTTTCTTTTTCAAACTCCATGTATGGTCACATGTCAAGTTATCACTGGGCTATATGTCTGAAATTGACACGTAGCATTTTGTGATTGGCCATGACAATAAACATTCTTTCCTTCTTTTTCTTTTCCCTTCTTTTTCTTTTCCCCTTTCCTTTTTATTTTCCTCTCTCTCTCTCTTTTTAAAAAAAGATAACCATACACAGAGCAGGGTAGGGAGGAATTCCTTTTTTTTTTTTATAAAAAAAAAACATACACATATACATAACGCACTTGGAAAGGGGGGGTGGGCGCACTTTTGGGGACACTCATAAATCACACGCACACAGGGGGGGACCTCTCTCTCTCTCTCTCTCTACTGTCACTCTGTCTCTCTTTACCATCGTCTTCCTTCTCTGGGCCTTCACCTTAAACGTAAAACCTACACCGAACCGACATCCTTAAAGAACCCCCTCTCTCTCTCTCTCTCTCTCTTGATTTTCTCACCCTCAAACTCTGTCACTCTCAGTCTGCTCTTTCTCTTTATTACCTCTCACTCTTGGTATTCTATTCTCATTTGACCTAGATCAACTACCCACATCCATACACAACCACTATCTTCCATTTCTACGGCCTAAACACCCTAACTTGTATAGCTTCTGCACTACCTCTTTCGCTCCACCATCCACCCATCTTTGATCCTCTTCAAACACACTACCACCTTATGCAATGCTACCGCATTACAGTCATACTCTAGCCTCTTCCCTTATACGACCCTCTCTTTTACCCAACAAACCAAATCTTCAACCATCCCTGCATACGAACACGTAACCCCTACCGTAACGAACATCACCAACTACTGTTGACGGTTAGGTTAGGTTGTGATGCCATTCTTAGAGCCCCAAGAGTTAGGTTGTTATGCCATTCCTAAACCCCCAAAGTTCGATACAAAATTCACAAAACTACCTTCATTCGCTTGAAAATCTCCTTAGAACCACCAAAAACGCCCCCCTTGTCCACTGTTGTAGGAAGAGTTTGACCTGTGGAGCTCTAACCCAATCGACCCAAGATTCGAACTGCCTTAACCTAACTCAGTCAACCCCGAACTGAAGCCCCATTTTGAATCGCTCTTGACCCTTTGTGCCTATTGATCTAACTTTGTTTCTTTTTGTTTTTGTTTTTTTTTATAATTTATTTTATTTGCTATTATTTCGTTATTTACATTGTAAATGTACTTAAAATAAAAAAAAAAGGAAAAAAGAGGAAAAAGAAAAAGAAAAAAGAAAAAAAAAAGAAAAGGGGAAGAAGTATTTAGTTTAGTGTTATCTATTATCACGTTTTAACTAAAAATATAAAAAAATGATAAAAATAATAACAAATAAAAATATATAAATAAAATAGAATAAATGAACAAATAAAATTCATTTTATCACTTGGGAAAAGCAACTTTTCAAAAATAAATAAAAATAAGGGGACCACTCCCAAATTAGGATGTTTCTAGAATTTTCCAAAAATAAACCTCGATTTAAGACCGTTTTAGGAATTTTTCTTAAATAAACCGAACTAGGTAAAAACATAAACCCAGCTTTTTTCTGAAACTAAAATCAAATTAACCCACTATGTTTTCAAGGAATGAATTATGGAAGTCTGATCCTGAATAACGGGTACGTAGGCACTCGTATGTAAGTACGGGGCGACTTAAAATATGGAAAATTTTATTTTTTCCATCTTTGTAAATATTTGTGTAAATTAATTAAATTAGTTGCATGTAATATCTTCGGTTGTTTAGAAATTGAAGAAGGGGTATTATTGAAAAACAAATTTAAAATTGGAAAGTTAAAAAAGTGGTACCCGTTTAGGGTTTAAAAATTAGCCTTTGGATTTAGATCTCTAGTTTTCAAAAACTGTTTTATAAATGGTTTAATCGATAGACCAGTAGCTAAGTTATAACAATCCATTTAATTGGTTATTATTTAACTTTTTTCCCAACTCTAGTCAAGTGGCAGCTCTAGTAGGGTAACGACTCCAAAGTTCTTTCAAAATGTAAAAAGAATTGGTTTTCTTTAAACCCTAGTTGAGGGTTAGTATTAAATGGGTAATGGTTTAATACTGATCGATTTAGAAAAAACTTAATTTATAAAAAGAATTGGGAAAGTGAAAAACCAGGCTTGACCTATATATGTAATTGTTTTATCAAATTATATGAAAATTTAATAATGGATAATTAATTTGAATTATGCCATAAATAAAAGATTTACTATGCTAATTTAAACAAAAAGTTAGCAAAATTTGACAAAATATAATTATGAATGTAGCGATCATTGGAATTGTTACTACTACATAGAATAAAACATTTAATAGAGATTTGAGAATGAAAATAAGAGCCAATGCAAGTATTAATGTATATTAACAATGATTTCAAAGCTAGAGGTTGTTTGTACTTTGGCAATTTTATGTAGGATAGAGTTTTTTTTTTTTAAAGGGATTAGAGAATTCAAAAACAAGTTTTGGATTTTGTCATAAATATGGAAATGTATACAATAATGATTTAACATGGCTGTAGCTAAATGTACAACCAAAATTGTCCATAAATAGCCACCTTTAATAATTTATCTATTTTATCCTTGCACTATTATGAACCTACCTTTCTCTTTCTTCTCAGTCCTACCCTTTCTTCCATTTGATCTTATATTTTCATATTTTTTTATTTATATATTTTTCTCTCTATCATTCTTCTTTGTCTTTTTCTTATTATGCAAATCCTTAACCAACATAAGCTATAAGAATGCATCATTGAATGTATAAAGCTTAGTAGCCAAGAGTAAAACGTGTACAATATGGTTGATTTAGCAAGTAAATACAATTAATAATCAATTTATCCATAAAACAAGATTCGAGCTTAATAGGAGAAGAAATATTAATTCTTGCACCAAAACTGGACTCTCTAATTTGGGAAAATCTTCCAATTAGCTCCCGAAAAAGTTTCATGATAGTGGAGTAATTCATAATAGTTGACACTAAGAAAAGTTTCACTGTTGGCTGAGCATATTTGCAAAGTAAAAGAGGAGGAAGAGGATGAAAATGGTTTTAAAGAGAAGATGTGAAAGAGAAATCATAGAAATGGTACTATGGAAAGTGTAAAGTGAAAAGGCTTAGGAAAGAGTAATAAGTTTTACTTAAGCATGGATGGAGACTATATCCGGTCTTATTAATCGATCAACTCGACAATTCACGAGATAAGTACTGGCTTGTTAAGATAAGCCTAAACCGTTGAAGTGACCCATTTGTTTTGGTGAGTCATGGTAGATTAGCCATCCAATCTTGTCTACCTGGTAAGC
Organism: Lumnitzera littorea; assembly: GCA_024138015.1. NCBI lineage: Eukaryota > Viridiplantae > Streptophyta > Magnoliopsida > Myrtales > Combretaceae > Lumnitzera > Lumnitzera littorea. The sequence continues at coordinate 38,328,560 of JAMXBB010000006.1, read as the reverse complement.
TAACTTATCGATTCGGCCCGGATTCCAAAGGAAAAAAAAGGCATTAGAAAAATGATGCAAGAAAAAGGGTGAAGTGTGGACAATAAGCCGCAATGTATAGCCTTTGAAAAAAAAAAGGACAAAGTTTATCCTTTGAAGATGGAATCATGCAAATAAAGTGAAGGAGAGAAAGAAGGAAAGGGGATTTATTTGGTGGTGGGGGTAGGGGGTGGGTGGAGAGGGGTATAGGTAAGGAACTGAGAAAGAGAAAGTGAAGATAGACCTCATTGAATAAACTTTGAAACTTCAAAAAGTAAATAATAAAGAAGACAATACACTTCACTTCACACATTTAAAATTTGAACTTAAACGTTTGAACTGGGAATATAAATATGTGCTTTTGCCATCTACTCCATCACACTTTCAACTCTCAAATTTTTAGTCCCAACTCTCGCATACATCTCTAGACATTGCTTTCTATTTTCCTTTTACAAGTTAGTTTCATGAATAATATTTGTTGCGAACCTTGAAAAAAAAACATACAAGGCCAATCGTTGAATAAGTCCAAGCTTACCAAAAGCTTAAAAAGAAGAATGATGGGGAATGTATGAAAGGAACAAACGTGAATGAAAAGTAAGTAAAAACCCACAAACAGCTTCAACGGATATGATATACCAATGGAACTTTCGAAGACTTACAACACAATTCAATATGACGTACGAATCAGTTTGGTACAGTACAAGGGCTTATGCTCTCCTTCACATATCTTCGTTCAATGAGTTTGTCCACCTATCTTTTCAGCTCAGTAGTCTACTCAGGGTTCATCCTGTATGCAGGTCAGTTAAGTAGAGCGGCGCTTGGTTGTAGATCAATATAGTGCTCCACGCCTCGGACTGGTGGCAATCATCTAGGTAATTCTTCTGAAAACTGGTCGAAAAACTCATCTAGCAAGTGTCATATTTCTTCCAAGACTTCCTATAGTTCTCTCATCTCCATCAATTGTCTAATGAACAAGAACATCGGTTCATCGGCCTTCTTAACAGATTGGAGCTCCCTACAGCTCATCACTAGGGCCTTTTTCTTGCTAGCTTGGGTAAGCTAATTATGGGTTTCATTTACTTGGGATGGGGTTAGGGGTTGCAACACTATCCTCCTTCCATCCTTAACAAAGGAATAGGTGTTCTTATACCCGTTGTGCGTAACACGTCGGTCGAATAACTAAGGTCATCCAAGTAGTAGATGTGAAGCTCCTATAGGAATGACATCGTACACTACTTCATTCCTGTATACATTACTAACACTGAACGGCACGGTCACTTGTTTAATCATGTGCAAAGCATTCTTATCATGAAGCTAATGCAGCTTGTAAGGTCGGAGATGCTTTGAGGTTGATAGACCCAATCTCTATACAAAGGATTGCGCAACCACACTAGTGCAACTTCTTCTATCCAGTATGATCGTGCATAATTGACCTTTAACAGTACACTTGGTATGGAACAAATTTTCCCTCTAGTCTTCCTCAGGATTTGGCAAGGAACTCGGGACTCGTCTCAAGACTAGGGTCATTACTTTTCCCTGGTAGGCATAGACACAAGTCTCCTCTTCCTCCTCAACTTCTGTCTTTCAAACATCCTTCTGCTTCTCAGGCTCACTCTTGTCGGTGCTATCCACTACATCTCCTTGGAGTACCATAACATGTTGGTTCAAACACTTAGAAGCCATGTTTTCAAAGCTTAAGCATTTAAAGCATTTCACCTTGCTAGACTTTCGTTTGGAGGTCTGCCCTTCTCATACATTCTTGGGGGCGGCCTAGATTCGGCTCGACCTGACTATCCTGCTTGGCCATGCTGACCTGCTCAGCTATCGTTAGGTTAGTCATTCTTTTCCTCAGCTTGGTATGGTCTCTTTGGCTCAACTTAAACAGGTTGGTGTGGTGTCGGGGCTCGAGAGAATGTTAGCCCAGGTTGGCTTGAAACATTTCTCCTCTGCTTTTCGACCCTTTGCGCTATCTTGATGGCCTTTTCCAAATTATAAAACCTCTATACTTCCATGATATTGTGAATCTTATACTTGAGCCCAGTAATGAACCTTGATATTGTATGGGCCTCTAGTTTTTCCACGTCAACTCGGATCATTAACATTTGGAACTCTTTTACGTAGTCATTAAAAGTTCGGCTTCCTTAACGAAGCTCTTGTAACTTTGCAAACATATCTTGTAAATAAGTCTTAGGCATAAATTTGTCTCTTAGCAACCTTTTCATCTCATCCTAAGTCCTAACACCCAGTCTTCCATCTCTAGCTTTGGCAGCATTCAGATTCTTCCACTACATGGTGGCATATCCAATAAATTCTAACGTAGCAAGTTGGACCTTGACCACATCCTCATACCTATAACACTCAAATACTTTTTTAACCTTCTCTTCCTACTATAATTATTCATCTGTATCTCCACTTCTACAGATGGGTGGGATTTGCACCTTAACATTGTCTAGCCTTTGAGGAACTCGGTGTCTTTGTCCCTGTATTTTGTAATAATCAACTTCTTTTTCACCAAACTCTTTGACATCTATCTCTTCGTCATCTTCCCTAATTTCCTCAAACTCCAATCTTCGTCTAGTAGCTTTATCTGCTACTCCTCTAGCTCGTGGTGGTCGAATTGGGTGATTGGTCTGGTTGCCTTAGCCATAGTGTCTCTCAGGGGCGCCATCCTATAGGTTTTGTTGTTGAATACCTTATTAACTTGCATTGCAGCAATTGGACTCTCAACAAGGTTTGTGAGTCTGTCAAGTTTGTCATCAATGGACCCTAGGGTATTACTACCATTATGACTACGACTAGGTTGAGCACCACTATCCTAGTCACCAATAACTCCTTGAACACTTGAATCTGACATAACGTAATACCTTATCGAACAGATTAACAAACTACTAACAAACTTACTTTATTGTCACAATAGAAAACAAAGTATCAATAAAACCGCACCTACGAACACTTAAACATACCATAGTAGCTATGGAAGGAACATAATAGCCACCAACAATAAAGTGAATTGAAACTTCACTGCAATTTCACACACTCCTTCGTAGAACCGTACTTTGATACTAATGAAGCTAATACGTCTCCAAGGTCGGACATATGAAGGAGCACCACAACGAACGAACCAAAATAAACAGGAAAAAGGTTAGCAAAGTCCGGGTAGCTACTGAATAGATATGACATACAACTCAATCCTATTCAACTAACAATTCGCTAGATGTGTCGTATCGGTCTGAATTGAAGGGTCACTTACCACTACTCCTTATTAAAAGGAATAGATAAGAGTTGAACTATAACAAAGACATTAAGGTTGTTCAAAGAAAATAATTCTGTATTAAAAGTTAGATGATCGTCTACGTATAAGGAAAGTGGGGGTTTATATACTTATTTTACTAGGGTTATTTTACATGTATGAAAAGAAAGAAGGGTATTTTACAATTACGTTACATGAATCATACTAAAAGGGGTAAAAAGGATAAAGAATATTCAGTACGGAAAAAAAAGAATCGTTCTTAAATGTAGTGTCAGAAGACACGTGTCGTTTGATGGTTGGTCGTTAGGAGTATGATACAACATAGGAAGAAACAGGAAATGTTGTAGTCAAGGGCTGACTTGATCTGGATCAGGTCGGGACCTAATTAGTGGTTAGGAAATCAATTAAGTTAGAGTTGAGTGCTAGTGGTTGGTTAGAGAGCTCGGCTCGGCTAGCCTTTCCTACGTTACCTTTTAGATTAGGACTTTACAGTTGGGCGGGAGCATGCTGGACGCACAAGTTGATGGGAGGTCGGATTAAGATAAGAGTCCCCGTCTTGGTTATGACTTGGAGCTAGTGTTTTCTATGCGAGCCTTTGAAATCCTTTAGCTCAGCTTCTTATGATCGGTCTAGGGGGTTGATTCTTATTTGGTCGACTAGTCAACATTCTAGCAGGTACTCGGCTTCTTCTCTGCCTTTCCACTCGTTGAGCTATTCAGATGGCTTCATCCATTGTGGTGAATTGTTAGAGTTATACAACATCTCGAATATCATAATCCCGCAATGAATCTAGAGATTGTTTATATTGGGGGTTCCTCCACTTTACATCTGATCATGAGCAATTGAAATTCCTGGATATATTCGTCAACTATTTAGCCTCCTTGTCTTCGCTCCTGAAGTTAAGTAAAAGTGTCTTGTAGATTAGTCTTCGATACAAACTTGTTTTGAGTATTCTCTTCATCTCGGACTAAGTATTAATTCTTGGTAGCCCTTTCGCCTCCTTATTGCCTAGAAATTTTTCCACTACATGGCAACATATTCGGAGAACTCAACAGTAGTAGTTCTTACTTTTTGTAACCATCGTATTGATAATATTCAAAAATACGGTCCACTCTCTCTTCCTATTCCAAATATTCATCAACACTCCCAGATCCATTGAAGCTCGGAATCTGAAGCTTCACATGGTTAGATGCTCTGGGGATTCTAGCGTGCTCTTCTTCAAAATACTCTTCTTTATCCTCTTCTTCTAATTCTCTCAAGTCTATCCTTCGTCTTATTCATCCACTTATTCCTCCACTTCAAATTGGTTAAGCTAGGTTCTGACCTTTAGTAGGTTGAGCAACTTATGGGGTGTTTTGCGTAGCTTCAGTCAGTCAGCAAGATAATGCATGAACAGCTCAAGTAAGATCTACTAAGAGGTTAGCCACCTCATCTAGTCTCTCGTCAAAGCTCCTAGGGGTTCCTTGAGACTGTCGTCCATGGTGGATAACTCTACTGTTTTCATCTTCAGTACCAATGTTTACACTTGGGTCAGCCATTTTCTTCACGGATTCAAAGCTCAAACTCTTCAAATAGATGATATAGCAAACATTTTCATAAACCCAAAAAAAAAAAAAAGGTAACCGCTAGTAAACACGACAATTAAACGAACAAGAGTAACTTGCTTTGTTTTATAAACGCAAAGTAGATTATAAACAGAACTTTAAACACAAACCACAACTCAAACAAAACCTTCGTTCTAATACCAAGACGTTGCGAACCGTGACTAAGAACAGATAAGGTTGGTCGCTGAATGGGTCTAAGCTTACTGAAAGCTTGAAAAGAAGAACGATGGGGAATGTGTAAAAGGAATAAACACAAATGAAAAGTATGCAAAAACCTACGAACAGCTCTGACAGATGTGATGTACCAATGGAACTTTCAAGGACTTACAGCACAATTCGATATGATATATAAATTGATCTAGTGAGGTTACTCGCCACTTAGCTTTACTCATAGGTTAAGATAAGAGTGATATGAGTGTAAACAAAGTAATGTTTACGAGAGACAAAAATGTTAAGTGTATTAATGATAATCAATCTTTGATGATTACAGCTACAAGTACAAGAGATATTTATACCTGATAATTTAGGGCAATATGCTTCAAAGGGAAAAGACAAAAAATGGCATTTTCTAAGGAAGTAATGTATAAGATACAAAATGGTAAAAATGAATATTCAAGGAAAACAATAATTGGTGTAACGGATTTTACACACGATTTTGTACATGTAGCCATGGCAAGTTAGATATGAAAATGTTCAATCCTAGCATGCACAAAATGAGCACGAAAATGTTGCGCTGTGCTAACAAGAGCCATATCACAAAGGTAAGCGGGAGATGGCTGTGAAACCTTGATCTTTGACCAACTATTAAAGACTCAGGATAACAGCACAATCCCAATAAGTATGTAACTTAGAAATATGATTTGGGAAGTGAGGAAATAAAGTACTTATGAGAACTTTAAGTGATAAGTACTATTATGTAAAGTATTGTAGTTGTTTGGAATCGACAGATTTAGGGTTCTGAAAAATATTTTCCGAATAAAATAAAATTTTAATATAGAGTCACAAAAGTTAAAGAAGCATCCTAGTAAAGTTGGTTTTGTAAAATAAAATAGGCAAAATATTGAAATTAATAAAAATGTAGTTTTATCCAGTAACAAATATTTTTATCGTAAATCCGAAACACAAGACCGGAGTATAGCAAGACCCTAAAAATAAAATTACCTAACCTCTAAAAATTATAATTTGGAGCAACTTGAGAATAAAATAGCTAGTATAAGTATTATGTGTATAAGTGTATTTTTGAAATAGGAAAAATTGTGACATAATTATATAATATACTTAAAATTAGTATTGTAAAAAAGCTAAATAAATTAAAATAACAAAGGGACAGCTGGAGGATTCTTTTAGGTCAAGAATGGGGCATGGCACATTGTTAGTATAGATTTGGAACTCCCTACACGTGATAAAACATTAAGCACTAAAAAGAAAATGTTAGATAATTAGGACAATTGGCCTTTAGGAAATCCACCATCGACAAAGGAGCCTTATAAATTCACAAGAGTATACTTGGAAATCAGTTTACATAATTTAAGAGTTGAGAAAAATAGTAAGGAGCTTTGGAAGTATCACAAAAGGATTTCTACAAAATTTAGCAAGAAATAAAGCAAAAATAGGAGGGTTATGAGTTCTTTAGGCTAACCACCACCTGGAAGTGGAACAAGACCATCTAGAGATAAGAGAAGTGGCTCTACGGTAGGTTGACATACCCCCATTTTCAGATAATGGCCAGAGCTTTAGGCAATGGTGAGATCTCGATTTTGTTTAATTTTTCTTCTCAATTTCTAAAAATAGCATATGAGGTCTAAAAATTATGATGTTTGGTTTTCTTAGGTAATTTTTCATATAAAATCTAAAAATGAAACCAAATTTTTGAAATTTAAAGTGGAAATAAGTGTTCCTTCAGAAATTAGGCCAAATACGAATTTTTAATATGTTTTTCAAAAGTATAAATGATGTTATTTTGATTTCAAAATTTTTGTACAATCACTACTAATGTCTACTTTGATTCCATGAATGATGTTATAAAATTCCGATGTTGAGTTTTTGAGTATTTTCCATGTAGCTTGCATGTGTGCTGAAATTTCTTAAAAAGAGAGTTTAATTGAGTAATTTGATTTCCAAGTGATGCCACATAATTGTATTTGAGTTTTAAAGTATTGGGTTAGAGTGATGAAGTATGGAAGCAGGGGTGTGGGTGCTAAACTTGAGTGATTTAATGATTTAAGAAGTGTCTTATGTAAGTTAGAATGTGAGTAAGAACGTTAGGTAGAAGGAAATGTGAAATAGTTTAATGTATAGAATGTAGGTTAGAAACTAATGCAGGAGTTAGTTGATTTCGAGATAAGTATATGTGTTTACACAATAATTCTTTATGTCTTATATACGTATTTAACAATAAAGTTAACTTAAATGATATGTTAGTAAAACTATAGCAATTGGACATATAACAACTACTTTATTAAAGTCTTTTTTCTTAAAATCAAAGTAATGGGGTAAGGAAATGAGATATAATAATATCCCTATAGCGTTGAGGAGGTAAGAAACTATGTCAGAAAGTATACTAAAAGGACTTTATCTATAGAGGATAAGTCAAAAATTGGGTCATGAAGTATCTAGAACCAAAGTTGTCTTAAAATGAATAACATCAAGATTTGGACCCCAAGTGTAAGTAAGTTACTAACCTTGCTTACTCTCGACTTATATTAACTCTCGATGTTGTACATGTTTTGTTTAGGTGAAACAGGCTAGGGGAGCCTCAGATGCAAGGGTAAGCTTTTGAGGAAAATCACTAAGTGGCCCTAATAAGTAGATTGCTTTTGTTCTAGAGTAGATTTTATCCACTCTTAATTTACCTAACTATAGTGGATGTGGCTAAACTTATATGTATGAATTTGATATGTTGATTGATGAATTGTGAAGTGCCTTTTAAGCTCTTTTGTATAACGTGTTGGATGAGTCATGCTTGGTTGGTGACTTTAGTGATTTCAGTTATGCTATTACTTGGTTATAATTGTTGGTTGAGAACTATATTAACTTGGATAAGAAACTTGGTACTAACTACTAACCTTGCCTCCTAAGGTATTCACTTAAGTAAACTCGATACTAAGGTTTTAGAGATGGAAACATAAAAGAAATAAAGTAAACGCTTAGCTAATAAATTAATGAATAAGCCTACTTGTGTTGTTTTATAGTTGCTCGGTCTTTCTTGGAATGCAGTTGATACATTTATGGAACCACATGAAAAAGACCTACAAGTTAAGTTTTCTTAAAGTGGGATTTTGCCTAGTGTAGACACCTAATTTTTGCCCTTCCATAGTCTTAATTTTTATTTTTACAAAAAGGGCCCTAATTAAAAAAAAAATCAAAAAAACAAAAAATTAAAAAATAAAAAATAATTAACAAATAATGAAAATACAAAAAAAATAATAATAAAAGGAAAAATTATAAAGATTTCGTAGATTTTTAGGAAGTAATTTATATTAGGAATAATTAGTTTAATGTTAGTGTTAATTTTAGTTTAGTTAAAAATTTTAATTGAGGGATTCAGATAGTTTAAATACAATTTAATGGTAATAAATGTTAAGAAACAGGTTAACGGCCTAACGGATAAGCAGCGGAGTACTTGAGTAGATTTAATTAGAGGTCACGGGTTCGAGTCTCAGCAGGCACCTATGTCTTTATTTTTCTATCTTTGTAAAAGCGAGATTTAAAATCGGATTCATATTTAATCAAATCGTAGGAGTCTAGTTAAATCAGATTTGAATCTAATTTAATAAGATATGATAGGATTTGATTTGGACTTTATTAAAGAAAAAACCACAACGAGAATCAGATCATCAGCTTCATCAAAAATTCAAAAAATTTGCTTCATCCACAGAAGAGAAACAGCAGTATCTCCACGATCACTCTACGTAGCAGCAGCAATCCACGAACTGCTGCACATCTGAATTCCAATCCAATATGCACAATCACTCTACGCAGCAGCCATAATCCAACGAACAGCAGCCGAACTCCAACCAGTCGACAGCAGTCCTTCATGTCCACTGCACAGACAGCCAAATCATTATTGGCACTTCACTGCACTTTGCAGTCGACACGATCGCCGAACACGCCCTTGCCATACACATACAATCTGAAACCACAATCCGACAACTGAGCTCCTGAACTCCACGTATTGATTAGTCGCACAACTCCACATCCGGATTGAACTGCAACGTGCCTTCTAAGCCACTTTCGATTCCTCACGCCAACCAATCTAGCCCGACGTCCAGAACTCATACGCCATCATACTCGAACACGAGCTCGAACATACGTAATGATCATCTCCACTGTAGCACCGGTACGCGACTCCTTGACGCAAAACCTTACGACTCCGGTGTGCACATTCAATACTCCAGTCACTGCTGTAGGTATGTTCAGGTTCGGTTTTTTTTTTTTTTAGATTTTTATTATTGTTATTGTTATTATTATTATTGTTATATTATACTATATTAATATTTTATCCTGTCTTTAGATATTTAGCATTGTATATATATGTATGTGTATGTATATGTTAGTATATGGTATTTTCTTTTAACATTAGTCTTCTCTATTATATAGATTAGATAATGGTTTACGTGAATGGTTATTTCATAATAGTTATATGAGTATAAATGTATATATGTATTACTTTAGGGGTTGTTAAGGTTATTTTTTATTTATGTATACCCATATTATTATATCTTCTTAGTTAACATAATATATAATATGACTTTAGGAGTTTTGGTATTAGTTCTTATATAAAGTGTATTATATGGAATTATTTTATTTTGGTAGATAGTTATATATATTAGTTTAGTGGTTGTTAGAATTAGTTATCTCTTTTAGATTTGACTTTACTTAAGGATTTATCACATAGAAAGTTATTTTTCTTTAAATAAAATTAATAAAAGGCCCTTTTAAAAAAATAATAGGATTGTTAGAGTATTTTTTTTTTTTTAAGATAACAACACTCAACTTTAGATTTTTTTTAAATAAACCAAATAAATTAAAAACGTAAACTTGGGTAGTTTTCAAAATTAAAATAAATCAACACATTAAAGATTTTTTTTTAAAGAACTACAATTGTCTGATCTCAGCTAGTGGGTACGTAGACACCTTCGGGGCGACGATAAAATATATAGAAACTTAGGTCCCTCTTTTTTCTCTCTTTTGATTTTATTTATTTATTTATTTTTATTTTAAATATTATAATTAGAAAAATAATCCTAATTTTGGTAAATAGATAGTGGTACTCGTTAAAGGTTTAATAGGTTAGCCCCCGAACTTGGAACCCTCTAGTTCTTCATTTAAAATTGAAATCAAAGATCGATAGCCAAATTGTGATCAATCTACCTAATTGATTACGATTTTTTTTTCTTTTCCCGACTTCGGTCGAGTGGTGACTCCCAAAATCATTTTCAATAAAAAACCGAAATTTCTCAATTTCTTTAGTCGATGATTAATATTAAATGGGTTAGGGTTTAGTATTAATTGAGAAATGAGAAATCAATTTTAAATAAAAAAAACAAAAACAAAAAATCAGGCTCGACACCTAGCAAAGTCTTATTTTCAAAACTAGAATTTTGGTTAAGCAAACAATTTAGCTTCTAAAAGCTTGGTTTTGTAAAGCAAACAGCTTGGTTTTGTATAGCAAACAACTTGGTTTATATAAATCGGTGTTTATACATATAACTTTTGCATTAATCAATACTCATAACCTCAATGGTGGTTACTGCTAGGTTGAGTTTTCTAAGTTCTTGGACTTTGGTTTGTGTTCAGATGCCCAAATTGAAGTCGACCAACTGGATGAGGGTTAGGGCTAGGCTAGGATATTGGTTACGATGTGATAAGAATCAGCTCCTCGGACCAATTACACGCAGTTGAGCTAGAGGATTACAAGGATCCACATGGAGAATACTAGCTTGAAACACCATTTAGGATGAAGATTCTTATTCTGATCTCCATCTTTTACACTATTGATAATCCAAGTGCCAAGCTTTCGTAAGTGCCAATACAGTTTTCGAGCTTTCGAGCAATCATGCTAACCATCAAACAACTAGGACTATTACAGAACTCTTAACATGATCCAGACTACGTTTGAGCTAACCAACTTCAAACGTTAGACCAAACCGAGCCAACAAGACACTCAACCTAAAGAGCATCAAAACACCTTTTAGTACACGAGCTCTAACCTAAACCAGACCAAGTCAGCTTTGATGTTGACTCTCTTTTGACCTTGTCCAAGTAAGATCTTGTAACTACCAAGTGACCTCAAAATTTGTTACAGCTTAGCCAACTACATTATAAGCTTCTAATCACCTCTTAACACTTGTCTTTTGGTATATTATTCCAAAAGGATTCTTTACTTTTTCCGTATAGAATATGCTTTGTCCTTCTTTCCCTTTTTAGTATGTTTCATGTATTCCATTTATAAACTATCATTTTCTCTTTTCCATGTATGTTTTGTAACCCTAATGGGGCTAGTATATAAACCCTATTTACTTATACGCAAACAATATATTATTGCATTGTTAGTTATTACAAGTTTCCTCTCCTAACCAATCTTAGTGTTCTCATTTATCTCTTAACTCTTATCTCCTCCCTTTAATAAGGAGTAGTGGCAAGAGAACTTATAGTTTGGATCGATGAGTCACATCCAACGAATTATAGGCCGTATAAGATCTTGTTAGTCCGTTGTATCCAGTTAGGTAGCTTATGGATTTGCTAATTCCCCTTTTGTTTTCTTTCCTTCCCTTTCATTGTGGTGTGATCTCTGTATGTATAACCTTAGAGATGCATTTGCTTCACTAATATCATAGTACAATTCCTAAAGGGAGTGTATGAAGTTGCAGTAAAGTTTTAGTTTCTGTTTGTTGTTAGTAGCTACTATGTTCCTTTCGTAGCTGCTGTCGTATGTCCAAGTGAAGTGAGTTTTGAAGTTGTAAGCTGCATAGTGAAGGTTTGTAGATTGGTAAGGGAAGTTTTTGTTGTTGCTTTGTTTTACTCTGTTTCCTACTATGAAAACAGAGCGAGTTTGTTTCTATGGTATTTGTGTATGTGTGTTGGCTGTTGAAGTTGTTAGAGTGAGTTATTAAGATTTTGGGTAGTAAGTAGAAGTGTTTGTTGTATATTGTGTTGTCATCCTGTTGTAGAAGTATTGCACTATGTCGGATTCGAGTATTCAAGGTGTTATTGGTGACCTAAGTAGTAGTGCTCATGTCGATCGAGGTCAAAATGGTAGCACTACCCCTAAGTTAGTCGATGACAAGCTTGATAGACTCACTAATCTTGTTGAGAGTCTGATTATTACAATGCAAGTTAGCAGGCAGCAATTACAGGGTGTACCTCATCATAACCTACTTAAGAATGTTCTTAAGAGACGATATAGTCAGGGTAGTCGAGCTAATGACCTTGTTCAACTCCATCGAGATATAGGAGTTACAGATCGAATTGCTAGATGAAGGTTAGAGTTAGAAGAGATTGAGGAGGGTATCGAGGATGTGGAGTTAGAGAATGACGGAGAGAAGAAGAAGAGGTTGAATATTACTAATCATAAGAATGGGGACGCGAAGCTCCTCGAGGACTTGATAATGTCAAGGTCTAAATCCCACCCTTCAATGGAAGTAGAGATGTTGATGAATATTTAGAGTGAGAGGAGAAAGTAAAGAAAGTGTTTGATTGTTACGAGTACATTGATGCCATTAAGGTGAGACTTATTGTACTTAAATTTTTTGGATATGCTATCATGAAGTGGAAGAATCTAAATGCTACTAGAGCAAGGGATGGAAGGAGAAGTGTGTGGACATAGGAAGAGATGAAGAGATTGTTGAGAGGGAGATTTGTACCCGAAACTTATCTGTAGGACACCTTTGCCAAGTTGCAAGAGGTTCATCAAGGAAGTCAAACTGTTGATGACTATGTGAAGAATTTTAGATATTGATGATCCGAACATACATGGATGAACCTAAGGATTACACAATGTCGAGATTCATCTATGGACTCAAATATGAGATTTGCAATATTATAGAAGTACAGAGATTCTATACATCGGAGGAGGCTATTAAGGTAGCCAAGAGGGTCGAAAATTGGAGGAAAACGTTTTTAATAGACTTACGCTGAGCTTTTCTCGAGCTCCCTTCTATGCTGACCTATTCACGTGAAGCCAAGGAAAAACATGAGTGACCTGATGATAGCCGAGCAAGTCAAAAGAGCCAACCTAAAGATAGGTCTACCTTGAGGGCATATGAGAAAGGATAAACTTTTGGACGAAAGATGAGTGAAGTAAAGTGCTTCAAATGCTTGGATTTTGGACATATGGCTGCTAAGTGTTCAAATAGATGTGCTATGGAGCTTCAAGGAGATGTAGTGGATAATATTAATGAAAGTGAGCCAGAGGAGGAGAAGAACTAAATGAGTTGAAATTGAAGAAGAGTAGACTTGTATCTACGCCGACTAGGGAGAAGTGATGACACTAGTACTAAGACGATTGCTGAGCTCCAAGGAATACCAAAGGGAAAATTTGTTTCACACCAAATGTACCATTAAAGGATAGTTGTGCACCATTGTTATGGACGGAGGGAGCTATATTAATGTTGTTGCACAATTCATCATGTAGAGGTTAAGACTGCCAACCTCTAAGCACCCCCGACTTTACAAGCTACTCTGGCTTCATGATACCTTTTAGTGTTTCGAATGTGTATAGGGACAAAGTGGTGTCTGATGTCGTCCTCATAAGAGCTTCACATTTGTTACTTAGATGGCCATGGTTGTTCGATTGACGTGTCACTTATGATAGATATAAGAACACTTATGCTTTTGTCAAAGATGGAAATAAGATCGTGCTACAACCCATGACGCCAACCTAAGTGAATGACACCCATAACCAGTTGAACTGAGATAGTAAGAAGAAAGCTTTAGTGATGAGCCGGAGATAGCTCCAAGCTGCTGAGAAGGCTAATGAGCCTGTATTTTTATTGATTGGAAGATTATTAGAGATGAGAAATTTGAAAGATGTAATTTGATGAGATCTGAAGATTGATTGATGAATTTTCTAACCTATTCCTCGAATAGTTGTCTGAGGGATTATCCTCAGTTGGAGGCATAGAACATTGTATTAATCTATAGCCAAGCATAGCCTTGCCAAATTAACTTCCTTACAAAATGAATCTTGAGTAGGCCCAAGCTGAAAAGGTAAGTAGATGAGTTGATAGAACAAGGACATATGAGGGAAAGCATGAGTCCTTGTGTTGTACTAGCTCCGCTCGTCCCAAAGAAGGATGGTTCGTAGTGCATGTACATCGACAGCTTTACTATCAACCATATTATTATTAAGTACAGATATCCAATACCAAGGCTCGATAACATGTTAGATTAGTTATATGGTGCTTGAATATTTTCGAAGATTAACTTGTGAAGTAGTTACTACCAAAATCGCATAAGGCCTAGTAATGAATGTAAGACTACTTTCAAGATGAGGCATGGTCTTTATGAATGGTTGGTTATGTTATTTGGACTTACAAATGCGTTGAGCACATTTATGTGTCTTATGAATCATGTGATGCGTCCTCTAATTGAAAGATGTGTGGTTGTGTACTTTGACAACATATTAGTGTACAATGCCGACTTGGATAACCATGTTCAACATCTCTGTGCCGTTTTTGACATTTTATGAGTCTAGAAGTTATATGGAAACTTGAAAAAGTGTATGTTCTGTCAAAGTAAAATTTTTTTTCTTGGGTATGTAGTATTTGGAGACGAAATCCAAGCTAATGAGGAGAAGTTCCGAGCTATATTAGAGTAGGCGATGTCGAAGAATATCATTGAAGTACTAAGTTTTCATGGTCTTGCTTCCTTCTACAAGTGATTCATTAAAAACTTTAGTACAATTGTAGCCCCCTTGATCAAACTAACGAAAAAGAGTAAGGGGTTTCGATGGAATGACTAAGCTGAGCAGAGCTTCAAGGAAATTAGGAAGAAGCTCACTATTGCCCATATCTTATCCTTATTAGATTTTGACAAACCATTTGAATTAGGATGTGATGTGTCAACCATTGGCATTGGTGCAGTCTTAATGCAGAAACATCAACTAATTACTTATTACAGTGAGAAGCTCAATGGTGTTGCACTAAACTATTTTATGTATGAGAAAGAGTTATACTCACTTCTCTAAGTTCTTGCCATATGGCAACACTATTTATTACAATAAGAGTTTTTGATATACATGGACCATGAATCCTTGAAGCATCTTAGAAGTTAAAATAAGTTTTCGAAAAAGCAAGCAAAGTGGCTAGAATTTATAGAAGGTTTATCTTATGTATTGCAACACAAGAAAGGTGGTGCCAACGTAGTTACAGTGCCTTGTCACATCAGCCAAATTTGCTGTCTACCCTATAAACTAAATTACTGGGTTTATCACTTATTACCGAGCAATATGCTCACGACCCTTATTTTAGTCTATTCTTAAGCAATTGAAAAAAGGAGTTATTATTAGAGGATATTATCTTAAGGATGGCTATTTGCTCAAGGAAAGAAGGCTACGTATATCGAGCTATTCCATACGTGAGCTGTTAGTTAAGGAAGCTCATAGTAGTTGATTATCTAGTTATTTTAGAGAAACTAAAATAGCTGAACTGTTAAAGGAAAATTTTTACTAGCCTGGTTTAGCCAAAGATGTTCATAAGGTGGTTAGTAGTTGCAAAGTGTGCAAGAGGGCTAAGGGAAAGAGAGAGCCATATGGAGAGAATATGCCATTACCTACATCGACTTCACCTTAGGCTGACCTTAACATGGACTTTATTCTAGGTTACTCCAGAAATCCAAGGGAAAGGATTCGATCCTTGTCATAGTAAATTGCTTCAGCAAAATGACACACTTCATCCTTGTCATCGAACTAACAATGCTTTATACATTGTTAATTTGTTTTTATAGGAAGTTGTTTAAGTACATGGAGTACTAAAGACCATTGTTTCATATCAGAATACAAAATTCTTGAGCTATTTTTGGAAAACACTTTAGGGAAGACTTGAAAATAAACTTGTGTTTAGCTTTAGTAGCTACCTTCTTATTGATGGCCAAACGAAAGTGGTGAACAGGATGCTAGACACTTTACTTTGAGTTGTTGTATGAAAGAATTTAAAGGATTGGGATTTATGTTTACTAGTTACGGTGTTTACATACAATTGTATGGTACCACTGGGAATACTCCATTCAAGGTCATCTTTGGCCTTAATCCCACTATCCCCCTAGATTTGATCGGTACCCTCGTAGCTGCTAAAGAAAGTTAATTTGGAGTCTCTTGAGCCTAAGAATTACAAGAACTACATCAGTCCGTAGTAGAGAAGATCGCCAAGTTTAATCAGAGACAACAAAAGATTGATAGTCGTGGCCGTTGAACTATTTCTTTCAAACCAGGTGATTTAGTATAAATTCACCTCAATCGAGAAAGATTTCCGCACCTAATACAAAGTAAGCTATCCCTATGTGTTGATGGTCCATTTGAAGAAGATCAACCTCAATGCCTATTTGATTGAGTTACCTAAGAACTATGGTGTTTCCTCTACCTTCAATGCGTTTGACCTAATTCCCCACCGATTGAAGAAAGACCCACTAGAAATTGTGACAAAATAAGAGCTAGGAACCTCTTCAAATTTGAGGACAAATCCTTCTAACCCTTAGGTACATGATAGGATTCAACTCCTCGAACTAGTCTCACGTAGCTAAGTTAAAGGACTACAATGAATCACATGAAGAATAATTGCACAAAACACCATTCAAGATGAAGATTCCTATTCCGATCTCCATCTTTTACACTATTGCTGACCTAAGTGTCGAGCTCTCGTAAGTGCCAATACAGTTTCTAAGCTTCCAAGCAGTCATGTCAACTTACTGAGCAACCACGACTATTACCAAGCTCTTACCATGATCTAGATTGTGTCTGAGCCAACTAACTTCAGACGTCAGATCGAGTCGAGTTATCGAAACACTTAACCTGGGGAAGATCATAAACCCCTTCAGTACCTGAGCTTTGATCTAAATTAGACCAGGTTAGCTCTGACTGTTGACTCTTCTGACCCTGTTCGAGTAAGATCTTACAACTACCAAGTGACCTTAGAATTCGTTACAACTTAGCTGACCATACTATAAGCTTCCAATCACCCCTCAATATATGTCTCCTAGTGCGACATTTCAGAAGGATTTCTTACTTTTTTTGTATAGAATATTCTTTGTCCCTTTTTCCCTTTTTAGTATGTTTTATGTATTCCATTTGTAAATTACCCTTTTTTTTTCCTTATATTTCTTATAACCCTAGTAGGGCTAGTATATAAACCTCATTTACTTGTACTAAACAATATATTATTGCATTATTACTTATTACAAGTTTCATTTTTTAAGCAACCTTAGTGTTCTCGTTTATCTCGTAACTCTAATCTATTCCCTTTAGCAAAAAGTAATGGTAAGTGACCTTATAATTTGAACCGGTGAGTCACATCCAGTGAATTGTAGGTCGTATAAGATCTTATTGGTGTGTTATATCCAGTTAGGTAGCTTATGGATTTGCTAATCCCCCTTTTGTTTTCTTTTGTTCCTTTTCGTTGTGGTGTGGCCGCTGTGAATACGACCCCGAAGACGCATCATGATGTATGTCACATGCATTAGCATAGCATGCATTTACTGCATTTGCATGTGCTTGGTTGGATTAAAGAGTATTGGGGAAAAAATTGATGAATTCCTTATATGTTAATGATATTATTTTGCTTATACTATTATTTCTTATCTACTATTACTCAACTTACAGTAAGCCAAGGGATAAGTTATTTTATCCTTGGGTTAGGTAAGAAGTAGACAGGATTTTAGGAGTGCAAGAAGACTTAGTACGCTTAATAGCGACAGTTTTCCTCCAAGGCAGATAGTTATAGATTAAGATTCAGAATTTGAAGAAGAGTGCTCTAAGAAGATTGTCAAGTTATGTTGTGAAGACTTTTGTATGAGATTGTAAATATGATGTACAACTCTCTAATGAATTTATAATTTGTTTAGAGATTTTGTAGTCATGGTATTCTGAGTATGGCCCATTGATGTAAAGATTTTTTGTTGTGGTTTGTTATATTGAACGAAGAGAGTTTTGAAGACAATATTTCATATTGTTGTATGACAGGTGAATTATTGGTTTTGCCTATTCTTATCTTAGGGATTACAATAATGAACTATCTTAAGGTACTAGAAGTTAACAAAAATTTTTAAGCTGACGCCTTAAAGGCAGAGCATTACACTAGCAAGTAAGTTCACTTCCTTAGATACATAAGTCTCAATTTTTCTAGACATATAGTCAAATCTGTGGCAAAAAAAAAATCACATATGGGCATAAATTATTATTGGATAGATGATAATTGGCAACTAAGTAAAAGACTAATAGCGCTTAGAGTATTTAATAATCGACATACAACAGAAAATATACATTGAATTATAAATGTTATTTTGGACGAGTATCGTTTTGTTAGGAAAAAATTTTCCATTGGGTTTTGTTGACGGTTGCCTTTTAGCTAAGGGCTTTGCAGGCCCAAGGCTAACACTAGGCCCAATCAACATCTCTAGATGCTTCTCTCACCTTTACCAAATGATTTTCTTACTAAGTATATAAGCTAGTTTGGAGAAGCACGCCAACATTGCCCATTGTACTTAAGGCATAGTTGTTGCTCAAGCAATCCTCTTGCACGCTCGTCATCCCCCAAGCCCCCTTCCAAACTAAGATGGCCAAAGGGCTCATGGGTCCCTTGGGAAACCTTAAAGCCCCTAATCCCTCCTAGCCCAAGCTCTAACCACTTAAGAAGTTTAGTATAAATTTAACGTTGCACTGTCTAACCATTGGGAAGGAGTACGCCTCCTGCCCAAAGTATCCTTAAGGGTACTTAGCCTAATGAATCCAATCCTCCCCTTCTTTCGTCTCTCTCTCTCTCTCTCCCCTTATTAAATGCTATAAGAAACCCTGATGTACGACCTAGAGGCCTACCTACCAAGCTATGGCGGTTACCCACATCGATATGATAGGCTTCCTTTCCAAGGGTTACCAATTGACAAAAAGGTGTATGTCCTTTCTCGTATTGACAACACCCTCATCTTGGATTGTGCCTAGGTCAATCCCTTAATGCCACATGACTGAGTAAGTCAGCTTCCTTACTTATACATAAGAGGTAAGACTCCAAGTAAGGGGATCCTTTTGAACCCCTTCTAATCTATCCCTTATTATACTCTCTCAAATTAACTCCACACTCTTCTCACTAACTTAAGCTTTAGAGGTCCCTCATTGGTTATGCTAAAGGGAGTTTTTTGTAAGTCTACCATTGTTAGTGGCCATCAGACCACCAGGAGTTTAACCAAGGATTATACCTATCAGATCCACCATTACTAGGTTTGATAACGCAAGTGCAAACACCGCATCAGTTGAAGAGCTTAAAAACCTATGTCAACTTACGTTCGGTAGAAATTTTTTCACATAAGATGTACATGCCATGTTTTGAATTTATGTGTTAAAGATCGAATTTCTACTTTGCATGATAAAGTGTCCTCAATAAGACAGACGGTTAAACTTATTACTGAAAAGCCCTCTATGCACAAGTTATGGAGGGACTATTGACATCAAAATGGTAAGAGGCCAAAAGAATCTAGAAAAATGTTAAACACCAATAGAATTTTGCATATGAAATGTTGTAAAGCACAGTACCTATAAGGAATTTTTGTGTAACTTTCTATATACCACATGTTGGAAAAAGAAATTCACCTAACCAATTGGGATGTATGTAACCAGTTGCTTAAGGTTCTTAAGGTCTTCCATGATTTTACTCAAATAGCCTAGTGTGTACCACTTTGTGATGGAAGTCATTAACATTTTTACTGCTTTGATTGAAGGATGTGGAACCCCATCCTCCAAGAATGTACATTTGGAATGGCATACAAATGGTTTCAGTGTTAAGGTGAAATTCCTCGTATTTATCCTATTGCTACTATTTTAGACCCTTAATGTAAAGTTGATGTATTGAAAGACCATTTTAAAATGTATTATAATCTTATCAATTCACCATTGGACACACAACACATGTATAGTGCAGAAGCATGGACAAAGGTCAAATGACCTTAAAGAGCTATTTTCATGATTCTAATTCACATGTGGTAGCCGAGCATTAGTTTCTCCCTCACCATTGCCTATTGATCACATTTAGTCATTTGTGGGGGAACGGTTGTGGGCTAAGTAATTGAAAAGAAATAGGTCTAGGAGGCCTTAAATGGAACTTCAAGACGACCTAAGCACTAACTTTAAGTTCAGTGACAATGATTGCATCAAGGATTATGACATTCTCGATTGGTGAAGGATGTATGTAAAGAGCTACTTAATCCTATCTTGCATTGCTTAATAGGTACTTGTCGCTTTAGTGTTGATGATGGTCGGGTCTCATACTTGAGGATCAGTGGGCCTCCCATTTCCCTCATCAATGTTGAAGCAACCATCTGTGTTGAAGATTGGTACAAAGTGGTGTGTAGAGAACAAGAGCCATGTAAGACTTCAACTGAGGAAGAAAAGTAATTTAGTGACTTCAATAGATTGGAGTAAGTTCAGGCTCTACTCTTAATCTCACAGAAGGTTAGAGTGATTAACCATACCTCTCTCAATTGGAAATGTTTTATCACCTAGAAAAAATGTTTTCATAATACCCAAAAGAAAAAAACCAAATTCATATGATTTTTCTAAAGCTAGGGCTTTATTTTTAAGATTTTCAAAGCAACAAACAAACGAATGTTGGCATGTTTTTTAGCATTCTTTTTTCACAATAACAATTAAAAGGGTAATCACATAAACTCGGTGTTTTTTCCCTAGTATAAAGTTAACCAACACACTAAAGATTTTCTAAAAAATTATACTGAATTATGGTGATTTGATTTAAACTAATAGATACATAAGCACTTTCAAGATGACCTTAAAAATAACAAAAAAAAAAAAATCCTGGGGACCACTTATTTCTTCATATATGGATAACTTCTTTTTTGATTCAGTGACATTGTAATTTAGTTTTTCATATATTCAAGGTTTTCTAAAAAAACATTGTACTTTAGTTTTTTAGTGCCATTGTAATTTAATTTTATAACATATATCTCATATCTAAATATCAATACAACATATTTCTATTAGTGTTGAATTTTGATTACGAATTTGTTACGTATATTGTATATTGTGTACATCATAAATGAGAAATTTATCAATAATTTTCCTTTATGTATTAAATCCATGGTCTAAAACAAACTCAGAATTTGGTGTATATGTTTTTATATGTATATAAATGTGTTTACATAAGACATATAAATATATATATTATATTACATAATATATGTTAATGCATATTTGTAATAATGCATAATATAAGACTAATTCATAGGCTATTGAACCGGCCTGAAATTGACCTCACTTGGGTCGGTTACGATTCACCTATTCGATGACTAGTGAACGGCTAAGTTTAGGTTGGTTCTTGGCAAATTCAGCCAGTTGCTTAGGTCTAAAAATGACAATTGAAGTAAAAACAGGGTGGTATTTATTCTTGGCTATTAATTAGTTGATTAAAGTTGTTGACACTTGATTCTCACCCGAACCAAGGCCCATCGAGCGATGGCCTATCATGACGGACATCAAAGTGTGCTCGAACGGATAGTGAGCCATGTACTCCTTTGAGCAAATCGCCCCTTGATCGTTGAGCTAGCATACACTGGTTTCCTGGCATAAGCTCCAAGCTCAACTCGCCTTGATCATGCATCAACCAATGCCTTCCTCAACATCCTTGCCCAACTTTTGTCTTTAGTGCTTACTCTCCATTGCAGCTTATTAATGGACATCTTGCATCCGTAATATGGCCAGTACACCTAGTAACCCCTACAATTGTTAGGTCCTTAACCTGCAGATTTAATGGTTTGGCGACCATAGCATACTGTCTACAGTGAAGCTCAGTCTTTACCGCAAAGCGTACTATCTACCAATGACTAATACGAACGAACCCCTGATTTCCATGTGTTTAGGTGATTCACATAACAGGCACTAAGTGCCATGAAGTAAGATAGAACATTCCCTCTCCAAGAAATCTTTCCTCCTTTTCTCCTCCCTCACAAAACTTGAGTTCGATATATTACATACATTACACACACACATTGGTTGAGTATGGTCCTTTACTTCCTAAGTACTTGTACCCATCCTCTCTTGGTATTTCTTGCTAACTTGAGCGTCGGAGGGCCCCTGTGGCTACACCTACATGGGCCTTTTTGCTGGTATTGAGGAGTAAAAGAGAAAGCCTAAGCCTACTCTAACTGGGCTCCACAAGAGTCCGTTTACCCTAGTTGGTCTAACCACGATAAAAATTTTGGCACCCACTATTTTAGGCCACGATGAGAACGATGGCTAAAAGCAAAAACAATAACTCTCAAGCTTCCCACATGGAGGATACCAATACCTCCTAACAACGTGGAGGCAATCAAACACTTATACCTCCTCAAAATGAAAGTATCAAAGTCTAAGAGCTTAAGTCACTTGTTTAGCAAATGCTTGAAGAAAACTAAAAATATCACAAATCTACTGTAGCTTTGTACAAAGATATTACATTACTAAAAAATGTATTTAAAAAACGTCTAAACGAGGAGGCAACTGTCAACTCTTCCTTATAGCCAAGTAAAAATGATGACTTATGCGTTCACATGAGTAGATTCAGCACAATCACCAACCACATGAGACCTACATAAACGGCTAAACAGCAACTGCAACAAAACTTACACATAGAAGGTGAACGTACAGCTATAAGTAAGCAGTTGATAGCCTATCATTAAGGCCATTGTTAAAAGACTACGAAGACATGAACATGGATAAGCTTAATGAACAGGATAAGCTCAACGAACACATCCGAAATGCCTCTAGTGTGCGTGATCAAAAGATAGTTGAATCATCCGCATTGGTGTTATGCTCTACACTAATGAAAAGCCCATTTACCCCTTCAATCCTTAAAGGAACACTCCCCACAGGTGCAACGTTGTCACATCTAAGCACTTATGATGGTATTATTGATCTAGATAGTCACTTCATCTACTTTTAAACAATGATAAGCCTTCACAACTTCTTAGATGTGATCATGTGTAAAGCTTTCCCTAGTATGCTGGCAAAAGTTGCTTTTCTTTGTTTCAATACCCTCCTCAAGGCATTTTTTACTTAATTTAATGACCTAGGAAGTAAACTCCAATAATACTTCCTTAGTTCCTGAGTCCTATAAAGAGGCTCTTCCATTCTTTACAATGTTTGGCAACATCCTAATGAAACCCTATGAGCATACCTTAAGCGTTTCAACCGAATAAAGTTGCAACTCTCCAAACTGGATACAAGAATGGCCTTATAGGTGCTCCTAACTGGCATAAATCCTAACGAAAGGCTCTTCAATGTAATGTCATTAGATAAGCTTGAATCCTTAGACAAATTCATGAAAGTTGCCGAGACTACATCTTGGTCACATCTTTGACCTAAGCATTTGGCGAAATCATGTATGAGGTCTAAGAGCAACTTCTAAGACCACCCAACATTAGTGAAACACTAAAAGTAGCGAACTCAGGGAAATACTGTAACTAATATAGGGCATACAAACATAACATAGATGGGTACCACTACCTTAAGAATACAGTCGAAGGACTTATTCGCGGGAGGCGCATCGACTATTTTGTTGTAGATGAGAAAAACCAAATCTAATAACCAACCTAAAGCTACAGAGTAGATCACCAATAGCAACACCAATCAACATGACAATGCCTTTATGGACAAACATAATTAAAGGGGATGACGAGGCCAGGTCAACACCATATTCGACGGACCTAGCCTCCTCTCAAGTAATATAATCATAACAGCTAAACATGAGGTGTACATTGTAAGAAATAAGAAGCTAAAAACCAACCCAACAATAACTTCGATTGATACAGTAATAAATTTTACCAACGTAGATGAACAGGGAATTGACTTACCTTACAGCGATGCACTCATCATAAACGTTGAAATCAGGTACTTTGATGTCCCTAAGATGTTAGTTGATTGTGGGAGTTTGGCAGACATCTTCTTTTACAATGCTTTCGATCAAATGAAAGAACAACTTGATGAACCCCTTCAACTATACAAACACGGCTTCACAGGATTTGGATATGGCAAACCAATGCCCCTTAAGGGTATCATCACCCTGCCCATTTGACTAGGTGACAATGAACACATTGCTACACAGTCGATAGACTTCGTCATTGTTGACATATGGTCACCATATAGTGCCATCCTTGGCAGACTACGCATCACGAAATTCAATATGTTTATTAGCTAAAGATGCCTCAAAGCAAAGTTTATGATACCTACTAGTGTAGGTGAGGCCAAAGGCGATTAGGTTCTATCTAGGACACTCTACCTCAAAGCCCAATCCTAAAACAACGTCATGAACATTGAATCTACTAACTCCTCTACTTCCCTAATGCAAAAAGAGCCTGCAGAAAAGACCCTAGAAATCAAGCTATCAAACACCCTTAGCATGATTACCAAAATAGGGGCTAAGCTGCCAAATAGCGAAAAACCTAAGCTCACGGATTTCCTTAAGCAAAACTCAGACGTCTTCGCATCTGCTCTAGAAGACATGCCAGGAATCATTGACATACCGGAGGCTACTCGCTACCTAAAGGTCAATCCCACCATCCACCCTATTAAGCAAAACAAACGACATGTCACCCTAAAACATCAAGCTATGATCAAGGAAGAGGTGCAAAAGCTGCTTTGGGTCGGATTCATTTGCTTAGAGAAATACCCCACCTAGCCTACTAACACAGTGCTCATTAAGAAAGCAAATGGAAAGTGACGTATGTACATCAACTACACAGATCTTAACAAGGCATGCCCTAAGGATTGCTTTCCCTTACCGCATATAGACTAGCTTGTAGACTTAACATTTGGCCAAACACTTCTTAGTTTTATAGACGCCTACTCGAGATATAACTAGATCCAGATGGCTCCCTAAGACGAAGTCTACACATCCTTTATTATAGATTTCGAGACTTATTGCTACAAAGTAATGTCCTTCAGTTTAAAAAACACTGGAGCTACATATCAAAGGCTATTCACCTACATCTTCAAGCCACAAATGGGTAGGAACATCAAAGTCTATATTGACAACATGATTGCCAAGAGTAAAACTAGAAAAGACCACGTCAACGACCTCCAGGAGATCTTCCAAACCCTTTACTGATTCCAAATGAAACTTAACCCTTAAAAGTATGTCTTTGGGGCTACTGTGAAGTAGTTTTAAGTGGGACGTCCATCGAGATGATAATTGGATGTGATTGGAAGTAAGGCTTGAGCTTTTGAGCTGCAATGACCACCGTAAGGGCTAGAGATTAGGTATACCAAAATAGAAGAGTTTGCCATTGCGGTAGTTATTGCAGCTCAAAAGCTCAAGCCTTACTTCCAGTTACATTTGATTATCATCCTGACAGACATCCCACTCAAAACTGCTTTATATTAGCTCAACACTTTAGGTCATATGATGAACTACTCTCTTAAACTTAGTGCCCATGGAGTTTAGTTTTACCTAAAATAGGCAATCAAGGCATAAGTGCTCGCAGACTTCATAGCAGAATATACTAGAGCGCATGAGCCTCAACTTGAGCTCACCATACTCATTTAGATACTCCGTGTTGATGGCTCCTCCACTAAGTGGGGGAGTGGGGTCGATATCACATTACGAGGCCTATATGGAACGAAGATCCTTTAAGCCTTGAAATTTGGTTTCTCAGTGACTAACAATGAAGCTGAATACGAAGCACTCATCACCAGCTTGAAAATTGCTAAAGACATCGAGGCAAAGAAGCTTAGCATACACTCAAACTCCATATTGGTTGTACGATAGGTCAAGGGAAAATACAAGACCAAGGGCAAAACGATGGTCTAGTATCTACATTTAGTGTAAGGTCTTTTCATAGAATTCACTTCCTGGGAAGTTAACAAGATCCCACAAGTAGAAAATGCAAAGGCAAATAGACTATCTAGGATAGCCTCATCTACTATCCCTACATCACATGACTACGATAAGTCGATCTTCATATAGTATCTCCTTGAGCGAAGTATAAAGGTGCAACGCAACAAGTCACCAAAACGACATAAGTAACACCTGAACCCTCTTAGATGGACCCCCTTATTAGTACTTAAAGACGGGTGCATTACTCGAGGACTAAGCAAAGGTGAAGAAGCTAGCCTATGCCACAACCAACTATACTTTGATCAATGATGTACTCTACTAACGAGGACATAGCAGCCTACTCCTCAAATGCCTTTGAATAGAAGAAGGTGCTTGAGTCCTCAAGGAGCTCCGTGTAGAGATTTGTAATAATTGCATCTAGTCCTATGCATTGTACCTTCAAGCACTTAAGTTAGGTTATTATTGGCCAACAATGAAGAAAAATGCTAAGACCATGGTCTAGAAATGCCAATCCTGCCAAAAGCATACACTAATCACTTGCACTCTCAATTTAAAATACACCCCTTGATAAACCGATGGTCATTCACGTAGCAAAGATTAGACGTCCTTAGCCCCTTCTTGAAAGCCTCATTAGGCCGATAATTCATTCTGGTGGCAATGGATTACTTCACCACATAGGCAAAAGTGTTGGTTGTTGTAAGGTCCACAATTAGGCACTCAAGGTTTAGTTTGTAGAATTTAGGACAATCGAACATATTATCCAATCTAGCCCAAATTTTACAACAAAATTAGGAATATTAGTAATAGTGATCTCATGAGTTTGGATTTAGGAAAATAAAGAATAAAATAATTAATTATTATAACATTGAATTATATGTATACTATTTGTAATTTATTGAAAACGTATAAAACGAGTCTTGATAACTAATGAATTGATAGAGATAAATTATATACACACTAAAAATCATAAAATAACATAAAGAATATTTAGGAATATTTATTTGTACCATATATGAATTAATATATAAGTAAGAATACGCAAAATATGCCAAAATAATGCTAAATAATTATAAAAAAAATGAAAAAATGATGAAATATCCAGAAGTTAGGTGTGACGGCTTGGAAATAGAAGAAACAAAATCAACCAATCAAAATTAAATAAATAGAAAGTGAAAATAGGATAAAATACGACCACTATCAACTCAAAATTAATGCAAAAAAATCCAAGCAGCCCTATAAATTTCGAAAATCACTCTCACTCCTCATTTTGGACAGTTAGGAATCAGAAAAAATTAAGGAGAGGAGAGAAAAGAAGAGAAACCAAATTTACAAGAATTTAGAAAATTATAGTGCAAATAAGGAATATAAGGAGATCCCTAACCAGACGATAACTTGTGAGTGAACAACCATCACCATTACACGATGGTGGTAGCGTTTAGATCGACCAATAAGGCTGTGGTGGCCAGAGCCACCAACTCTGATGAGTTTGATCTTCTTTCCAATTTTACTTATTTTATTAAAAATACTAAATATACTTAGAAAATTGTGAAATTTGGTATTTTGAGGTTTTTAAATATGTATATTTAGGGAAAAATTTTAGTTTGATGAAATTTATGTCTATAAATATACTATCCTTAAGAAATCTCGTAAACTTGAGTTTTATTCGAATTAGAAATAAATGACCTTAAGAATATAGTTTTAGGCTCAAAATTTTTGTATAGACTACTTAGGGGTTATAAAATAGTGCTATGAAGCCGTTTTTCAAAAATGAATTTTTGAAAATTTTAGATGATTTTTAGGCCTTAAAATAATGCATAAAAGGGATAATTATTGATTTAGTGTATAATTATATGTTTTAGGATTTTGAAATATGATATCGTATGCTACTTGTAGTATTTAAGGTATTAGATGTAATTATTAAGGTATTATGTAGTATATATGTAATAAGTAAAAATGGTATATTTTAAGTTAATTTTGTAATTTGGGATAATTAAGTATAAAGTTTGATTTGGGATGAATTTAGATATTTTGAAATGTTATTTGATGTTGGGAGATGATATTTGAAGTGATGGAGATATTAGATGTGTATATTATGTATATATTAAGTGATAATGTATAATATGTAAGTATAAGAAATTAACGAGTAGGAAAATATTAGGTTAAAATTAATATTATAATAATAATAAGGATATATATAAAATCTGGTATGAGACTTAAATTTAGGTGTTTATATGAAAAATATAAAATTTTCTTACATTGGGAGCTAATTCAATAGTTAAATTAGAAATGTAGTGTATCATACTGATCAAAATACCGTTTAAGAGTTAAAACGTAGATTTAGGATACTTAAGCATAGTTAGATGAATCTCATATATTTTAGTTTGGGAGGAATTCCTAAGGTTCATAAATAAAAAACAATAATCAAAAGCTAAAACAAAAACTGAATTCAGAGACTAATTCAGAAATTGAGTTAGAAATTAATTTAGAACTTATTCAGTTATAGGAGATATAGAATTTGGATAAATGCATAAAATTATAATCCCAAACTTAAAACTCATGATTTAAAGCTTATATGTATGTATAGACATATGTATAAGCAATAATGTTAAATGTAGATTATTCCTAGATTAAAATCTAATTCAGAAGCCAAAATCGTAATCAAAATAAGAAACAAATTCGAAACCTAACTAAATAAGGGAAGTAATTCTAAAAGACTTAGACTTAAATCACTAAATGTAAGAAGATCATAAACCAAAGATACTCATAATCTAAATTACATAACAAAACATATCTATGGTAGTTATGAGAAACTAAACTAACATTTGTATTATAGGGATTATTGGAGATAGCCAGTATAAGGCGCACCTCGAGTGAGCAAGCGAAGAGTTCAGGTAAGTTAGGATTAATATGTTATTATATTTTGAAATATTAATTTGTAGTACTCGGAGGCTTGAAATTGTGCTTGTTTGATAGTGGTTGTATGCATTTGATTGTTTTTAAGATAATGTTATTATTCTAATTTATTGTTTTAGCTTGTATTTATGTGATTTGTTTAAAATGATTGAACACCTTAAATAGGATCTAATTAAATATATAACTTGAAATCCTAAATCGGACTTACATAGCAACCTATTAGGGAAAACATAAGGTTTTCTGATCAAATACCGACCCTTTTGAAAGGGATAGCATTGGGTAGCATAATTGGTCCCTTCTTTATCCTTAGTTGAACTAAGTAACAAGTGAAGAGGTTGTGGCAAGGGTGAAGGCAATGGTTCAAAGGTAGTTGCGGGAGGAGTAGTGTCCCCATTGCATAAGCCAAGGTTTGGTCGTGAGTTGTTGCATTAAATGGAAACACCTCAACCTAGATTAAAGCGAGTATAATTTCTCTATTCTTACGATGGGCCAGTAACATCATGCGATGACATTTGCTTGTATATACATAGCATCTAACTAATTTGGTTGATAACTTTGCTTATGTTTGACATATAGTTTTAAGTCTCTATCCCAACTTACTGAGTTATAGTTGTTCACATCCTTATAAATGTTGTTGTAGGTACCAGCTAGAAAGTAGCCTATATTTACCTTGAAGATAGCAATTGCTAGATCCTGGGGAGTAAGGAAATACATTTGAAGAACAGATATATCTTTAAGGTCTTAGCCTTTATTTAGAATCTTTCATTTTCAATTAATGTATTACTTAGGAAGTATAGGACAATGAAACCCTACAAACATTATTTATAATACTTGAATCCTAGTGTATATATATATCTATATATTTTCATATTTTTTAGGCAAATAACTTATTTAATTTATGAACTATTTATTTTAAAACGGGTTAGTCGTGGATGCCTTGTGTAAATTAGGTTTAAAATAGCGGCTGTATGGTTAGCTTTTATCTTAGAATGCTTTGTATGGTGAAATTGTTACAACTTTGCTGCTTTCGAGACGTGACAGCTGTAGCTGCCATCACAGCCTAAGTTGTCAAAGGATTTATGTTCACCTAATTACTATCTTGTTTTAAAGAACCATATAGGTTGATCATCGATAATGGAAGGCAATTCAACAATGATCGGTTTAGAGACTTATGTAGTAAGCATAACATCAAGTTACACTATACCTAAGTAGCCTATCCTTAGACTAATGGCTAGGTTAAGGCTATCAATAAGATAATCCTCAACAGTCTAAAGGAGGGTGGAAAGAGCAGGAGGTAGATGGGCTGACGAGCTTTTGAACATACTTCGGGGATACCATATGAGGCATAGAACCTTAATCGAAGAAACCCTATTTTATCTCGCGTTTGGAGCAAAAGCCGTATTCCTGATTGAATTGGAATTACCCACTAGCAAGACCCAACACTTCGATGTGAATGCTAATCACATGGCCCTACTAGTAAGTCTTAACACCATCGATAAAGCATGCGATGTTACATGAGCTTTGTTTAGTCTAATACAGGGTTTTCCACCCTAAAAGCTTAGCGTTTAGCTACTAGCTCAGAGGAAGGGCAGGGCAAGCTCACCCCCAATTAAGAAGACCTTGTATGAGTGGTCTATGATGTGGAAAAAAGTGCTTACAAGCTTGAGACATTGGAAGGACGAGCCATCTTTAGGGTGTGGAACGTCCAGAATCTAAGACCTTACTTTCCTTAAGTACGATGATGAGAATTGAAAGCACTTGTAATTGTAGTTGAATTTAACAAATTGATGAAGTTTCCTACATGTGTCTCTCTCCTCCTCTAACTCTATGTGCGCTCGTACAATACTTGCTGTGCTACTCCACAGCTTCGGGTTGATCTCCATACTTGAACACATCCCCGTTAGTCTTTAGACTAACATAATGGAAGCATGCAACGACATCAATTTACATCGAGCCCTCAACCTTGGGTCAATTTTCATCCCCTGCTTTGCCCAAGTTAGTTCCTACATTGACACTACGGGTACCTTTCTTAAGCATCAATCTATGTTGAGCCCTTCACCTTGGGTTAATTTTTATCCCCAAACTTTGCTTAAGTTAGTTCTTATACTAATGCTGCGGCTACCTCTCTTGGGCATCGATTTATATCGAGCCGTTAACCTTAGATTGATTTTCATCCTCAAGCTTTGCCTAAGTTAGTCCTTATACTAATGCCGCGGGTACCTCTCTTGAGCATTGAGCTACATCGAGCATGTAATCTCAAGTCGATCCTCATACATGAACACTTCCCTATGTTAGCAAGTACTAAACAAAATTCCAAGTTAAACTGAACATCGAGAACCAAAGAGTAAAGGAAAACAGAACAAGCAAGCAACAAGCAATAAGCAAAAAGGGAAAAACTTTATTTGGATAATGAGATGAATATAAGGCTTAATGGGTTGGCATACTAATCTCGATTACATCTATAAAGAAAATTAAATAATATAAAGTCATGCACCTACTTTCTACGCTACGGCAATATGCCTGACTTGAATGGTTGCTGTCGACTTCGACTCATCCCATGAGTTCTGAAGGATAGATGTGACTACCTCCTTATGCTCTTGTAAGCCAAACTTTGAACTCCAAGGGTCCCAATGATACTCAACCTCCAAGTTAAATTCCCTACTCTACCTTTAAGAGCCTCTATTCCATAGAAGCAACAATGTAGACAACCGATCTAGCTACTCCACTAAGAGCATTAGGTTACCAAGGCTTTACTGATGGCAAAGGAAGGTCAATGCTTCACCCATAATGAACTAAAGGACTTACGAAGCAGATGATTCCTTAAGAGTGTCGTAGTCCACAGGTCAAGGTGGAGAAAGACCCCCTTTATAGCTGTAGTCATTGTGGCCACCCTCGCCTACTTGAGGCCATCTGGGATAGTATGTGTAAAAGCTGCTTAAAACCTTGTGCAGATGAGTGCCCCCATGATGAGGCCGTTGCAGACAAGTGATAGGAAATGCCTAGGCCCCCCTCTATCACCTGCTATTATTAGGATAAAAAGAGGGGAGGACCCAAAGGCCACATCTACCTTCTAATCATAGCTCAAGATCTACCCATTGCTACCGAGTAGCTATCCACGCCTCACAATCATAGTCTAAAAGAAGAGGTTAGGGAAGACCCCTCCCTAACTCTAGCACTCCATCCCTTAATAAGATCACCTTGGACGAGCTCATACTAGCTCCCATCTATACCTTACTACGTTGTTTGGGTGTTTGGTATGGCAAAGCAAGGACCCACGTACTCTTTATATGGAAGTTGTGGGACATCCCCAACCGTACACATGTTGGCCACCACGAGACCCCAAAACATTGGGAACCCAAGCAACATTTGGGGAATTAATGATGCATCATATGTGCATTAAATATCTTTTGGAAGGCGCTCTACTCGAAGCATCCCATTTGCCAAGAACGTACGTTGCCTGAAACAAACCTTGCTGAGAAGATAACCTATGTTAGCAAAGATCCACCCTGTTGAAATTACCCTACTAAGGAGATCCTGTAATGTCACCATAAGATACACTTTGGCCGCCTTGTAGTCTTATGACACCGAGCCTTTATAAGAATCTAGAGAAGTACAATTTGCTTAGGAGGCAGGATATGTTGACCTACAAGTGAACGTTGTCACAAGTACAAAACACTTAGACAAAAATCAAGGACGAATGCAAAGTAATAGCATAAAGGCAAGTGACCAGGCCCATAAACGAGGAATAGCAAGCAGGTACAAACTACTTAGTTAGAAATAAGGAATTCAGGTAATCCTACAAGGAAACAGGGCATACAGGTCTGCTTGGGAAGTATCATCTTCGACATAAAATACTTAGACAAAAAATGAATGGAGTTCAAGCACATAGCCATAGTCAAAACACATGAAGCAACGACTAAGGGAAAAGAGAAAAGAAATCAAAGACAATTATGAGAATTCACATTCATTGAGGTTTTCAACAATTACATAAAGGGAGGTCGACAACCCTATCCCTTAGAAAAATGAGATTACAAAAATAAAAAATGGATACGCATCACCCAAACCATCTACAATATAGAAAGAAAAAGTTTAAAGATGTTCCTAAGCATCCTCGACTTGCTGCTGCTACTCTTGCCTACCCTCCCCATCACCACCTCCCTCCTCAAGGCCTGCATTCGAGCCATTGCTAGAAGTTCCTGATGAGTTACCAGACAACTCACCACCTGGCCTACCTCCAACAGCAACCTTAGGTTCATCCAGTGAATTTAGGAAGGACAAATTTGCATTAGGTATGTTCTGTCAAACCTGTTTTCGCACCTCCTTTGCTATTGTATAACTAGCCATGGTGATGGCCTTCTCAATCAAGGAGTCATCCAAGGTTTATAGAAAAATATCTTGCTTGACCTTAGGTGCCAAACCCTCCCCTTTTAAGAGCTCGAACTCCTCTTGGCAAACTCGATTAGCAATTTGGCCAGTTATTCCCCTTTTTCCCTTAACTCGGCAGTCAACTTGTCCTTAGCACTTTTATCAGATTCCTTAGCCATCTTTAGGTCATCTTTTAGCTTATCCACTTACCCAAGGAGCTCCTTGTGCTAGTGCTCTAAATTGCTGAACGCGTAAATAAGTCGTCGTGCACCTTCTTCTCCTCTTCTAGCGCCTTCTGAAGCCTCTCAACTTTGGCCCTCGCCTAACTTCCCTCCAACTGAAGGTATGGCTAGTTGTAAGCAAGAATGAAATCGAGCAAGTTATATAATTGCAAGCACAACACACAGTCAGTAATCAAATTAAGGCTAGGTACCTTAATAGAAACATATGAGTGACTTACCTCATTATGCTGCCTCAGCAATTCTACTGAGGCCTCCACGTCATCCTTCCCTGCAACAAGTTGCCCAAAACATGCTTCCAGTTGCTCAAACCTTTGAGGAGGCCAATCCGTAGGTTGAACAAGTGCTACATGCTTTTGGCAAAAGACTAGAGGCTAGACATCCTCATCATCGAAAATCTCGATGGCACACACACTAGCACTTGGAGGAGTTCACTTTGAGCTCTCCTACGTTGCATCCACTCGAGCACCTTGTGCTATAGGCACTTATACGGCAACTATGACTCTGGCTTAAACCTTCATAACCGAACCACCACTAAATGCCCTCTAGTCCAACCTTGAAGTCCCTAATGACACTCCTGTTAGCACTCACCGTCGCCTTGTTATACAACCTCGAGAAATGTCTACTACCTCCTACTCTTCTTCTTTGACATTTTGGAAGGGCAACATGAGGTGTCCCTTTCCCCTTCTAGTGCGGGCTACTTCCTCTTCTCAAGCCTTAAAGCACCCTTGAGTTGTTGACTTTACACAGCGAGAAGCTTTGCCTTCACTCTCTCTATAACCAATTCAGAAGCTGCAAAAGAACCGACAAACTCATTAGTAAAACAAAGATAGTGCACTTACTAAGCTGAGGATGAGCAGCATGATGTCCCCAAGTCCTATGACAAGGCGACACAACACAACAGATAACCAACCATCCTTCATAGACTAAACATAGCAAATACATGTCTCCATCCCAAATAATAGAGTACCATCCTTATACTTCTGTCATATTGATAGTGGATTTAGTTTCTTTCAACCAACCAGATTCAATAGCTTGATGTTGGTCATTACATCCTCATCTCCCAAAGCCTTCAACTTCTTGACCAAAATAGGCCATCTTCACTCAATTAGAAAATCAAGTGGCTCAGGAGCATGAACGCAATAAGAGAACTCCTTCCATCCTTCAACCTTGTTTGATGGCTTATAAAAAATACCTACAGCCTTGCCTTAGGTAGCGATGTATACCCACCTATTTACTACCCTTTTCACATGGAAGAAGTGCCTAAACAGCTGTGCAATCGGTCGTCGAACTCCTAAATGCACAACGCCTCAAATGCGAGCAGCTGAATCTACACAATCGCATTGAGACTATCCGGCACAACTTTAAAGCATCTAAAGAACTTAAAAAAAAGGGAGGCTAAGATTGAGGTTGAACGGTTTCGCATAAATACCGAACGATCAGTCATCCCCTATATTATAAGCTCGCTGCCCACCCATGGGTACTTCTACTCACTAATTGGGTACTACTTTCACTACCGAACTAACCAACCTCAGCTTCTCTTCGCTTACCATATAAGGAATATAGGATACACATGCTCATTCGTGTTAGCTGTCTGCAACAATTACCTAACTTTGTCTTCCTTACCATCTAGAGGCTACACATTGTAGGGTTGTCACTGTATGCACTCCCTCTTCTCCTCCTAGGATAGTATCACCCCATCTTCCTCTCTTGTCACCACCATCGTTTTGAGGGAAATAGGGGTATCACCCCCTGTTCAGGACAAGCCTTCGCAACTTTCATTTACCTCCCTTGAAATAGAAGGATGGGAAGACTCGCTCTGATTATCGGTCATGCTTTGATTGGCTATTGCGAATGGTTAACAAGAAATGGAAGCATACAAAGAAAAATAACTAGCTTGCGAGCATAAATTTTGGTAGGGTTTCCTTTAAATAAGTAGAGCAAAGTGAAAAATAAAGACCTATGCCTCCCTTTACGTAGACAAGAAAGGGGAGAAGGTGAACAGTTTCTCCCACTTTCGAGGCATGAAACCACAAAAGGACATGTACTAAACCACAGCCATCCACATGCCCTATTCCCTCAGTTAAAGGCTCCAATTAATCCTTACATATGGATCCATGACGTAGCCTGACAACGGGTCACCCCATAAGGATAGCCACTCTTTACAGACCATTAAGGCGCAACACATTTCCCAAGGATAATCATCATGATACATTAAGCAGCTCGCCGCTCACATTAATTACATAAGAACCTGGTGGATGGGAAAATGAACCTAACCAAAGGCACTGTTTGTAGCAATCCCAAATAGTTGAACTGGCCCCCAACTCAAAAGAGACAGCTCAGCTTTGGCATGGTCACCTCACATGGATTACTCTCCTTACGCCTTGGATGCTTAGGAGAGTAGGTGGGACAAGTGTTGACACTGGACTCTTACTCGAACCAAGGCGCAACTAGTGAGACTCGTCCTCGTAATCTTTCTATGAAGCCATGTGCCTACATTAAGGGATGTGTAAGTTGTTGGTGAGCTCATCCTCTATATCATGACCCACTTAACTAGCCAAATAACACTCCTTTGAAACGATCGCCCCTCGATAGTTGAACTAGCATACACTAGTTGCCTGGCGTAAGCTCGG
Source organism: Lumnitzera littorea (assembly GCA_024138015.1). NCBI lineage: Eukaryota > Viridiplantae > Streptophyta > Magnoliopsida > Myrtales > Combretaceae > Lumnitzera > Lumnitzera littorea. Next base: position 38,292,512 of record JAMXBB010000006.1, on the reverse strand, counting down.
AGCTCAACTTACCCCTGATTAAGCATTAACTAATACCTTCCTTAGCATTCTGGCTTAACTTTTGTCTTTAATACCTACTCTCCACTACAACTCATTAATAGAGGTCTGACATTCGTAATACAGCTAGCATGCCCGACAACCCTTGCAGTTGTGAGGTCCTTAAGCTATAGATTTAGAAGTCCGACTGACCACAGCATGTCGTCTACCGTGAAGCGCACTATTTGTTGGTAGCCAATACGAACGACCCTCTGATCGCCATATATCTAAGTGACTTGTATATAAGGCGCCATGTGCCATGAAGTAAGACGGAACATTCCTTCTCCAAGAAATCTTTCCTCTTTTTCTCTTCCCTCTCACAACTTGAGTTCGATATATCACGTACATTATACGTACACACTAATCGAGTACAATTGCTTAGGTCTTGAGTGCTCCTCATCTTTTCTTGGTCCTCCTTGCTAACTTAAGAGTCAAAGGGCTCCCGTGGTGACCCCTATAGAGGGCTTTTTGCAAGTATCGAGGAGTATGAAAGGAAATCTAAGCCTACTCTAATTGGGCTCCACACAAGTTCACTTACCCTAATTGGTCCCACTACGATCAAAAGAAGCAATAAGGGTAAAAATGGTAGATCACCAATGTTAGATGTAGCAACTTTAGTTGTGAATTTAGTCTTTTCAATTTGACATTTACCGAAATTAAATAAATGTTCTAAATATAGAATAATTTTACTAAATTAAGAGAAAAAATTGGTAGTAAAAAGTAAATTTAACGTTGATCAGAGAATTTCAACAAATATACTATCATTTACCAAATTAGACAAAAAGATGATAAATTTGACAATTTAACAATATACTAGTCATTTAACCAAACTAGAAAAAAAGTTCATAATAGAAGATAAATATGAAATTTGACCATTATCCAATAAGTTTACTTGATATAAAACCATTTAAAAAATAAGAAATTGAAAAAAATAATCTAAAAAAAAAATTGTTTAAAGATGGTAAGTTTAACACTTACCACAATTGACGAAGTTTACCATAGATACAATCATTTCATTATATTAGATGAAAAGTCAATAATAAGTGATCGGTTTGATATTTTACCAAAATTTAACAAAATTATCAAACTTAAAACCATTTAATCAAATTAGATGAAAAGTTGATAATATATGATAAATTTGCTACTTACCAAAACCAAAAAAGATTACTATATATACAATCAATTGATCAAATCCTATGAAAAGTTGGTGAAAATGATAAATTTGACAATTTACTATAACCAAAACAAATTTATCAAATGTAGAAACTTTTGCCAGATCAAACAAAATTGGTAATAGATGATAAATGATATTAATGATTCTAATTAAATTTTTATGATCTGGTGGTTAAAAATAAACACTTGATAATAAATCTCCTCCTTGTTGACTTTTCTAGGAAAAGCTCCATTTAAACTTTCTCATGTGTGATAACGGTATTTGATTTTAAGGTAAAATGTATAGATCCACTTTTAAAATTACATGTAAAATTATATTGTTTTTGAAATTGTACAATTTCCCTATTAGCACATACAAGACTTACTTTTTTTTTTTTTTTTTTACTTTTGTGGAAGCATAATTGGCAAAAATGATGATTTGATAATGTCACATAAATAAAACTAATAAAAATAGGAAAAAAAAAATAGAAAAAGTAGAAGAACACAAGAAAAGTAATAGGTTAGTCACATCTCTAAAGTTAGGACTTTATCTAGAGTTGGAATTTATGGACTGTCCCTCTTAAATCAACCTGGGAATAAATATGCAAACATTTCAAAAAGTGCTAGCTCTTTTAGTACGTTGACTTTGAGTATGACAAGAAGGTAGATTGAAAGAGGTTGAGAAGTTACTACCCATGTTGATACTAAAGGATGGGTAGCTAATAATAATGATATGTGCCAACTCTTCTAGAGCATTGAGTAGAGTATGATAAGAAGGTAAATAAAAAGAGGTTGAGAAGCTAGTATTCGTGTTGGCAATAAGAGATGGGTAGTTAACAATAACAATATGTGTTGGCTATTATATAGCATTGATTAAAGTATATAGGAAAATAAATTAAAAGAGGCTGAAAAACCTAGTGTTTGTGATGATGCCAAGGGATAGATAACTAATATTAGCAATATATGCTAACTCTTGTAGAGCATTGATTAAAGTTTGATAGGAAAGCAAATTGGAAGAAACTAAGAAGTTGGTACTCATGTTGATACTAAGGGATGGATAGCTAATAGTGACCATACGTGTTAGCTCTTTGAAAGAATTGATTAAAGTATGATGGGAAGGTAAATTGAAAGAGGCTAAGAGTGATATTGACACTGAGGGATGGTAGCTAATAGCAATGGTATGTCCTAGCTCTTCTAGTGCATTAATTAGCGTATGATAGGAAGGTAACCTAAAAGAGGCTAAGAAGTTGATGTTCATGTTGATATTGAAAGGTGTGTAGAAAACAGTAAAGATGCATGTTCTAGTGCATTGATTAGAGTATGATAGGAAGGTGAATTGGAAGAAGCCAAGAAATTAGTGTTCAAATTGATATCGAGGAAGGGATAGCTAATAATAGTGATATGTGTTAGCTCTTCTAAAGCATTGATTAGGGTAAGATTGGAAAGTAACTTGAAAGAGGCTGGGAAGTTGGTGTTCGTGTTGATATTGAGGGATGGCTAGCTAATGGTTACGATATGTACTAACTCTTCTAGAGCATTGATTAGGGTATGATAGGAAGGTAATTTGAAAGAGGTCGAGAAGCTGGGGTTCATATTGATATTAAGGGATATGTAACTATTAGTAATGCTATGTACTAGCTCTTCTAAAGCATTGATTAGAGTATCATAGGAAGGTAAATTGAAAGAGGTCAAGAAGCTGGTGCTCATGTTAATACTAAGGGATGGGTAGCTAACAATAATAGATGTTGTGATTCTAACTATATTCTCGACAACCATAATGATCCAACACTGGTGCTCACCAACACCTTTGATCGAGCAATAATGACGTGACCTTAGCCTTGCGACCCAAATAATGGTCATGCTATTGCAACTCAAATGATTTAGATTGATCTAGACTAAACAAAGCAAAGAAAGATAGACAGAGATGAAGAAGTGGAGATTGTGCAATCATGATAGTGGGCATGGTCCAAGAAGGATTAAAGTAAGAAGAAAAGATCAACAATTCTTTTTCTTGTTTTGCATTTCTCAAATTTTTGTTTTCCTTTTACTTGTTCAAGGATCCATTCCCATACTTCTTATTTTAGTTATTCTTAAATGGAATTGGCACATCTTAATTTTTACCATGTGTGCATCTACGTAAACAAAAACCATAGAAGATGGATTTTCTAAAATATTTTAGGAAAAGTTATAAATTTGATGATTAAAATTTTCTAGATTTTTTAAATATCTTGTGACATCATCTTTTTTTCTTTTAATTTTAACCGTTTATTATTTATGTAAGCATTTTAATAGGATGACTTTATAAAATGTTAGAGAAAGTAACTTTCAAAGATTTGAATCTAAAAGTATATGCCTTGAATGTGTCATAATAGAATTTAAGAGTGAGCGGGTAATCTTGTCGTATAAGGTACCTACCCGAACCCTACTAGATCAAGTAAGTTTTAAGTCAGTATTTAAAATCATATGATAGGTTTCAGATAGTAATTTTTTGAAACTCATATTTACAGGATAGAGAACGGGTATGAGGTTACCCACCTTAGAACATGTATTATGAAGAATATAAGGTATTGGTTCTAAGGTATCTTGTATCTATCCTATAATAATGATAAAATAAAATTAATAAATAATAAGAATATTATTTCATTGGTATGGGCTTACAAAAATAACAAAATACAACCATGAGAAACATAAACTAAACCCGATGTCTTCATGTTAGTCTCTTCCTTCTTAGTCTTTTTTTTTTTTTATTGCATTTTCTTTTCATTCTATTAAGTCTAGCTTAACTAAAGTTATAAAAGAAACAATATGCTTGAAGTCACCTAAATAAGGTATGTTATTAACTTATATTCTTTTAATGTAATAATTTCTTTGTATTAGGTTTGAAAAATATCTCGTAATAAATACATATAATATTGTTTGAGTTAAGATTTAGTTGATATTAGTATTTGTACCTTTTTCCCTTGTTTAATATTAGGGTTTGTATTAGATATGAAAAAAAATTTAAGCGATATGTTAGGATTTAATAATTGTGATGCATAGATGATCATTATGGATGTTGATTATGAATTGAGATATCGTAATTTGTAATCATAGATATTCTTATTGCCCAAATAAGTCAACCCCTAAATGAGTCACAATTATTTATTTAGTATTTAAAATTGATATATTTATATAATAATAATAAGTGAAGAAAATGATTAAAAAGAAAAATAAATGAAAGAAATCGGAAGAAAAGAAAAATAAATAGAAACTTACCATATTGAAATTTACAATAAAAAAAAAAGGTTTACATGTTCTATGGGATAAATAATAAAGATGATTCTAAAATACCACAAGATAAGGTACATGTAGCAAAGTTTAGAATTTGTACTTTTAGAATAAGGTACAATAAATCTTATATTTTACTCGTCCTGTTTCTGCTTATCCCTAAAATCTACTCAAAATTGAAAAATGGACGTGTTGATGTAATTTCAAAAGTTATCAAGAGCAGTTAATGTCATTTACCTTAATTCTTATGATACATGTTTTATTATATATATGATTAAGGATGGTAATTGGTACTAAAAGGTAAGATTGGTGTCTCATTTCATATCAAATTTATGCCAGTGCTAAAAATTCAGAGAATTAAATAGAGATTGTATGTAGCTAGTCTAGTGTACATCAAAATGTATTTATTTGTGTCGTGATTGTCTTCTATATTAGGTGTCTAGTTGTGTCAATTTCCCGCTTTATTCTTATTAAATTTGTATTCACGTTATGATATTGTTTCAAAAGATTTTAGTTCTATATTGAATACTTACCACATTTCATATAGTCTATGGGAAAAAAAGTCCGAATCATAAATATTTTTTCAAAAATTATTTGTATTTGAGGTGATAGATTGTCCTTCTCTTAGATCATGTTAAATACATGCCCCTTTGTACCATATACTGTCATATTAAAAAAATATGTGTAAATAAAGGAAAAAAAATACGAAATACATATTATCATTCCTTTATAAATCAACATATGATTGATTGAAACAGGTTAAATGATACAAAAACTTTTATATTGATAAATATCTCAAAAGGCCAGCTGTTAATGCCAATATCTAGTTGAGACTTTAAATCTAGTTGGAGCATTAATGAAATAATACCAATTTATTCAATAGGGTAATTATTCAATTTTTTTCTTAATTTTTAAGTAAAACACTACGAAATATAGTAATTGAAAGCATCAATTTACTAGGGTAAAAGAAATGACCTTTGTGTTCACCCAACAACGGCAACAGAATATGTACTAGGCCATGCTAGATTTCAGGGACAACTTTTCTTCCAAAGCAAAATAACTAAAAGAAAAAAAAAATAAAGGTTGTTGCTGGCCAAATCGATATGGGAGTTCTAGCTTTGTCCTTTTAATCCCTAAAGCACCAACTCATACTACAGCAATATCTTGTACAATGGTATTGCAAGTAGCCCAGTATGGATGGCCGGACCGGAGCATGAAAAACCTAACTCCGGATATTGCATATCTTATAAAAATAATAAATACATATAACTAAAATTTTTCTTCTTCTAACCTTTCAACGAGCTTTACAGGTATCTATTCGGGCAAGTTTAATGGTCGGACTTCGGAGCATGGGGCACGTTTCTAAGACCACTTCCATCACAAGTTACTACGCGCGTTCCAGAGTAAAGAAATGACGGAAATTTGCTTCGCGCATTGGAGTTGGATGACTTGGCATCACTTCTCCGCGCGTGTTACTCTGTCAAGTAACGTTTCTGTGAGTTTTTTTTTTTTTTTTAAACTAGTCCTTTCCAATGCCACGATCAAATTGAGTGTAATTTAAAAAATTCTAATGTATACATCCCCAACGTTTACTAAAATTGTAACCGCAAACGTAACGTATAATTTGTGATTTTTTTTTAATTTTTCTTTCACTATATAAATGGATAATTCATGTCTCATTTTAAACATAAAAAATTTATTACAATTTACTTTAGTGTATATAGTTTCCTTATTTGAAAATTAAGATATCATAGGGATCCTAATAATTCTAAAAAATATTTAGGCTAGTGATTAAAAAAATAATAATAGCATGAGGCCCGTAAAACTTTAAAAAATATATAAAAACTTTGATAAAAAAACTAGAGATGAAATAAAGAATTACTTAAATATGAGAGTTATTTTATAAACTAACAGAGCAATCTCAGTAACTTATAAAGTTGTGGATGGTATAAGACGAGGGGAGCATGGTGCACGTTTCTAAGCCAAGTCACGCCTTGTCCGTTATTTACAAAGAAGTTGGTGTTGCTTCAAGCAATGCTAGAGTATTATATATTTTTTTTCTTTAAATTTTCATTGGTAAAAAATATAGTAGTGAAACTCATAAAAATTTAAAAATATATATATTAAGAAACTTTAACGAAAAAACTTAAAAATAAAGTGAATAGCCACTTAAAAAATGGAGTTTTTTTATATACTAATATCATACTTAAGAATAAGAGATAGGTTATTATAAAATATACTAATGTGATAGTTTAGATATACATGTGCTAATACTAATTTTTCTGGTTTAGTATCTATTAGGGCGGTCCAGTACTCCGGTTTGTCATAAATTTCAAGTGGAGCGGTCATTTGCCCGGTTCGATTGTCATCAGTAATTGCACACATGTCTAGCACCAGCCACCAATTTCTATGTGAGGATTCGGTGTCTTGTCTGTTTAGTTCTTTTCGGAACAGTGGCATTTGACAAAAATGGAAACATGATTTTCTAGCTACTAGTTAACTGTAGGCCCGGTTTGGATTGAAGTCTGATTACCTTTATTTTTAATAGATTATCAGTAGGAATATATAGGTTGGAAAAAATTTCGTTCACAGCATTAAATTTCTTAGAGTCATAAAAATAACTAATGAAAAAGAAGAGTAGGATTCCAATAAATTTAGAATATTAGATAATGTAATCAAGTAAATGAGACATGGAGGATGGACACGAGGATGCTACCGGACATGCTATTATAGGTTACCCAATGCTTGTAGGGTTTGAGATGGGTTAAGAGAAAAGGATTCAAAACTTTATAGGATATTAGATCAGGTTCAGACAGAAAAACCTTAATTTGGTAAAAAAATAATTAATATATATTATACCATACATAAGTTAATAAAAATAATTATTAATAAAGTATAATCCTTCTTTAGAATTGTTAGTCACTGTTTTCTTTTTCTTTTCTTCAGAGCTTCAATGGAAGAGATAACTTGAGCATAATTAATCCACTATTTCGTCACATGCTTTGGTATGGTTGCTGAACAAGTTACATGATTATGTTGCTCATTCATAATAATGCAGGAAAATTCTATGTGACAAACACAATTTCTTTCTACTCAAATTTAAAAAGAAAAAATTACATATGATGTAATGCTATCTTACTAGAAAAACATACCTCTTCAATTGTTTCTTTAGGATTAGAGACAGATTATCATACGTTTTCTGAGCACATATTCCAATTGTTTTATTGATATTTAGTGGAGCTTCAGTAAGTTATCATAGCTTTTATTGTGCCATGTTTGAACAATAATAGAATTATCAATTTCTACTAAATGTAGCCTCCCTTTTGAATGGGCTAAGTTAGGTGATAAAATTTAATTGCTTTTTTAACACAATTAAAGGGCTGATGCAGGTTTTTGATGGGTTCAAAGAAACCTTATAAGGGTGGGTTCCAAGAATAGAGTGAGGGTTTTAGGGCATGTAATGGGATATCTAATAAGGTAATGGGTTAGGCTCGAATTTTGCAAAACCTACCCCTATGGCATCCCTAATGGACACTAGGTATGCTTCCCTACAATCAAGGTTCACTTTCAAGAGTTACAAATTTACAATGCAACATTTTTTTTTTTTTTTTTGCCAAAAAGAACTATATGACATTTTCTTAAATTATAAATAAAAATTATAGAAAGTACAAAATTTAACAAACATAACAAGCATATAGCTAAGAGAATGAAAAAATTAAAAAAAGAAAACATTGTTATAGCAATTACAAATAGGATGGAAGTAACCATATTATACTTTGTACTTTACAATACACTACTTAATTGGATAAGTTTTAAGTGGATATTAAAGTTCAGAGGGTATGCATAGACACTAACATTTCATAAAAAAATGAGAACTTTATTATTGATCCTTGTTTTAATTTCTTTTGCTTTACAAATTGAAACTTCAAATTTTAGATATGTGTTTTTAATGCAAACACTTTTGTATTCTACATATCTATAGTATTTTGTTCCATGTAGATTTTATGGGGCATAAATTTTAAGATAGTTATAGGGAGTCCCCATTAGATGATAGGACCATAATTCAGGGTCATAATTAGGGTTTACTTAGAGAGATTCAACATGATGAACTTATAATATGGATCATTGGACTCATGTGTTCACTTTTTATCTTTTTCAAGTAAGTTTATGCACTCAAATGAGCTTGAATTCAATAGGAGCTCATGGAGAGATACATCAAGAGGAGGACTTATCTCAGTCAATAATCACTAATACAATTCAATGGACAAAATTAATAGCTAAGCTCAAATACACAAGAACTTCTCATTTGGATTGATTTAGAGGTTGAAAAATTGGTATCATGCTATTAATAATAATAAGTTTGATGATCAAAGCTCTTTCACTTGTCAACCATGTATTTGAGCTATTAAAACTACTTAATCCCACTCATCGGCTCTCTTTACAAGTGATCCCTTCATGTGTTATTCCCAAATCACTTTTCCAGTGTTAAGTGAGGTGGGATAGGAGTGTTCATGATCTAGTTTGATTCAATTTGCTTAGATAAGAGAGAGAGAGAGTAAGAATGGCATGGTTTAATTTAGAAATTATATTAAACCATAATACTTCATTTTGGTTTACTAACTTTTTTAATAATAGCATTTATTGGCACTATACAAGAAGACATTCATGCAATTAGGGAATTTCAAAAGTACCTTGACAGTTAAATGTTTTTATCAACTAGCATATGATATACATATACATAGCATATGATTTAAACTATAATTTTAAATCATTAAAATGTTATCCCATAACAAAGAAATATTCTCAACTACAAGTGAAATAATACTTTTTTCTCAACATGGTTCAATTTAGTATTTTCGATTTGATTTGATTACCCCTTCAAAGCTACCACAAATTTTTTGTTCGGTTAGCACTGAAATTACCCATACTTGGAAAAATCCATATTTTTAGTTTGGTTTGATTAGTTTGGTTCCACCTACTAAGTTCAAAGGTTGAATCTAATTAAATCGTATTTAAAACAATTTGGTTTTAACCCCTAATAAACGAAACTGCTTTTAATAGTTCAGGTATCCAAATTAAGTCATTTCTAATGTGGTTCAATTTGCTCAAATTTGAGTTGCTTTTAAAAACATCTTATTTTAATTGATAATGCTAATAAGCATAGGAACTTTCAACCAAATATTGATGTTTAAGATAAAAAATATTACATAAGACTTAATGCCATATAATATGGTGAATGCGCATGAGTTTACTTAAAAGAGATGAGACAGTAATGAAAGAAAAAGAGAAGATTGTGAAGGCTAATGGTGAGATGTTAGATGACCCAAAAAAATAAAAAGAAAAGGAAAAGGTAAGAAGAGTTAGACTAAAAGGTTGACAGAGTTTAAAACCGAAAAACATCACTTATTTATTATTTTTAATAAGAAGTTATTTTTAGCTTGGATACAAGCTATTTGGTTTAATTTGACTCTCGAATCAAACCACGAATCATTTGGAACTTTTTGGAATTGAATACAAATCCAACGATAATACAAATGAACCACATTTTACCGTTCAATTTGATTTAGTTTAGTTCAATTTAATGAACAATTCTAAAGTATGAGTCTCCAGTTATATGTACGTGACAACATCAACCAAACCCTAGTTTCTACATATACTCCTAACGTTTGATTAAAAAACATAGTTGATGTTTCTTTTCCATAACTTCCTATGCGTCATGGCAAGAAGCAGCTGAACAAATATCACACCGGATCAAAATTAGGTAAACCACAATTATAGAATAAGAATTTTTAACGATGACCCGTATCCCGTATCCATACAGCATAAGCAATTTTCTTTTCTTCGGAATGGAATCGGTTTTATTATCCATTTTATTTATTTGTCAAATATATGTTTGGGAAAAAAGATAATTGAACAGAACAAAAACTTTCCATTCTTTAAACGATCATGCAACCTCAGAATTATCCTGACTAAATCCCTGACCTAATAAACATGCCCTGGCATTTGTACCCACTGAAAGCTTGAGCTGAAAATAGGAATTCTATATTATCTATGGCTTCTTAAGATTCTGGTGCACGGTCACGTTATGAAGGTTTGGGGTCCGTCCTCATGATGGCATTTATCAATTATAAGACAATTTTTGTTCCAACTAATTTTAATTAAAGACAACGAAAATTAATTCCTTTTCATAAAAGCGACTAGTTTTAGTGGTAAGTTGTGATGGAACTGAAAGCAATAACAGTGACCAGCCATCAGTGGTGATGATTAGCAATATAATAAGAAATGAGAAACATAAGTTTCTTTGTATGAAAATGAATCCTTTTTATTCGATTTCTAATAACATTTTCTGCAATAATTAACTATCATTTCGGGCCATTAATAATCATAACCTTCAAAATTATTAATATAAAATTTGAAATTTTTAGAGTATTAATTATAATAGATATTGAAAAAACAATTCTAGAAGATATTTTTTGGGAAATAAATACACCGTGAACATTCAGATAATTTCGTTATGTCTAGTTTCAAAAATAGGTAAGAGGAAAGAAGAAAGGGGTAAGAAAGAAAAAGAAAATACCTTCACTTGTTTGGATATCCAGCTTCCAGTGGAAGGAAGTAAACCGAAAAGAAAGAACCTTCCTTATGTTACTCAGAGATACAGACAAATACGAGGTAACAGGGAAAACCCTATCGTGTATATATCTCGTCTTTCTTCTAGAAATTCAGGCCGGTTGCTTTCCGATTTTTGCAAAAGTAAATTTGTTATAGGTTAGGCTCTCTCTCGCGCAAGCATGTTACGAAAATAGCTAAAGAGGATTTGTCTTTTTAGAATTTATCAGATCCTGTAGTGTAAGCACTATCACTCGGGTTAAAAAATAGTTGTTTTTCTAGTGGTGCTTGTGCATGTTATTTTGTGCAAGGGCCAAACTAACTTTTTTTTTTTATATCATTACAATTTTATGGAATGCATAGATTCGACCTAAGAGATGATGAAAATGAAACATTTTTTACATAGTAAAGAATAAATTGTGCATCAATTCTAGTTATTGTATCGATAATGCTGAAAGCTAAACCAAGTGATACTGATGACAGCCAAAGCAAGACATCTTAAGGAAGCAAAGTAAAAATTTGACTACACGAGACACAATAAGATGCAATTATACATTCATTAAAATCTATTTTAGAATGCTTTCAAACAATAAGTTAGTTCAATTCAAACATGAAATATGTTTATTAAACAAGTCTCATTATGGGTTTGGATTTTCAAACAAAATGACATGTTACAGTTTGAAATTCTCAAACATAACCTTTATAGATCTGAACTAGAAACATAACCCGTTAACACAGATTGCAACTCTAGGCTACAGATCCTGCCATCCACTAATAGTCAGTTTACTAAAGAGCACATTCAGGTGAAAGAAACAATACAATGGTGCTTCCGCAGTAAAACTTCGTGATTCTCTTGCCTTTCTTGAAAAATTAGCTTGCAATTGGCAAACTCCGGTCACATAGAGGCTCAGCTCAACACAATGACAACAAAAGATTGCAAAAATCCATTAGCCAAGTTTAACCTCAACAAACTTGGTTAACCACAAACTGCTTACATAGCAAGGAGGGATCTCCATTATTCCATCCAATTATGCGCATGTTGGACACAGCTGACCATTTTCCTATTCAATTGTGCCCCCGCTTGATACACCTGTTCACCTCGTCTCCAGGTTGCACTAGTCACAGAATGGTTTCTAAGTATTCCCACGCAAGAGGGGCAGAGAGAAGCTGAAACATAAAATGAATATGGAACTTTGATGCTACATATATATTTACTCATATTATCCATGAATCCTTTACCATGCTTGCTGTTCATAAGGCTGAATGTGTTTACAAAGAGATAGATCAAAATCAAATATCAAAATTGAATTGAAAAATGAAAAATCTAAAATAATTGCAAAACAATTGTATGAAAAAGAATTGCTACAGATGCCTGCAAAGATTAACTGTTGCTACTGGCTGCAGCAAGCACTCTAATTTACAGCTTCAACGTCCCATCATGCAGTCTCAAGACTATCTGGTATGTTGAATCCAAAGCACATTCCACACAGATTCCATCAAATAATTCATGCTTGTCCTGAGTCGCGCATAAATCTTAGTGAGGAATTGAGGATTATCTTCAAGTATCAAGAATCTCAATCAATTACCATGAAAGTGGGACTAAATATAAAATAAACATTCTTTACTCATGACAGACCTCCGACATGATTTGTTGACACGATTGATGCAATTCCAGTAATGAGAAACAGAGTTAATGCATGTAGCCTAGTCCTATCAATTAAAAAAATCCATGGATCAAGAAAAATATATAAATGATACCTTTGTCAAAACAATATGCAGTTCTTCAATGCAGTTCCTTTGCTCAGACAGACAGATTACTTTCTCACAAATGGTTTTTGACAAACAAGAAGGCGTTGGTCACTGCCATTTTGAAGGTCAATCACTCTTGCTTCCCAACGAATTTGGGTGGCAAGCATCCTTGCCATCTCTATGGTCCCCAGTTTATCGGAAATAACTATCCATCCCTGGTTATCATAATTTCAGACAAAAATCAGCAAGTACTTCTGAAGCCATGGGTAAACATTAATCAGAATGAATTTGATTTTCCAAAAAAAAGAAGGGTCAAGTCAACAGGCACCATCAAGGACTATAATAGGAAATTGGCAAGCAAACTCAAAGATTCTCCTCCTTTTTTGGTCCTCAAAAGCATATATACCAGGCGTGGCATGAACATTAAAGCATGCATAAAGTTGAAATATCATGAAATCTATATACCTCAGGCCGTGTGATTCTATCCATCTCCAACAGTACATCCATCATACTGCACTTCCTTGTACTGAGATGTGAAAGGAGATCATTTGCATGAAGCATATCATATGTTCGAGGATATGTTGGGAACGGTTCACACCTGTAAGATGAAATGGAAATCTAAGCAGGTCTGAGAAATGTGCACACAAATGCTAAAAAACCATAATTACATCTTCATACAACTTGAGAACAGCATACTTAATCTAATAGCAGAAGTGAAATGTGGGACATTTACCAGTCCAATCCAAAATTTCAAATCACTTTTATTTCATGGTCCAGGAGCGTTTATAAATCCCCGGCAGGGAGGGGAAGCACAGGGATACTCTTAATCAAAAGATGATTGCAGGACCAAAACTGACAGCTTACCAGTCGTGTAGAACACCAGCATAACCTTGATCAAGTATCAGAGGAAGGGTATTACGTGCACCAATAGGAACAACATTCATTACCCAGACTGATTTCTTCTCCTCCAGGTAAGCATGATTCAAACTCCCATAATGAGCATTCATATCCATTACATTACGTATCATGTTAAATGGGGGTAGTGGATCTTCATCTCCTGGTCTCTTTGGATGGTCTGAGAAAATCAAAGGAGTGAGAAGAGACCAAATATTTTTCAGAGCTGATCTCCAAAATTGTTGGTCCTCAGCAAGCTCTTCAGGATAAATTCCTGCAATGGCAAAATGCTTCAGGCGTTCCATGGTTTAACCAACTTTATGTGAAAAAGTATTGGAGAAAACAGCACAGGGAGAAATGACATGTCAGGAACAATACTTTCCATGAATCTCAAGCTCAGCTGCAGATAACTGGGAACTAGATGATCTATTCTGAATGGGAGACCAACGCTTGCTGGAAATTCCACTTATGCATGAGACAAGTGGTTGGTAATAAGGTTGGGGATCATCTTCTTTACAAAGTGGGATAGCGTGCTTACTGTAATGGAAACAAAGGACAGACAGAAAAATACATAATCAACCATAAGAGAAATAATTTCAGAAGTATGAGGAGACCATTTGCATTTAAACTCACCGAGATTTGTAGCAATGCACATCTGTGGTTTTCTGCCAGACAGAAGTTTCATCCTGCTGAGCCAGAAGAGTCCAACAAATTTTCTCTGTGAATGTCTCTATGGGATTAGACATATCTCTATTCTTCCTATTCAATGCACTCCCTTGTGCGTTAGTGGTGGGAGATGTTAAAACAAAGTACCCTCCAGGTTTCAGTACCCGATTCATTTCCAAAAGAAACATCCCATCTGTTTCACAAAATTTCATACATATCTTCACAAATCAGCTTAATTTATGCCATTAACTTGTAGAGAAAGGAATAAAATGCTGTATCAATGGAGATTCCTTCAAACATCATGTAATAAGCAATTATTTGACATGAATGCAACATTAACATCTGAGTGTCACCATAATGTTCCTTACAATGTCTACATCCCTTTTGACTTCTTTGTTGTATTAATACTACTTTTTCACAAATGTTAAGTACAGAATTCCAATTATTCATTATTAGGAAGGCCAAAGAAGATCGAAGCAAGGAAGATACAAAAATATTCTGAGGAAGTCGATCAAATAGCCTCAAAGAATGAATGCAACCACTAAAAGAAAATCAATTGCTTTATCTATATTATTAAAACCTAAAGGAGTTTAAGTAACCACTCATATTGTAATTACAATTAAATCCTTTGAACCCAGTGATTTTTTCATTTTTTCCTAACTCTTATATCAAGTATCATATAATTTAACAAGGGTATATTTGCCAATATCAATTATATATTATAATTACCACAATGTTTTATCTAGAAAGTTGGTGGTTATGTCAATTCCCACTACTCTTTTACATTGCCCAATAGTTCTATCTCCACCCTACTTTCCTACACCCACTTATTTTTTTAACTGTCTTCATTGTCTTTTCTCATTTCCCTCACCCACTTTTTTCGTAATTGCCTTCATGTAAACAAATACAAAGCGTTGAATTTCTCTTGCTCTCCGCAGCAATTGACATATTACTTTTATTAGACAGAAATAATTCACCGGTGAAACAAAGAAAAGCTGTCTCTATTGTGCCTTTTTTGCTATCATTTTCTTCTAAGATATTATTGTTTTCCCTATCTTTTGCAAATCATCAACATTATTACTAGGTTTCATTGCTGAAGTTAGATTTTTCCTCCTAAGAAAATGTTCTACCTTTTTTTTTTCTGAATAACATAGTTTATTAAAAAAAACACTAATTCCATTTAATGTTTTTTCCTTTTGCTGATAAATCCATTTAATGTTTAAATAAATGATATCGCAAGCAAATTATCATTCTCATAAATTTTGTGACATTAGAGATCAGATTTTCATATATTAGCTTGAATATCAATATTATGGGAAGAAAGAAATTACTAATTTTCAATATCCATTCATGTAGGTATTAAAAGGGACTTGTAATTTGTTTAAAGGATATTTTCTTTGTTTCAAATTTTTTTTCCCTTCTAATCATATTCTGTCAAGCATAAAGAATTTTCATTGAATCTTATATGACACCTTTTACTTTTCTTATTCGTGCATCTTACACGATACTTTTTACTTTTTTATTCATACATCATAGCATATGCTTGAAGAGTAGATGGACAGAAGCACCTTATGATATCGAATTTTTGTTTATTTATTAGCACATGCATTGCTGGTGCTGTGTTTGCTAGTGTCAAGTAAAAAGACTAACTAAAATATGCTAATAAAATTACTCTTAAATTTAGATTACCTTTCTCATCCCAGATAATGCCACATTGAGCGCAATGAACCATGTCAAATGATAGCGATGGATATGGCAGTTGCTTGGCAATGAAATTGCCAATCATTGCTGGAAGACCTCTCTCGAGGGCCAGTTGAACTTGGCTACCAGTAGCCTCATATGCCGCTATGCAGACAGGCATTATATTCAAAGAAAGAAGGTGAGCCCCAAAACTACCAAAACCGCAACCAATGTCCAGTACAGTGTGCACCTGCACATAAAGTTAAAAAGGGAAAAAAGTCCACATTCATATCACCCCTTTAAAAGAAAATAATTTGAACTAATATGTAGGAATAAGAAAACTAAGTAAATGGTAAATAATCAATACGCTTCTAGACTGATAAGACATCATCCATTGACACAGAAAGCAGAAAGCACCCTGTAAATGAAACCAGTGAAACACAAGAAAGACTTACACCGGCCTGCATGAATTCAGTGTCACTTCCTAATCCTAACATCTCAGCAAGTTGGCGAGAATAATCTTTGACACCATCAAAGATTGAGCCATCATCAGAGTGAAAAGCAATCTGATTCTCTTCTAGCAGCATCATCCTACATAATTTAACCAAATGCAAACAAAAGCTCGAAGTATTATTCCATGATGTGTTGCATATACCAAGGAACACAGCACAAAACTTTAAGTAGCTTTCCAGCTTGAATAGCTGGCTAGAAAACACTTCAAATGAATTTACTGAATTGACAATGCACAACTAACTAGTGGGCAAACCTTTTAGTCATGCTTCCAGATGAAAGAAACTGATCTTTTGTGATCTTCACATTTCCACTCCATATCACATCTCTACCAGCAGGCCAACGAAGAGGGATCTTATATTCTTTTGGAGGGCGAATGATGCACCAGTCTCCTTTTGTTGATAGCTCACAATGCCGATCAAATTCCTCCCCATCTTTGTATCCAGATAATAAATTTGCTGTAACATTGTAACAAGGAACAAAATTCTCTCTTTCTTTGCTACAAAGGCTAAGCTCTTTTTGCCGATTAGCACCCTGCGAAAGTGACCTCAATTCCAAATAATCAACAGCAGCTTGCTCCTTTAGCCTTCTATAATTCGTGTATATATCTGGTGCTTGTGTGCTAGTCAGTGGATCAAATGAATTGGATGATGATGACCCCAACACAGATATTAATGCAAGGACACTGATAAGGCACAAGAGTACCCAACTCAGCGGCGGTCTAGGGCCAAAAACGAGAGAGAGTTTATTCAACCAGGGGCTTCTCATGTCCAAATTTTACAAAAACCCTTCAATTGATTGACCCGTTAAATTGACTAGATGACCAATATCCTTAATATGATTCTTAGAAAAATATAACTATAAACTATCATGATGAAAATATGCTTCAACAAATTCACCCTGATCAAACAAGCTGCACTGCCCTTGTACTTTCTGGTACTCTCACGTGATCAATTGGAAAAATTGCACAATTCACAAAACAATTCCACATAAGCAACCGCCCCTCCAAAAATCCAGATCAAGTTGCTGAAAGTTTTTTCCTTGTGTTTCGGATCAACCAACTCAACACAAACACATGAAACAGCACGTAATGCTGGTGTATCATAACCAAGTTTGCATACAACGTGCGTACAACATCAACTGATAGCAACTCGAATTCAGGTCAATGCCGATCTGCACAAAAGCAAAAAGTCAATGATTCATCAAACAATCAAAATACAACACTCAAGTTAACCCTTCAAAAGTCCGCCAACTTCCTCCGAAACCGCAATCAGATAACCCCTGAAAACAAAAAATGCCACGATACACTATAAAAAGACTACAACAGGATTCCAAATTTCCATTTCGTTTTCTCAGGAAACAAACACATTGCAAGCGAGAAAACTCACACCAATGCATGGATCTCACAGAGCAGGAAAACAAAGCAATCCCAGATCAGATCGGCATTAAGAAAATAAATAAATTTAAACACATAAAATTAACTAACTTTAAGCTATGAATGAAGAAACAAAGTGAATCACCCAAATACAGCGAATAAGGAAATTAAGCCAAATATAGAAGAGAAATAAAACTAACCTACAATTTGGGAGTTAGGGTTTGGGGTAAAAAATTGACAGTTTTGTGTTTCAATTTAAAAGCCAAAAGGAACGATTTTTGGTGTAGTTATGGTTTGGATATAAGAGGAAAAATAAATGCTAAATTTGGGTTTTGTGACTTGTGAATGCAGTTAATATTTATATTCGTCGCCAATCGACAGTCGGATCCAAAGGCTCGCATGTTTAGGCAGACAAACAAACACTGCACATCGCATTTCAATTTATTTATTCGGGCTCCCGCTGCCACTGCCGGTGCGCAATTCCGACTACTGTTTAATAAATTTAACACTACGTGCGGCAACTACTAACGAAAGTGGAAATTGAAAGAAGTACATAGAAACGAAAGAAAAGAAAGGAAATCAAAGAAAATATAATATTTATTTTTATTTGATATAAAAAGTAAAAATAGAAGAAAATTGATGGAAATACTTCATTTCCATATGATAATAGGATTGTATTATCCTTTCGTCCTTTTTTATTTTTCTTTTCATAATTTTCCACCAATTTTCATTGGTTTATTCCTAATTTTGAAGAGAAAGAAAACGGATTTTTTGAGAAAAAGATTTCCACTCAATTCCATACATTTCATCTTATTTTCATCTATAACCAAACACATAAATTCCTTTTATTTCTATTGATTTTTTTAGATTTCTGTTAATTTCTACCCATCTAAACACAGTGCAAAAATATTTTATATTTTAGCAAAGTTAATTATATGTTTTATGTTATAACAAATGCATAAAATTTTGTTTTCTCAATTATTACCAGGTGCTCCTATGGCACCTTCTGATATTTTGCAATTTTGCTATTTATTGATTTTTTTTACTTTATTCTTTTATTTTATTTATTATGAATTTCGTAATGAAAGTTTTCAAAAGGAATATTTGGAATTTTTATGGTGCTACTCCATTACTTATGTGATGTTTGTTAACCTTATTTCTCATCAAAAATTACAATAAAAGAGATTAACGTTTGTGAATAAATTTAAATAAAATATTAACATTTCAAAAAGTTCAAATAAAATATCAATGGTTTGAAAAATTCAAATAAGTAATTAATGTTTCATAAAGTGATTCATGTAAAAGATTCATAATGGATAATTTATAAATTACTTGAACCATTTTATAAAATATTAATCTCTTATTTAAATTAATTTATGAAGTATTAATTCCTTATTTAAACTTTTTAAAATATTAATCTCCTATTTAAACTTATTCCTCAACATTAATCTCTTCCATTATAATTTTCCCTTATTTTTGGCATGCTTGGTTAGGCCATAGACCATTAATACGTTTATGATTTGATCTATCTTGTATTTAATACGGATCAAGTTTGTTATTTAGTAATTCTTTTCATTTGATTCTAGTTTGCTAGATTAATTTTATAAATGAATAGCATAATCGTTATAAATTTTATTGAATTAATTGAATTATTATGTTTTTTAAGCAATAAAATAAATTAAATGAAAAATATAGAGTGATATGATTAAGAGGGATAAATTGAAAATACAAAGATGCTAGATTTAACATTAGCAGTTTGGCACTTAACTAACTGACTCAAATATAACGTGATACAATATAACTATAAACAGGTTTTGGTAGGTAAAATTGAACACAATTGATAAATATATTAAACTTATTTATAAATGTGTTTCAATCCGTGTTTAGTATATGAATCTATTGACAAATTTGTTTAATAAGAGGTCCATATAGGGATACAACAAGGAGAGTCGTTATAAGGTATTCAAACTGCTTCTTTAAATAAAAACTCTGTAAGTATTACTCTTTAGGTATTAGGGGATGATTCAAAACCTTATAAGGTTTAGAATTGACTTTTGACATTTAAATGATCCAATGTAAAACCTAAGTTGCTAAAAAATAATAAATTAATAATAATATTTCCTTTTAACCTATACAAGCCGATAATTTAGACACAAACATATTAAGCATATTAAGCAATTGTTTGTAAATAATAATGTCATTATTTCATTGACTTTATCTCATATATTTTTATTAGGAAAATTTACAAAGTGTTCTAAGTATTATTTATAAAAACCTTTTAGGAGTATGATGAAACCTTCATAAAAAATCAAATAAAAATAAGATGTTTTATGTAATCGGGATGGGCAAGGTAGGTTTGGTATCAAGTTTACACCTTATAGGTGTAGTTTTGTAATAAGAGGAAAAATCTTATAAGATTTTTATACAGTTCTATGAGACAATAAATCTTAAGGAGTAAGTTTAGGTTTTATACAATTCATCCCAAATCTACTCAGGTTGCATCCATAATCCTATACATAAGTCCAAGTATAACCAATGAATCCATTTAAAATAAGATTTCTTATAGCAATAGTTTAATTTAATACTCTACTATTAACTATCGTGCTCATCCTCTTTAACTCTAGTTCTATAAGAGTAATTAATTTCTTTTTTTCCTTCAATATTCTATTTTTTGACGTTCTAAAAAAAGGTATAGCATAATATATTCCAAACTTATATATCCACATCCAATTAGGCATACCTTACTAAGTCTTAACCTTATTAGAGAATTACTTGGTATTTTTCAATAAAACCCAACTATAGATATAAATCAATTTTTGTTTAAATCATCCATTTAATGCTATTGATTAACCCATTGAACAATTATACTGTAAATTTTTGTTTGAGTTAATCACATAATACATATAAAGTTTGAGTCAATGGTTGGATTTTTAGGTAATAATATTTTTATTAAACTTATTCATACATGACCTTCAAAAGAAGAAGTTATCTTTGCAAGTATTTATATAGTTTTCAATTCAATCTTTGTTATATAAATATTGAAAATAATATTGGAAAATAAATTTTTTAAATGGAGACTTATAGTATAGCATATTTATTATAAATTTTTTTAATCAATAAAAGAGCTATATGCACACACTTATTAAATAGATTAAGTTATAGTTCTATATTTTCAAACATAATTGATAAATAAGTTGTATTATAAGTTAAGTTTCTAAGGCACAAACCTGTTTAAACCCAACCCTTAAACATAACCCATTAACATAAATTTTGAAGTTGGATAAACTAGAGTTGAGCATTGAAACATATCGTATCTTTGAATTTGTAGGACCCATATTGTTACATAAATTTGCAGGTGATTACTATATGTCTTATGCGAGATTTCGATTCTAAATTTTTAGAATATTATATTGTTTTTGCACCCATGAGATGGGTCTATAGTATAAGTCATATAAAATATGGATGCAATACATTATATAAATATGAATTAGATGAAAAAAATTATCTAAATTTTAAAGTTAAATTGTATTTTCAAAATGCGATATTTATATTAATACTTATCTCTCATCTTTTAGATGCGATTTTGTATTTATTGTAACGTCATACTATCGCATTTAATAAATACAATTTTATTAAGTTGTCTATTATTTGTATCGAATATATAACAAAAACAATATAGTGGTTTATTGGAGAGGGTGCATCATTGGGACGTGTTAATTCCAAGTTCTAAACTCACCAACAACAATGCTGTATTTTTTTCTTTGTGCATATCTATATTATATTTTTTAGATGCGATATTAATATAAATTAATGTATTAATACAAAAACTAAAAGCACATTTAAGAAATGTGATATTTAGTCTCATTAGTATTTGTATAATATTCATTTATTTGATAGTAAACATCTAAGTTTCTCGACTTTATATTCACTTTTAAATATGCTTGGAACACAAATTATGTACATTATGGGTTCTATGTTACAGGGTACTTCAAGATTTGTTAATGTGTATAAGCTACCATATATTCCATTTATAAAACATCTTTGATAATTTTAACTAAATTTAAACATTTAAAGAAAATCTAATAAAGTTGACTTCACTTATAATCACCTATTTTAGGTTGATTGACTAAATAATCAAACCAACATCACATCTCTAAATTAAGTTCATACTTGGTCTTTTATTATTACATTTTGTTATTTTTTTGGGCTCTCTTGTTACAACTATTATATCTGCATTTCCTATAATTTATTCGAAAGCAATGTTATCTTTTAATTTGAATATCATAATTTTCTTGTATAAATCATCATAATATTTTAAGTGAAAAAAGAAAAGAAAATCACAAAATCTATGGGATAGTTGGACACCTATAGATTCTACATGGTATATATTCTAAGATAGCTATATGGGATCATAATATTTGCTTCTAAATTTTTTTTATACGTGATAAAAGTTTTTACCTTAACCATTTGGATTCACTCACTTTTTAGCTAGAGTGTGAGAGTAGATGCAACAACTCAAGATGATACAATATTAAACACAAGTTCAAACTTAGACTCGATAATTGATAACTCGAGCTCTAATTTGGAAATTTTATAGTTGAGCATGCTCATATATTATGTTAACATTTATATATATATATATGTTAATTAAGATAATATTGATTCTTAAACTTGATTTGAACTCAATTTATAAAAATGTTCTGCGATTACAGTAATGCTCTGTTGATTTGAGAGAACTAGAATTTCATTCCTCTTTTATTTCTTATTAGGACGTTCACTTTGTTTTTTGTCTTCAAATCGCAATTCTGTATGAATCCCTATTACTTGAATTATAATTCCTTAGTTCAATAAAAAAATCACAATTTCTTACAAATTTTTGCATTTTTCCTAAAATTAACCTCATTCCAATTTAACAACTACCACCATCATTACCGCTACCCCTATCATGAACATAAAGGGAGATTAATAAGATCGTCTAAAATTTTCATATCACGTGTGTATTTATAATATGAAAATTGTCTTGTAAGTCGAAAATTGCAAGACTCTAAATAATTTATTATTAGGGTTTCCGATTTTTTTATTAATTAACATATTATAAAATATAAATAACTATGCATATCCAATATTTTATAGTTTCTCAGAACCGTAGAAAATCGGTATCTTCTATTAAACAATAAATCAAGTAGTAAAAACCTAAAATGTAAACTTACTGATATTATAAAATTTAAGTATAAAAACAGTAGATCACAAGTAATGTTTTAAATCTACTATATAAACTATCTTTATATTATATCTCTTAAGTATCATAATACCTGTACTTAACACTCAGCTTTTAACTCATGTCCAATTATCTGTTAACTTGCAAAAAAAAAATATTGGGGACTAAACTACAAGAGCTTAGCGAGTCATTCCTTATACTATACTAATAAGCAGGTTATTAAGCCAATTATTACAATCATATGAATGCATATATACACAGTATACCAAACAAGATATATGCAATTGACCAGTGTTGCATATAATATTGGATTTAATGCTCTCTAAACTAAGGGTTAGAGATACATCAATATCAATCACAATCGGGTTCTAGCATCTAGGTTTTTAACTATGTATAGACCATATATATAAGAATTCCTTGTTCCACAAAACAGGTTTTTATTTCCAATAGTCTAATAATATACAAATTTCCAAGTTTAGAAGTGAGGTGGCCCTTACAATCTATACTTATGCCTTATAGTGGTAGTCTCTAGACTCGACCCTCAATCACCCATGGTTAATGTCTTTGGCACCAGGTAAACCCGTGACCCAAGGGTAAGGTCTTGTTGTAGCAATGTTCCTATACTGTATTAATCAAATCATGTGGGAATCCATGTCTCCAATGTCCTTCATTACCGAGATAACAGCCAGAACATTACATGCAATATTCGTACTTTATCTACGATTCATTTAATTTAAGTTTAGTTGAATATGATTAAGTGAATTTATGATGTGATCAACAAATATCAACAAACCATTCAATTATGTAGTAAAAAATCAAGTAATCAATTATTTAACTATTATGTTTCACAATGTTTTACATAACACACAATCAATATTTAAGTACATACTGTTGAACTTAAGGTTTATTATTTATTTTGATGAGAACAAAACAAAAAGTGTATACCTAAACATGTTGTATTTGAAAAAAACAAAACAAGTGGATGATTAAACTAAGTATTATTTGATTATATTGAGATAATTTAATAAGATCAATTAGCTTGCTTAATGATTAGATATATCAATTATTTTTATAAGAAATTTAATCTTTTAAATGGTGATCAAACGATCTTAAAGTTAGAATGCAAAGAGTATTTGTTTGTTGTGTATGAGAAGAATTTTTGGGTAATATTTAGCCTACCGGGTTGATGGCTCAAGGTAAAACCAGGCTGATGGTACAAAGCTCAGGAAAACACAAAGAAAAGCTCACTAACCTGGAGGAATCGACTTGCCGATAAAGCATTTTTTATTGACTTACTGATAGTTCAAAGTACCAGCATGCTAGTGAGTCAGTTTTAAGTAGCTGTTAGAGCATTTAATGTGCGACAACAGAAAGAATTTAATGAGTTGTTATAAAAGCTCAACAACCCAACCAAAAGCTTAGAAGATCCAATATTCTATTACAATTTAAAAACATTCTCTTACATTCTTGAGTTGATTTTTACTTCTCTTTGGTCTCTTGTACACCTATTTGCTATCAAACAAAAAGAGACATAGTTGTGGTGTTTGAAAGTCTTCACATTTATAATCTTAAGTATAGAAAGTGATACATTTGAGTTACTTATGTGTAAAAGAGATTGTGTAAGCTTGCGTAGCTCTTGGAGCAGTTGAGTTGTGAAATCAATAAAAAGAAAGTGAAGTCTTTAGTTAGAGGCATTGTGTGTCCGTGGAGATTAGGGAGCAGTCCGAACTCCACATTAAATCTGAACTTGATCTTTTTTATCCCTATCTTTTTAATTTCAGCATTTATTATTGCTCTATTGTTGCTTTGATTACTTTTATTATTGCATTTAGTCGTTTATATAAAAAAAGAATTGAATTTTATCCTTAAACTCAATTCACCCCCTTTCTTGAGTTTAGCTTAGTGTTTTTCAATTAGTATCAAAGTTAATCTCTAATCACTTACTTAATCGCATATTAGAGTAAAGATTATAGCATCTAATGCATTAGGCTTCTTAGAAGGACAAGTAATCAATAGGTCTCATCTCTTAACCGATAGCAATTATCCATATTGGAAGTGTAGGATATCCATATTCTTAAAAGCACAAAATAGACTACTATGCCATGTGGTTAACTAAGGACCATTTAAGATAAAAGGAAAAAAAAAAGAAAGAGATTACTCAAATGATGATTGGAAATTACATAATCTAAATGAAGTTGCCATGAATATTTTACATTGTGCCATAAATGAAAATGATTTCAATAAAATATGTACATGTAAAAGTACCAAAGGAATATGGGATGAATTACAAAGCACATATGAAGGAACTAGTAGAGTAAAAGATATAAAAATAAGTTTATTATGTGAATAATTTGAAAACTGTAAGATGGATCCAAATGAAACAATTGATTCGATGCATAATAGATTCATCAACATCATCAATCCTTTAAGTGTTCTTGGAAAGACATTTATTAATCTTGAAATAAATTCTAAAATCCTTAGGCTTTTGCCAAGAGATTGGGAAGCTAAGAGAATCACAATCGAAGAAGCTCATGATCTTAATGAAATGTCAAAAGAACAATTCTTTAGAACACTTAAGACACATGAGATGGTAAAGAAACAAGGAGAGGAGTCTACAAAGAAAACAGTTGCTCTAAAAGTCATGGAGGAGAACTCAAGTGATGAAGAAAGTGAAGACGATGATGAGGTCGCAATGTTGGCAAAAAATTTTAGAAAGTTCATGAAATTTAATAAAAGAATTAAGAAAGATAAGGATGGATATGGATCATCTTCTAAGTTCAAAAAGAAAAAGAGAGAAGTTATCAAATGTTGCAGTTGTCAAAAGCCAGGACATATTCAACAATATTATCCATTGCTTAAGAAGGACGATAAAGAGTAAAAAAGGAAAGTTATGATAGCAACTTGGAGTGATGGGGACTCTAGCGACTCCAATAATGAAACTTGCTTCATGGCTCTCAATGATGGTGAGGTATGCTCTCCTTCACATGACTCCTCCTTTGATGAACTTAGGAGTATGTATGATGATTTATTGAAAGAATTCATAAAAGTGCAAAAGAAAAAAAAAAGTATTGAAGCAAATGATAAGTGAAGTAAGTGATGAGTTTGATATTATCAAAAGTAAACACAATAAAGTAGTTGATGCAAAAGAAAGCTTAGAAGAAGACAATGAATATTTGAAAATTGAAAATGAGAGATTGACAAAAGAAAATATAGAGATAAGTACAAAAAATAATGAATTGATAAATAAAAATAACAAATTAAAAGAGGTCAAGAAGAATTTTGAAAAGGAAATTAAAGAACTAAAACCTGAAGCAAAAAATGATGAAGGTATGATAGAGAAATTAAGTTGACTTGAATTTGAAAATTCAATTATAAGAACTAGCCTAGATGACTCAAGAAAGACAATGGCAAAATTCGTAGATGGAGAAAAGAATTTAGATGAAATCCTTGGAACACAACGGTTAGGCTTAGACAAAACCGGAATAGGTTATATTAAGGAGAATATGTATAAAACATACAAAAGCTATTTTGTTAAGGCATCAAATAAAACTTGTAACTATTGTGGAAGACATGGTCATATTGCTCACACATGTGCATTATGGCGTAATCTCTCTTTATGTAATAAAAATGAAATGGTTTAGGTCCCTAAGGGACAAACTTACATTACAACAACTATCCTTAAAGGACTCAAACTAAAGTGGGTACCAAAGAGATAACAGTCTGTTTTGTAGGATTCTTCAAGGCACAACAATAAATGGATCTAAGATAATGATTGCTCAAGACATATGACGGGAGACGTATCCAAGTTCACAACTATAGACTTAAAGGATGGAGGAAGCGTAACCTTCGGAGATAATCGAAAAGCTCATGTCATTGGTGAAGGTAACATTTGCATTAATAACGATCTTACTATTAAGCATGTGTTACTTGTTAATAATTTAAAACATAACTTACTTAATATTAGTTAATTATGTGACATAGGATATAAAGTAATCTTTCATGCATCAAAGTGTTTTATTGAAAATATTAACAATGACCAAATCCATTTTGAGGGGTATAGATGAGGAAACATCTACAAAATTGACTTCACTATGTTTTCATGCTCTCTTGAGACTTATCTATTCGCTTAAAATAATGATAGTTGGTTATGGCATAGAAAGTTAGAATATGCTAGTATAGATATCTTATCAAAATTAGCCAAAAGGAATCTTGTTAAAGGATTACTTAAGATTAGTTTTGATAAAGATAAAACATGTCAAGCATGTTAATATGGCAAACAAATCAAATCATCTTTCAAATCAAAAGAAGCCATCTCAACTTCTAAGCCATTCCAACTACTACATATGGATTTATTTGGTGTAACCCAAACTTTGAGTTTGGAAGGGAAAAGATACACCTTGGTCATAGTTGATGATTTCTCTACATACACTTGGACCTTTTTCCTTGTTAACAAAGATGAAACTTATCATGTGTTCTTGAACTATAGCAAGAAGGTCCAAAATGAAAAAGGTCTTTCTATTGTCTTTATAAGAAGTGATTATGGGGGAGAATTTGAAAATCTTAATATGGAAGATTTTTGTAATAAAAATAGAATAGAACATATCTACTTGGCACCTAGAACTCCGTAACAAAATAGAGTTGTCAAAAGAAAAAATAGGACCCTGATAGAAATGGCTAGGACCATACTTTGTGATAATAACCTACCTAAATATTTTTAGGTCGAAGCTATCTATACGGCTTGTTACATATCAAATCATGTTTTTATTAGACCAATTCTTAAGAAAACTTCCTATGAGCTTTAGAAAGACAAAAGACCTAACATATCGTATTTTCATCCTTTTGGAACAAAATGTTACGTTCTTAATAATGGAAAGGAGCAATTACGAAAATTTGACTCAAAGTTGGATGAAGGTGTTTTTCTTGGTTATTCTCTTACTAGTAAAGCTTATAGAATATATAACAAGAGAACATTTGTTGTAGAGGAGTCAATTCATGTTGCATTTTATGATACTTGTATATATAAAGAGTCTAATGATGAAGTAGAAAACATTAGTGCTCATTTGGACAATCTTGGTCTTAGTAAGAATCAATCTAACTCAATTAAAAAGTAATTCTCTAGGCAAGATGAAATCATTAACAACTCTAATTTAGATTTACCTAAAGAATGGAAGTTTGTGAAAAATCATCCTAAAGATCAAATAATAAGATAACCATCCAATCAGGTTCAAACTAGAGCCTTACTTAAAAATCTAACTAATGTAGTGTTCCTATCTCAACTTGAACAAAAAAATATAGATGAAGCTCTAAAAGATGAATTTTGGATTCAAGCAATGCAAAAAGAGCTAAATCAATATTCTAGAAATGAGGTATGGAACTTAGTATCTAAACCAAAAGATAGACCGGTTATTGGAACAAAATGGGTTTATAGAAACGAACTTGATGAAATCGGTATAGTAACTAGAAACAAGGTTAGGTTAGTTGCTAAAGGCTATAATCAAGAAGAAGGGGTAGATTTTGATGAGACCTTTGCTCCAAACTATGTCAAATAGATGTTAAAAGTGTCTTTCTAAATGGCTTCATCAAAGAAGAAGTATATGTAGAGCAACTACCAGGTTTTGAGGATAATGAATTCCCAAACTATGTATATAAGCTCAATAAAGCCTTGTATGGACTAAAGCCAACTCTTAGGGCTTGGTATGAAAGATCGAGTAACTTCTTGATAAAGAATAATTTCACTAGAGGAAAACTTAACACAACACTATTTATTAAACGACACAAAGATCATATACTAATTGTTCAAATATACATTGATGACATTGTGTTTGGTGCCACTCACATGGATTTAGTTAATGAATTTGCCCAATGTATGAAAAATGAATTTGAAATGAGTATGATAATAGAACTCAACTATTTCTTAGGCCTTCAAGTTAAGCAAACCAAAGATGGAACCTTCATTAATCAAGGCAAATATACCAAAGATCTTTTAAAATGGTTCAAGATGGATAATTGCAAGACTAAGCTAACTCCAATGAGCACTATCCTAAAACTTGACAAAGATGAGAATAGAAAGAACATTTGTGAAAAAATGTATAGAGGTATGATAGTAAGTCTTCTATATTTAACTGCATTTAGGCTGGATATCATGTTTGTTGTGTGTCTATGTGCACAGTTTCAATCTTGCCTTAAATAATCCCACTTGAATGCGGTTAAATGCATTTTCAAGTATCTTATGGGCACTATTGAAATCAGCTTGTAGTATCTTAAGTTCATCTCACTTGATCTTATTGGATATTCCGAAGCCAACTTTACCGGTTGTAAAGTTGATCGGAAAAACACTAGCAGAATATGTCATTTCCTTAGTAATTCATTAGTATCATGGCACTCAAAGAAACAAAACTCAGTAGCACTTTCTACTGCTGAAGCTGAATACATAGCACTTAGTAGTTGTTGTACTTAAGTTTTATGGATGAAGCAAACCTTGCTTGACTATGGTTTGCAATTTACTAATGTTCCAATAAGATGTGATAATACAAGTGCTATCAACTTGACCAAAAATCCAATTCAACATTCTAGGACTATGCATATAGAAATTAGACATCACTTTATTCGTGATCATGTGCAAAACAATAATATTTTTTTAGAATTTGTTTCGGTAATCAAATAGCCGATATCTTCACAAAACCCTTAAGTAAGGAAAGATTTTGTACTCTAAGAAGAGAATTAGGAATGATCTTGCAAGATGAGTGTTAGACACATAGGAACCAACATAGCCTTTTTGAATAAAATTAACTTGCTAAGTAAGTTGATTGGAAAATATCATACTATAAGGTATAAGAAACATGATCATATGGTTTTTATGCATTAAGTATCACATTTAATATGTTTTGGGCACACTTGAAGTCATTCATGCTTATCCAAGTTTATATATGCACAAAATTATCATGCATTGGTTTCCGTGCCCAAAACTGGGGCTTACATGTCTATTTTCATCCCTAAATCATGTTTGAATGGTCAAACAAGCTTAATTTGAATTATGTGCATACTTGACCTCTCTAAACCCTTTTTAGGTTTTATATGCAAAATGGAGCATTTTTTGCTTATATGAAGTTTACTTAGCTTGATCATGTCTCTTTTGTGTCTCTTAATGTCTTTTAACATATTTGAAACATGAACTTTTCTTGAACATTGAGAAAGGATCTTCACTTGCTCTCTAGCCACTTGTATGATTAAGGAACTTAAGTGGTCATTTCACAATTTGTAGAGTCTTAAAGCTATATTTTGTGTCTACTATGCTCAAATATGCATTTGAAATTTGCTTGACTTGTTGGTGTGCAAAAACTCAATGTTTATGCACCTATTTTGCTTATACATGGACACTTTCACTTTATCATAAATTACTTGGCTCTATGGATTTGATTCGGACAAGTCTTAGCTATCTAGTTAGAAATTAAGTTTTTTAAGCCTTAACAGACTCAACTAAACTTGTTTGAATTCTTAAGATGTTCACTAAATCTCTACAAATCAAATTGGATTAGTAACTTTGCTCAAACAAGTGGTCCCTGCTATTTTTCTGTAAAATTGCAGACAACTGGCATGCTAGTTATACAAATCACCGGCTTGCCGGTATACTTGCGTATTTAACAACTTGTTTTTGCTTCTATTCGATTAACCAGCAAGCCAGTATATTACTCTCCTTTTTCACTTTTTTTTTTTGTTCTGTGCTTGTAACTGGCAAGTCGGTCCATATCATTACCAATATGCCTGTATACTCCACTCCTGAAGTAATTCGTTTTACTTTTGTTCTCTTAACCGGCATGCCGACTCATTTAAATACCGACAAGTCGGTTATTCAGTTTTTTGGCGCGACTTAAAGATGAGTCATACCATCTTTCCCTCATCCTTCTTCCACAAAAACCCCTTTTCTCCTTCCTCAAACCCTAACCCATTTCTCTCTCTTCGATTCATCTCTTTTTCTCCATTAAAATCTAAAATTTCCTCCATCAATCAACTCTCCCTTCTCTCATCTCTCTCTTTCTCTTCATCTTTCATTAATCTTCTCTCTCTTCTTCTTCCTCTCTTCACTTTCTCTCTCTACTTATACCCTTCAAATTGTCACACTGCCACACACAGTTAACCCACCTCCATTGTCCTGCCGACTTCCATCACCTGCACTCTCCTCCTTACCACACACATCCATACACTTCTAGACCTTTTCAACCCTTATAGCACCGCGTCTTGCCCGTAGCCTCGCCCCCTCAACCTTTGACAACCACCTCTTTCCCTCATGCCAGCATGCCCAACGATTTGAGGAGTTTGCCAACCTTAAAGTTGATACGGGTATCTTCTATCCCCCAGAGGTGCTTGACGAGTTCTGCATTATGACTTTTCCAGACGTCATCACCAATTATGTTTTGGACATTCTTTGGCTTCCTACCGAAGTACACGATGATGCCCTTAAATATTTTTACTGTAATATGTCGGGTTCTTTAGATGATCAGGATCAGCCAAAACTAAAAATGAATCCAAGTAATGAAATTTGTCGTAATGTTCTTTACACTTATGTTTATGGTACCTTAATCACTATTACTCTTGAAGATATATGTGATCTTATTGGCGCTGCTATTGGAGGAACTGATGTAAATGTCAATTATTATGGGGCTAAATTTTATGAAAGAGTATTCAGATATAAAGGCATTAGTGGAAATTGGGGCAAGGCAAAAAATTTAGCAACCATTCACTTGGATCTTAGGATCAAAATCCTTAATCATATTGTAGTTCATAGTTATGGCCCTCGTTGAGGTCAGTAATCAAATGTTACACTTAAAGACTTATGGACTCTATATTATTTGATCATGAACAAGCAAATTAACTTCTTTAGTATCGTTGTTTAGTGCTTTAAACATGTTACTAATAACCCCTCTTAAGCTTTCCTTCGTTTTAGGTGCTTAGTTACACAGTTGCTTATCAAAAAGGATATCTAATTTCCCACCCCTCCTTGAGTTACTCGAGTTAAGCATCTTAAGTTGATTGATATTTGTTGAGGCATTTGGAAGAAATCAGGGAACAACAGGGTTCGGAGGAAAGACCTTCCTCCTCTTGATCTTGACTCTAAGCACCGTACTTAGGATCCTATCACTTCTTTTGATGAGCTAGGCAGTCCCAATGCTCATACTTACTCTGGTGCAGCTCCAAGTTGTATTACCTCACCTGTACCTAAAGGTTTTTCTCACCAGCCTCCACCTGACTATAGGTTCCTTTCTTTTGATCCGACTGCTCCTCTAGCCTTTCAACATCCTTTTTATCAGTACTCAGAGATGCGTTACAATCAATTTCAGGAGGACATTCATGATCACTTATACAGTGAGTTTCAAGGACTCTATCATCATTTCCAGTTGGACTACCATTGCTCATCTTGCCCTTTTCCTTCTCCAGCTTAGGACGATGATCCTCTTGCTGTTTAGTTACGCACTTCAATTGTGTATCATTTCTTTGCTCTTTTTGTTTAAAGAACTTGGTCTTTGGCTACTCTTTCATTTCATTGTTGTTTTGTAAATTTTGGTCCTTGATGGGCCTACTCTTTATATTAGCTGTTTATGACTTCTTTTGAAAGTTCTATTTGCTTTTTTTGCTGTTTTGTTTAAGGACTCGACCTTTGGCTACTTTATCTTTTTATGTATTGAGAACTTTGGTCCTTATTGGACCTACTTTTACTGCCGGATATTTGTAGCCTTTGTCATCTCTTTGCTATATGTGGTTGTCCATTGCTAGCTGTTTTCGTGCTCTTTTCAAGCCTTGTATGCTTTTTTATTTTCTTCTTGCAGGGAGCATATTCTTTGGTATAAGCTGAAACTCTACCGAATTTTTGNATTTAATTCATTTTTACTACTTTATTAATCTTCTAATTAATTAATTGATTATTTTATTATTATTTTTAATTACGAATTTAATTAATTCAATTAAATTTTGACATGGTAGCATAAGGGAATGTCATGTGTCATTTCTGAATTTTTTTACTTTTTCCATCTTTTTCTTATTTTATATTTTTACATAATATGTATATAATAATATT
Source organism: Lumnitzera littorea (assembly GCA_024138015.1). Lineage (NCBI taxonomy): Eukaryota > Viridiplantae > Streptophyta > Magnoliopsida > Myrtales > Combretaceae > Lumnitzera > Lumnitzera littorea. Next base: position 38,259,287 of record JAMXBB010000006.1, on the reverse strand, counting down.
TATTATTATATTTTACTAAATTTTATAAACTAGTTATTTTATATTTCTTTAAGGCTTATAGTGCACATATATATATATATATTCATATTTTCTACTTTACTTTATTTATTAAATTAATATTATAGTATATTATATATGCACTATTTAAATATACTCATATTTCTATTTATACTATACTATTCATATACGTATTTTTGTATGTATAATATACTTATGTACTATAATAACATAACCCTAAATATATTACATACACATACATTTGTATATACTTATACGGTATTCATATATATATATATACTTGTATTTTTTTTGGTTTTATACATATATACATATACGATCATGTTACACACACATATACTAAAAATACTTAATATACATAGTATTATACACATACATATATATACATCGAATATACACCCTAGGTTAATATTTTTGTGTTTTTTGCATACATAAATATATACATATAATTTTAGTGACATAATATACATATAACATGTAATGAAAATTATACAAACCTAATTATACATATAGTATACACGTGAATATATATATAGATATATGTACTTCTAGGCTTTTATACTTCATACTAAATATAACATGCATAGATAGATGAACATACTTTAATATTTATACACTTAGGGATATTTATACATAAATAAATACAAATACTACGTATATTTCTACTACATAACCTTATGTTACATATATATATATATATATATATATATGAACACATAAAAATATTTAATACGAAATAAACATAGTATACATACTAAATCCTCCTCCTTGAAGTATCTTGAATAAGTAATCCCAAGCTTTTCTTCTTCTTCTTCTTAATTTGCTTGTCTTTTGAATTTAAAAAAACAAATTTGAGAACAAGAGAAGGATGTTTACAGTTTGAAATGAAAAAGGAAAACAATAGAAAGTTGTGTATATTGCTTTTGTATTTCTAAACGTATTCCACACAAGGGCAGAAGTTGAGATATATGAAGATAAAACAAAAAGAAAAGAGAAAGAAAATCAAAGCAAGATGTTGCATTAATTTGGATGGGACATGATCTTATCTAATGCCTTGTTTTATCTACATTATTTACACATGTTAAATTAACCTAACCACACAAACGCTCTTACATTGCTTTGGAAGTAAAACGTAGATCAAAACGTGTCAATAGGAAAGAAATAGGGAGAAGAAAAAGGAAAAAGAAAAAGAAAGGAAAAGGAGGAAAAAGAAAAAAAGAAAAAAATTAGATTTTTCCAAATACAAAAAATTATAAATTTAGTATTTATAAAATAATATTGAAGTTTTATAAAACTTTATTAATTTACTTGTTACCCGTTACGTTTATAATATTTGCAAGTTATCTCAACGTATTAGTTAATAATTTTACGCGATTACGCGTTTTGATCGATAATTATATTTGTTTAGGGTTTTATTACTATTAGGGTAAATTTATTCATTTTATAAGTTTAAAGTTATAATTTTAAGGTTTTCTTTAAGTTTAAATTTGATTTTGGATATTTATGCGTACATAAGGTTTAAGGTTTTCATACCTGATTAAAGTTTTGATAAAAAATTTTAAATTTTTATTACTTATAATATATTCAAATTTGTAATTTTATGAAATTTTTATCTTACTCAGCTGTATCGATTTGTGAGATTATCTATGATATTAGGATTCGATTCAATTCAATTTTTAAATAGCTAAATTCGCAGGGTTTATAACTACCACTATTATCACCATTACCGTCTACTATTATCACCGCTATTGCCACCATAGCCACTACTTTCACCATTGACCACTACCACCGCTATTATCATTGTCACTACCACCACCATTACTAGCATCATTATCGCCACCACTACTACCATCGCTGCTATCATAGTTATCATGTCATCATTACCACCAACATAGCTGCTACCATGATTGCTATCACTACTATTGTTGCTATTACCATCATAACCAACCACCACCACCACTATCGGCATACCATCATCATCAACCACTACCATTAATACTGCCTACCGCCACCATTGACTAGTATTATTGCCATTATCATTGACCATCACTATCACCGTCGCTACTACCTATCATTTTAGGGCTAATTAAGAAATAAAATGGACCAAGAGTAATTTAATCGTTAAAGTCCTATCACGTATCTATTTCTAAGTTACTTATAAATGCAATTAAATAAAGTAATAGATATTATAATTTTATTATATTTCTTAAGAATTCTAATTTCACTCCACTCTTATTCTATTTCGTAAAGTGAATAGGGCATAGGATGTTATTTTGGTGAAATAAAAAAAAAAAATTCAATTTGAACTCTATCTTAATAAATTTGTTGATATGACTTCGGTTTTGACGAAATTGAACACTGAATTGTCTAATAAAAATTGTTAAAGTGTGTACTAAAATTATCAAGACATAACTTTATGACAAATATATTTTGATAATATGCTCAGGTTGGTTGAATTGAATTCAGCTGTACTCAGAATTAAACTACTGTAAATATTGAATCGATTGGAGTAGTTTATGAAGGTTCGACCCGTTTTATCCCAATATTAAACATGATGATGGTTCCGGATGACTTAAATTGGTTGGTTTCCACCACTCGTTTGGATCACCTTGCAACAACCATGGTGCCTTCGGATATCTTTTTAAATTAGGTAAAACCCCGTGTTATCTACAGGTTTTATCTTGAAGTATATATAATATTAAAATAAACAATAGATTTATTTATAAAATTATCAAAATTCATTTTTTGAACAGTCTACGTTCATAATATGGTATGACTACTATTGTTTGATTACACAAATACATATTACATGTCGATTTTATATAATTTTTTTTGGCTAAAATTGGTTTTATATGACTATTAATTGTTTTTAATATATTTATTCAAAACTTTATGCAACTAAAAAAAAAGCTATAACCCTTCAAATTATGGAAATCTAATATCATTTGCAAAGAGTTGTGTTATTTCCTATTAAGTTATGAAATATTGTAACTCCATAAATACCATTTTGTATAAATTATTTGTCCCTCGATCACATAATTCAAAGAAAATAATTTTGGTTATTGAAAAAGTTTATGTGACAAAATGAAAAAAAAAAAAGAATATCTAAAAATTATTACAAATAACAAAAAATATCTTCCATAATTATATTTATGAAAGATTGAAAAATGAGGGATGTTAATGGTTTGGTTTAAACTTTTAATAAACCAAACAATTTTAATGATTTAGAACTTTGAACCAAACAACTTCAAATGTGATTTGATTTGATTTGCTTTTAAAAACTTATTTTAGTTAATAATATTAATAGTTATTAGAGTTTTTGATCAAACATTTCTTTTCAATCGAATAGCTATTATACATTTTATGTAATTTATAATATATGTGTGTGTGTGCGTATGTGTAAATGAACTAAGTTGGTCGATAAAGTACTTTAATTTAACTCGATTTTTACTCAAATTCAATTCAATAACTATTGATTCAAGCTCAAGCTTGAGTTACTTAAGTAGTAAATCGAGTCAAGCTCAAATTTCAAACTACTAAACTCATAAGACTCACAAGCTTAATCATGTTTAGTATATTTTTAATTTAATTTTAGTTTTTTAAATATAAGTGAATTTAAGGTTCTTTAAAGAAAATTTATTAAAAAATTGAACTTAATCGAGTTAATTAAGTTGAACTCAAACTTCCCATATATATTTTTGAATCGAGCTTTAGCTTAAAATTTAGAAATCGATCAAACTTGAGCCGAACTTAAGCATAATACTTTAGTGGTTCAAGTCAACTCAATTATACCCCTATATATATATACACACACATATACATATAAACATACGTGATCCCCAATAGAGAATAAAGCTTTAGCATTGCATTAGCTATCGGGGTATCATCTTCTTATACAAGCTTGTATTAAGTAAGTCCATCATTAAAATATTTAACATTCCATAAATGGTACATCATAAACTAATTGATCTTCCTCCCTATTTTGCATTTCCCTCACTAAGTAATCTGTAGAAACATTAAGCTCCTTTGCTATTGCTTCAGTTTTGACCTTCGAGAGGAGGGAGTGCCTTTGCTTCCATCCATGTTAAGTATTATCCAATTGGATAGAGGTGGTTTCCATGTTAGGTTCTTTCTTTCCAATATAAACAAAGTTTTGTGTTTCTCTTGATAGCTCCAATATTCATGAGCTGAAGGCTCTCACCATATGAGGGAAGAAATCAGCTTGCAAAATTTGGCTAAAAGATCTTTTCATTCCTTGTCTGCTTAATTTTCCACGACATGAATCTAAACACAAATTGTTCTTGGTGGTTGACTCCCAAATGATTACTTCCTTTTAATATGATAGTTTTGTTGTATTCATGGTATGAAATCCTCATGATCCTGATTCTACCCTCCCAGATTAATCACATATAGTTCCTATTAGTTAGCTAAAGACATGATATAAGCTTTCTTCCACTTCTCGACATCTAGGGTTGGATGCACTGTTCAGGATTCCCTTTTTCCTTAAGTTAATTGCAAAGGTTCAAATGAGGGAATATTATACACGAATCAAATCTACGTAATATTATAGCGAGATGATATTGTATCTTAAGTGATTGTGAAAGTGCATGGGTTTACTTGAAAGATGAGAGACGATAGTAAAAGAAAGGGAATGGACTTTAGAAATTAAGGTAGTGTTTGATTGTAAGAACAGGACTAGACTGAATTTGATAAAGAGAACTGGACATGACAAGTGTAAAGAGTACTAGACAATACAAGTTTATTGTATCATATTTAGTTTGTATTGTACTAGACATAAAATTTATATTATAAAATAAAAAAAATTTTAATATTTAAAAAAATAATATTCATTAATTTAATATTATAACATAGAGTAGTATTTTTGAAAATGTAAAATATTTTTTATTTTTGTTTAGTGAATTTTATTCTTGTATCATAGTTCAGATGGGATAAAATTTAGTCATTTTGTCCAGTTCATCAATCTAATTTTTGTCCAGTTATCAAGCAAAATTACAAACCAAATATGAGATAAAATTTTTTGTTCAGTCTAGTATCACGAAAATTGTGCAACCAAATGCTAAGAATGAGATAAGAGATGATAAAGAAGGGGATAAACCGATACTAATGAAGTTTGAAATTAAAAGAATCACTTGTTTTCTATTTTTAAATAAGAAGTGGTTCATTTCGTTTAATCCTCTGAATTGAACAAGAAATCATTTGAACTATCTCTAAACCAAATTAAAATAGAAATAATCGCATTTTGTGGTTTGATCCAATCTAATTCAATTCAATTTGATTTACCTTTTTGTTGATGAAAATGAGTTGAGTTGCAAGTTTAAATAATCAAAGATTGCTGTAACCCTTGAAAAAATAGCTAATTGTTTGAAAACAGAGTTAATTTTAAGTTTTAGTGGAATAATGTGACAAAAATTATAAAAAATACTAAAGCTACTAAGAAAGCCTTATCCGTTATAATCTTATAAATATATATTCAACATATATGTGATTGTAGCTCAATACGTTCGACACCCTTTACATTTAGATGTATCCACTAAAGATATTCCATCCCATTTCTATTTTCTCCCTCGACCCCAATATGATTTTTAAGATAGGTAAATATTTCTTTCATTATTCGTTTCTCAATTTTGATTTTATTAATGCGTATAAAACTGTCATAGTGTATATAAATGTCATTTCGCTTTGATAATCTAGCATAATAAGACCAAAGAGTATGACTTCAGGCTTGGCGCTTACCTCAAAGACATGTCCCGGTGGAAGGGATTGCGTTGCGTCGTACCTGTTATTTTATTGCAGATCAGGACGCGCATGGATATTGACCGTGCAATCACAACAGGAACGGTTGACAATGGTGTTGATGCGTTTAACAATCAAGTGAGGATAAAATGATTATTATTAATTGAAAATTTTTAAAAATGAAAAACTTTAAAAACTTTTAGGAACTTTGAGCCTCTTTAACATTTAATGCCATTAAATAATTCAACAAAAATAGCAATAGTAAAGCAGAAGTATAGGGAAAAGATGATCAGGCTAGCTCTATTATTAAGGATTTGACTGACTTCATTGGTTATTTTACTATATCAACCAATCAACTTTAAAAGAATACAAGCACTTGATCTCCAAAGCCACAATTACACTAATTGTCTCATAAGCTTCTATATAAGCTAAACATGGACTACAACTAATAATCATTTTCTTAAAATTATAACAAATCCTCACTGGAATAAAGTATCAAAATGATGAGGGAAAAATGTTTAAGTCCTCTAAATTTTAGCACAATGTAAATGAAACAACAAAGAGTAAAATTTTTCATGTATAGTTGACGAAATTCTCTTTTGCATAATTTTTTCTTATATCTTCTTCATTTGAATACTTCTCCATATATAGATTTTTCTCCAATGAATATGATTTGATTTTTTGATAACCATCGAAACTTGTTGGAACTGCATTTTTTTGCACAAATTCCTCGGTGTATCTTGATATTCTTATCACATTTTGTTGCTTTAAATTTCAATGAATCTTTACAATATCTCCTATAATCTCATGATGTTGAATTGTCTTTATCAATTTCGAATTCGGATAAACTTAGATCCATACATATGCATTGTTAATATCTCCAAATTGAATAAATTGTTGATCCAATCTAAAGTATTTTGCGAAAAATATTTAAAATAATCCTGAATGATATTATTTTAATTTTAATAAAATGAGTTGATCATATTACCCAAATATGTTCAACTAGTAAATCTTCATTTATCCAAGAATTCTTATTCTATTCATAGTCGCTTAAGGCCAGGTTCAACTTTTTACTAAAGCTTCTACTAAAGCTTGTGATGTTCTTTTACTGATTCAACCTTTTACCGAAACTTTTACTCAAGTTTGTGCTTTTATCTAAACCTTTTACTTAAGCTTCTATAGATGTTTCTTGGATATGAGTTCAACTAAACCTTCTGTTGAAACTTCTATAAGTATTCTTTCACTCGTTTTCTAAACTCGAAGTTTTTATTGAAACTTCTACAAGCAATGAGAATCAAATTCACTTTTCTAGTAACCTTCTACTAGAGCTTATGTAGCTTCGAAATCTTATAAATTATCAATTTTTTGCTTCTACCAAAGGTTTCATAGACCAAAATCCTTCAAATGTCGTGTTATCAAACCTTTTACTACAACTTCTACTGCTTTATTAAAAAGATTGTTCCTAAACACTTAATGCACATATTAGCAATCTTTAAACCTTTTTGTTATCATCAAAATTAAAATAAAAGATAACTCAACAAATTGAATCTAATTTATTTATTATTTTGGTATCCATAATAGTGTAAAACGAAGGCCTGTCTCCAAGTTATTCAAGAATAGTGGCATTGAGTTTCTTGACCTTTTGTCTTATGATTAGTTTATTCTATTCATTTTCTTGATAAGAGTATAGAAAGGATATAACTCAGCGGTAAAGTATTACATTGATGTAGTAGATGTCATCAATTTAGGCTTCATTATCTGTAGAATTAAACTTGGTCATTGGTTGGTTCCAAACCATAAATCGGCCTAGAGGGCCATTAAACTGCCGAGTCTCAAGAGCCTAAGCGGTTCGGCAGTTTAGGTCTACTGAATCGGCGGGTTGGTTGCTCATTTTTTTTTTTACTAAATGCAAAAAATTTTCAACTCTCTTTTAAAAAATTTAAAGGAAAAAAAAAAGATAAAGGATTTTATTTCTCTATAACGATTTACAATTAATAGTAGCGTTATATTATATTTCTCTACTATAGTTTGCAATTTCGCGACTAAGAAAAATTATTTATTTATTTCAACTTCTCTCATTTTGTTTGACATTACTCATTATTTCAATATTATATTAATATTAATTTCATGTGAGATAAACTTATTATTTCGAAATGAAGTTAAATTTTAATTGGGAATATTGGTTAATTGTATACGTAATATTAAAACTAATTATTTTGAAGAAAACCGACTTGAAAATTAATTAAAAAAATGGGAAATTATTAAAATTAAATAAAAAATTAAAATTTATTAATATAAATAATAAAATAAAAAAGAAGAAAGAAAAAAAGGACTTGATTCAAAGACCAAGAATTGGCTTAGAACCACCATCACACAAGCCGATCATGGTCCATCCATAAACTAGCTAGGAAACCGATGATTTAGGACCGATCCAGCTCATTGAATGGGTTTTTCTAGAACCAAGAGTTTTTCTATTTAGATTGACTTCTTAACCGTGATTAATTGAGAATAGATAAGATAGTCGTGGGGAGTAGGTATAGTTATATTTCTGGGAGTGAACTCGATGCAAATATGAAGTGCATGGATATGGGTTATTCTTTGAAATGAAAAATCTGTTCTGTTTACAAATAAAGAAGTTATAAGTATTGGAAATATTAATTTCACGGAGAGTTTGATCTTAGCTCCAAATGAACACTAGCGGCATGCCGGAAATGTGCTATTGCTATAATAATAGTATATATAAAAATATTAACAAGTGTTGCTAGAGCGCTTTTAAATATTCAAATAATAATAATAACAAAAAAAATTTCAGTAACTTGCTTTTTTTTTTTTTAAGATAAATTTCAAGTACACTCTTTTATATATGTGATTTATATGAGTATAATCTCTAATATTTGACATTAAGTATTTAAATCCTTAAATCTTTATAGAATATGCTTTTAAACCCTATTGTATTATTTTATCTTAGGATAAAATGTGAAAAGTAAAATTATACGAAATCAGAGACAAAAAGATTATTTAGAGATTTAAACGTGTCTTTTTAATATATTTGGGAATTATAAAATGTGTAATGTAGGAAACATAAAAATTTTACTACTCGACAAATACATCATGTCACCCAGAAAACGGAACCATTCATCCATCTAGATATTCCCAAATACAGACACGATGTTGGAAATTAAAGTTTGTTGCGTGTAATTTGAAACATTTGGTCACTTCAGCACTTTTTTTTTTTTTTCCTGTTAACGTCACTTCAGCTATTGCTATTTATATCATGTAAGTACATCAATGTTCAAGCGCATTAGTTTGTAAGTACCAGGTAAAATGAGAAAAGCAGCATGGGGCGGAAAAGAAAATGAAACAGTGGTATAGCTTTCTTTTTCAAGCGAGAAACAGGTGCAAGTGCGACGGGACCTTTTCTACCTAATTACATGACTTTTAATAGCTTGGTTGGTACATAGAAATCCACCCGAAATTGAATTACAATTCCAGGTTTTTACTCCCACTTCAGTGCTTTGCTTAGATGCGGTTTTGAAAAGTAAAATCACCGTTAGAATCTAGTAGGACTTTGATTGTTGGACTTCACGGGGGAAATTGTCATTTCGTTCCATTCTTAACCATTCGAGCTTAATTAATTCTTATGTATGAAGCATAACATAACATTACATCAAATTTATATTATTTTAAAAAAAAAATCAATATAAAAGGGTATTTACGAATAAGCAACTCAAAGTAATTCATTAAGTTTTCAAAGTAAGCTTGATATTTAATCTATCCTATACAAGTATAGATGATCAAAACTTAGACTTAGCTATGTAGTGATTTACCAAGTTAAAGTTGAATTCGATGAAACTTGAATAGCTAAGTCAAGCTCAAACTTGTGTTCTATCCTATTTAATTCAATGAGCTACCTAGCTTACTCGAGTTTAAGTATAGCTTAAATGAATATCAAGTTTTATTGAACTTGCATTGAGTTTAACTTAACTGATTTGAATATTTTCTTTTTAGATGATAAAGTTTAAATAAACTCATTTAAATTTTAAGCCGAGTTGACTAAATTTCTATTAGCTCATCAACTATTATGGTAAAAAATCATTTTTGCTATTCTATTCTAATTTTTTTCATTTTTATTTCTCTCTTGGTTCTTTTTCGATATTCATAATCTTCATTCAGGTTCCAGTTTTAATAGAAAAATTTATAAAGAAAGCTATATATTGAAATTTATACCTATTAATAACTCAAAATGAGTTGAAATATTTAGTTATCTTAAATTATTGCTTTTTACAAACAAAATAATGGAAAAAGAATTTAGTTCCAACTTTACTTTTTCTTCTTTTGTGAATATTAAATTATAGATCAAGGATTTTTTTTATGAAAAAAGAACTCAATTTTTTCATTTCCTTATTTGCATCATATATTTCAAGTATTTTATAATTATTGTAAGTAAATTTATAGTTTTTTCAAAACTATCCTATATAAGTTGTGGAAACTTATGTTTTTATATTTTGATTTTATATTTCGATTCGTAAACCCTTTAATATTTTTAGGTAGAATTGTGATTTTGACAACCTTATATAAAACTTAACAACTTATGATGATAAAAGACAAATGTATATAAGTTTCTATTAATATAAATAAAAACTTCTTTTTAAGTACTATATCATAACAAAGGATATTTTTAATCAAAACTAAAATATTACTTTACTTTTTTAGAGTGATTCGATTTGGATTTTTTATTTTAGATCAACTCATCCCTTTTACTAATTATAGGTTCTTTCTTTAGTTTGATTTGAAAAATTTCCTAACCAAATTAAAAATAAGCCATATTTTTTTGTTCAATTTAGTTCGATTTGGATAGTCCTCTTTACCCTTTCCTAATCTAAATATTAATTGAACATAATGTCTGTGAAAAAGCAAATATATAAAGTGTAGTTTGCATGGTTTAAATATAATTGGAAAGTATTAGTTGAACCTAATGAATTAGCCGAAAGCCACTTACAGATGACCCATATAATGTAGAGTACTATTACATAGGATATCACATATCATATATAAGTACACATGGTGTGCAATTAATAATAAAATTTTTACATACATATCAAAATAAATAGTTTCTAAAACATTACCCACATTATGTATATATCAAAATATCATTGAATATTATATACTTTATGTAATATCTCGATTGTTCGCTCTAAAATCCCTTTAGCAATCCCTCCCCCACCCTACCCCCCCCCCCTCCTCCTCCTCTCATATTTTCCTTTTCTCGTGTCCTTTTCTCTACTAAAATGGTCAGACTTCCTATCTATCATTGCATATTTTTTAAGATTATGTTTCTTCTTTCTCCACTATTTCATTAAAAAAAATGATTATTTTACCATAAAGCCGGTTACGTCACTTAGATGCCTTGTATAAATAATTGGTAGTGGTTATAACTAAGTTGAGCTTATAGACTTATAGGCTAAACAATTAAATGCATTAAATCATATCGCATGCCTAAAATATCTGAAGGAACCAATTTGAATAAAAGTTCACCTAAAATTACAGGATGTAGTTATCTATTCCACCCAAAATTATTATAAAATATTAACTGTTGCATATCCTCACAATAAGATAAGACCAGCAAGTAAGAATCCAAACCTAAAACATCTATAATTTTATGATTATTAATAAACTTCAATGTTTGCTTAATTAATTATTTTGATAATTCAATAATAGCCGCAACTTATAATATATCGAAATAAGTAAAGGTAATTTGAATGTAAATAGTTAGAAATTCATATACCATTGTGTCATCAATTTATGGTCTCTCAAAATAATAAGCAATTCATGTCTAAGTTTTCAATTTTTTTTTTTTAAAAAAAGAATTGAGGTTTGTTATTTTGGTTCTGGCTCTCAACTCCCATTAAGCATAAGTTACAGTTAAAGACTAACATATCCGCCATAATCCTAGTAGATTAACCATCACCTCAAATTTTGTTAATGATAAGCTCCAAAATGAGTGAATTATGATGCCTAAAAAGAACAATTCTACCTACATGCAAAATAGTGAACACAACATGTTATAACCTAAATGATTCTAATGTAACAATATAAACAATCTATCACAGCAACAATAGGATATCGAGTGACTTTATAGAGTTTGAGTCAAACAACAAGAGACAGTAATAATCAACTATAATCCTAGAGTCTAAGCAGGAGTCAACATCATCTAAGTAGAATTCTGACGAAAAGTTCGATAGACACCAATATAACTATAAAGCACTACCTAGGAGTCTAATCTCTGAAAATACATCATGTCAATTGTAACACAACATGAAACACAAATCTATCTAACTACCTCCCATTGCAACTACTCATTATAGAACACACACTCCTCATCATCTCTATAATCATAAAAGAGATCATAACCTAAGTCATCATTACAATCAACATCGTCTATAGTACATACAATTGAAAAAGGGTTCTTATGAAGGGTGAGTCAAAGGCTAATACATAAAAGCAAAAGGCACATATGGATGCCACAATTATCATAAATACATGTGGACATGATGATTGATGCACAACCAATCATTGATCATCTTTCCTTTTAGGTGTCAAAATACATTACGGTCTTGGCATCTTAAACTTGAGCTAACTTGTAAACCTCCAATACATTTATGTGTAATATACACAAGCAATGCTAAGTACTTCCTAACATTCTAGAGTTAAAATCATCCCAAATCTACACAAATCATTTTGATGCATAACTCTACTCTGAACAATGCTACACACCCATCATCAGGTTGCTACGCCTATTGTAATGACTCGATTGAAACTTTTTCAACCAAAATAGTATCTGTTTTGGCTTGGAATATTGTACAATTTTGTCCTTTGGTATAACGGCTTCCTAAGGGGTCACTCATCTTAGGATTAACTTAGTTTGAGTATGCTTAACTTTAGAATTTTAGCATACTTCGAACTGCTATACTAATAGATACTACGATGATTAAAGTTCTTCCACCAAGCATTTATAGGATATTACAATTTATCTCCTTATAGAACTGACGTTCTTGTCAAGTTCATTATCTAAGTTCAAGACCACCACTAGGTAAGGACTACACTCTTTCGGTTGGTGGACTAGTCTGCTAATACTCTGTAACGATTTGATTAGAACTCTTTCTATTGAGGTATTATCCATTTTAGCATAGAACACAGTATGATTTTGTCTCTTGGTATAGCAGCTTCCTTGAAGGCACCATCCTAGGATTTGACATAGCTCAAAATACACTTAACTTTATAGTTTCAGTATACTCCAAGCAATTACACCAAAAGGTGCATTGAAGATTAAAGTTTTATTACATAGCATTTAAGGTGTATTGCACCTACATCATCGATACTCATGGTTCATCAACAATAACCAAGCATAGGTAGCATAATTATTAAGGGTTAAATATTTATTAGGCTCATTAATTTCTAGACTAACACATACAACACAACAATCAAGTTAATCACATACCCAGACTGGGTTTTTCCATTAATACTTGAGGTTCCTCAACATCACACCTTGATAGTAAACACAAATACCAACTCTTAGCGTATTGCTTAAGATGCTTCAAAATTTCCTTTTTGGTATTCTCACTTGAATAAGTTGGTATCTAGTTGTTTTATCTAGTAGTTATTATTTAACCTACAACAATTTTCCTCTATCCTTCTACCTAACCCTCTAGTTCACCTTGAGTTTATAGAGATATAACTTTGAAGAAAGTTTGGGTGTAAATAGGGTTAGTTATGTAACTCTAAGTATAAGTAAAGGTAAGAAAGCAATTAGGTTACTTCAAACACCTTTAGGAATCAAAAAGAGTATAAATAGGATTGAGTATGTAATATGATGAAAGAGATTCACTAAAACAGTGAAAATATAGTTAAACATGATAATTAAGGGATTGAAATAGATAAAAGCTCAATCTAAATTGAAGGCTAGAATAAAGTTTGAAAAAAAATTAAAATTTTTTAAGTGTTAAAAGAATGTTTCAAACTGTTTCATTTTTATGATTAGAAAGGCATAAAATTTAATTCACAGTAAAAACTTTGAACTTTTTATGGATGGTCCTAACCTTTTGTAAAAACTTCATTCTAAGCACATATGGTACTCATGGATTTCACAAAAGATCTAAAAGGGTTTGGACTTTTCTCTAGAATTGCAAAAACTTTATGACTTCACCTACAACAAACATCAATTAATACATAAAAAATCTAACCTTTAAACACTAAAACTTCATTCACTATACCTAAATTTCAACTACAAATTCTTCATTTCCCTATACCATTCAAACTAAAATAAGATTAAGATTCAACCTTTGACACAATAAGTGTAATTTCCAATATAAATTCAACACAAACAGCAATAAAACTCACCCAAAAATTTTAGTTGAGTCAAACTGCATAAAATAGTCTCTTCATGACTGCATACTCCAAATCTTAGAATTACGCACTTCTAAATGGTAAGGCAGATAATAATCATTATTATGGTTGTAAGAGTGTTTGACTTTACCCAAATCTAAAGGCTGGCCATTATATTAAGTGTTACGCCCCGAAGTCGCGAAGTCGCAACAGTCCCGCCGTGTAAACCATTCTATGATAGAAACTGGCTTCACAGTTCCTACCATAGAGATAGTCTACACAAGGCGTCGACGACCACTCGCTTTGAAGTAAACAGTTCGATTAATGATTATACTACAAATATGATGAGTAACTCAAATTACTATTAAACATAGATAATCATATAAATAAGTCCACAGAGCTTCCCAGGAAGATTTACATAATAACTACAGTTTACTAATTTACAGAATAACTAACAGTCTTCATCCTTTAACTACAAGGTCAGTCTGGTTACACATTAAGCTAAATAACTTGATCCTCACACCCCTGGCTTCAAAAAGACTAACCTCTGGATAATTGTAGGGCGGCATGGTACTTGAAGAGATTACAAATCAGAACCTGCAAAAGGATCTATAAGGGTATGAGCAACTACAGCTCAGTAAGTTGAATTGGAGACTCATGAATGCATACAAGCACAAACAGGATTATCAAACAATTATTTTCATGCAATGCAACAATCAAGTGTCATCGCACAACGTAGTCCGGTCCGTTGTGAAATCAGAGAAATTTCACCCGCTCCGATCCGGGTTGAGGAGTTCCATGTTATGCAACAGCTCACAACCAAACCCAGGCTTGTGCAATGGAGACCTCGCTCCTCCCGCGACTACCTTCGAACCATTGACTTCACTCCCGCCGCGACCTCCTCTCCTGTCACTTAGTTCGACTGAGGATGAAGAAGGGACCATTTTGCAATCCTGCGCTATCCCTTTCGAAGGGGTCGGTATTTGGTTGGAGAGTCCTATGATCCCCTAACGGGTTGCAATGCATGACGTTTTCGGTTATTACGGTCGACTAAAATTAAATTCCGGTTAGGGTGTTCAAACAAGTCCACAACAATTCAATCAGTCACAAAATCACTCACAGCACAAATTCCAGCACGAATTCAGATACATCACACATGCGCAAACTACTTACAATCACAAGCATATACAAGCCTAAGTCTCCGAGCACTACAAAACTAGTACTCTATTACAATAAGCAATAACCCAACTTACTTGAATTTGCTCGGTCGCTCGATCCTCAAATTGCGAGCTGATTTGTTTCTGGGTGTCCTATAATGCAAAGAGGTCCTTTTAGTACTTATTTTTTTATGGATTCTTATTCTAATTTATAATGTAACTCATTTTCCTCATGTATACCTACAACGTATTAGTAATTCGTTGTATTTTATTTCGGGGTTCGGTTCCTAAACTAGATTCTAGTTTTAATTCCTAGGTCGTAATTAGGCTCGAATCCCAATGTGACATTAATCACCTTATGCTCGGGTATTCAAATATCCTATTGGGTCGTAATTTTGGTATTCTAACTATTCGGTACACACTAACCCTAATTGGGATATCGGATTTATTCCCGAGGTGTAAAAATTTTACATTTTAAGATATTTACTTAAAATTAAATATTAATTCCGATTTATTATTTTTCTGATTTCAATTATAATATTATCTAAATAACTTTATTTTTTTAAATTTAGTAATTTATATTTTCACATATTCCTAATTTCTCATATTCTTTACCTAATTTCCCTAATTAACCATAATTAGTACCTAAAAGCTAGGATTAGGGTTCCACTGCAGAAATTAACTTCCTTAATCATCTAATCAAGATCCAAATCAGTAATTAACATCCTAATTACCTAATTAATCCTAAATCACCCAATTTTACCATCATTTTAGGGCTAAAAATTAACTTAAAATTTTCGAAAATTAATTTAAAAAAAGGGCTTCATAGCACTATTCTAAATCATATGAGAATCCTACAGAAAAATTTTGAGCCCCAAACTACATCCCTAAGCCTATTTAATTTCCGGTTTAATCATGCTCGGTTTTGATCAATTTCTTAAGAACCCTATATTTCCAGACATAATTAAACTAAATCAATATTTTTCCCTAAATCTACATACAATAAAACCTCAGAATAACAAGTTTCATAATTTTCTGGGCAAAATAACTAATTTTACAAAATTATACAAAAATCGGGATGAGTAAATGACTAACCGGTTCAAGGATTTCTGGCCGTCCAAACCCGGTCCAAGGCTGTCGGCTGGTCCAGACGCTGGTCCTAGGGTAAGGTGGTGGTGGTGGTTCGGTCCCAGGTGGTGGTGGGTGGTGGTTCCAGTTCACCTTGCTAATCTGCACAGTTTTCTTTTTTTTTTTTATTTTCTGGAATTTCTCTCGATTTTTCTTGTGTTTCGATTTATCTCAGATTACAAACTGTCCAAATGTCTTCTGTGAATTTTTTCCTTATTTATAGACAAACATAGTAATTAATGTGCATTAATTTGATGTGATTTTGCCCATTTCCTTGATTTTAGGCTTTTAGTTTGGCACATTTTTATTGGCCAATTTTTTTTTTCTTTTCAGTCACGACCTAATCCAGTTGCAGACCTCTCCTTCTGATTTTTTTCTCATTTTTTTATAATTATTTTGTATTTTTCTTTAATTATTTACTTAATTTTCGGCCTATTTTAGCAATTACGCGTATTTTTATCTACACGTAAATACATGTAGGGTACACGTAAATATTCCTAAATATTATTTTGGTCATTCTAAAATTTTTAGTATACATATAATCTATCTCTACTAATTTATTAGTTATTATATTACTCTTTTTGCCTTTTCAGTAATTAGTAGTTATTATGCTTAAAATTTGAAAATTTTATAGTCTCTTATTTTACTACTCACTTTCTTAAATTTAAGTTTACAGGGTCATTTTTACTGGTATTTTGTTAAATAGTTTATAATTTGGGTTTGATCGGATCCTTTAGCCGATCGTCCTAAACCTTGGGTTTAAAGTTCAAACCTATGGTTACTTGGCTTGGCTTTAGGGTTTATATTAAGTTGATGTAAATAATCCTTTCTTGCACAGATATGTTGATGAGGAGTTGTTCATGCTTCCACTTGAAGGACACACTAAAGTTAAGCTTTCTCAAGTTTGCAAATTACAAAAATCCCTATATGGTTTTTGGGAAGTTTCTAAGCAATGGAATATTGAACTTACTAAATTTCTATTATCTTATGGAATTGCTCAATCTAAACATGATCACTCTTTGTTTACCATGACTAATAATAGTGGATTCTTGTTGGTGCTACTATATGTAGATGACATGCTAATTTCAAGAACCAATGAGTCTTCTATTTCTTCCCTAAAGGTTGCTCTTGATGCAAAATTTACTATCAAGGATCTTAAGCTTGCTCAATTTTTCATAGGCTTAGAAATTTGCTACACCAGTTTAAGGACATTGCTGTAGCAAAGGGAGTTTGTTCTTGACCTTCTACAAGATGCTGGTGATACTGCTGCCAAGCCAACAAAGCTTCCCTTGCCTACTGACTTGAAACTTTTGGAGAACTCTAGTGATTTGCTTCCTAACCCTACATTTTACAGGCATTTGGTTGGCCATTGGTTGTATCTAACACTTACACGACTAAATATTTATTATGCGGTTTACTTTACTAAGTCAATTTTTGCAAGCACCTTGAATTGATTATCTTTTTTTTTTATTTTAAATTAGATTTAATTTATCTAATTAGATAATAAAAAATCTATTTAGTCTCTATATACACTATTATATAGATGTTATTGTAATGATAATAATATATTCTATATTCAAAATTGAAATCAAGAATACCTAGCTAAGTTGGAGATAATTATTATCTAGATACTTCATATCAAGTCAAGAATAAAAAAATGCAGATATAGTCTAATGGCAAAATTTCTCCTTGCCAAGGAGAAGACATGGGTTCAATTCTCGCTATCTGCCCAGTCTCACTACTCTTTTTGACATCCTTTGCTATTTGAAAGGCACATTATCCTTAGGCATAGGAATTCTTTTAATCTAGTTGTGTACTTAGATGCAAATTAGGGATCTTCAACTAATGATTACAAGTCATTATCTAGAGTCCATATCTTTTTGTGATGGAAAACTAAGAAGCAACACACAGTTGCTACTTTCACTACGGAGTGTGAGTATCGTAGTATGTCCTATACTACTAAAGAGTTGCTGTGGACTTCATATATCCTTCATGATTTAGGGATTACCATTTCTTATCCAGTTACCTTGTGTTGCAACAACAAATCTGTAATGTAAATTGCTCTCAACCTGTCTTTATGGTAAGACTAAGCATTTGGACATCGATGTATATTTCACACATGATCAAGTGTCATATGGTTTTCATGGCATGCCCCGTGTACCATCTCGACTACAGTTCATTGATTTAATGTTCACTGATTTAATGACCAAATCCGTGACTGAATCTTCTTTATTGTTCAGTAGATCCAAGTTATGCTTACAAGGGATGCCAACTTGAGTGGGGCATATGTTAGTATGGTTGTATACCAATAGTTAGTTATTTATGCACGTGCATAAATAGACTTAAGGCTTTAGTTAGTTATCACAGCTTTCCGTTTTGCATATAAAACGTTTTCAGAGTACAATAAGTCACTTTTCTCCGACCATATTTTCTGCTTCATTTTTCTGGATCATACACTCTCACCTACAACACTATGAACAGAGCAGCTACAATCATCGATCTTCCTTCTTGCCCCTGGTAACATCAAATCCACTCTGTTATAACTTATCAACAGGAAGCCAAACCCCATTGGATCTCCAATAGGGACCGAAGTGTCATATACGGAGAAGAATGACGAGAACATTGAATACTCGTGCTTTAATTGGGAAGAAGAGAAAAGCACTCAAGAAGATAGAGCACTTGCTCAACGAAGCTTAATATTCCATTCAACCAGCAGAACATCACAAGTTTCTGATTAGAAAAAGCCCTTGCTAAGATGCAACTAGAGTAGTCTAGTGCGAGAACAGGGAAAACATCAAGAGCAAAGATAATTATTCTACCTTTGAATATTCCTCATTTGACAGCAGCAGCTTCTGTCGCTCAAACCAATTCAGCACAACATCACATCCGTTTCTTAGCTAGCTGGTTACCTTCTCCTTTACCCATGACAACTCGCTCTACGCCAAAAGCGTTTTGGTGCTTCGTCCAAATCACTTCCTGCTTTCACAAGGAATCCTTCAATTTTTTTTGTCTTAGGATCAAGGATACAAGCTTCCAAGATCACAACCTCGAACACCAAAAAATTTGAAAGATGGTGTGAGTAAGGTGTCAACTTGCACAATATCTACTCTTTCATCTCTTCCATAAAGAGTATACCAGCTATATGAACACACAACGTGACTTCCTTCACTCTAGAATTTCCATAAATTCCAGAAGTCATATTCAGGTTGGATTTGACCCCCCTTTTTTGAAGAATTTCAGCCAAAAAATAATCTGACAGCATAGCATCCTCCAAATGAATTTACATAGAAATACAGGCTAAACAAAATATAGAATGCACATTCATGAACCGATAGCTGGCATAGCACACGATCTCTTCTATCTACCTTTAAAAGACCCCAGAAAAAAGGACATTTTCTTTTATCTACTTCCGTCATAAGAGTCCTCTCTTTACATCCTCCCACATCCTTGGCAATGGGCAATTTGGATTGAAGTCATTCATTGCCACAGAATTAGCGGAATATCATATCAATTCTGTAGCGCACACACACTTGCTATGTTATACAAGAGTAACTGAGGACTCCACATCTCGACTTTCAGGACAGAGAGCTTATAGCAGAACTCCTCCTATTAAGGCGACTACTATTGGGGCATGGACAGTATTTGAGTTCTTGCGAGGGAAAAGTATAATCTGTTAATGGAACTTGCTTTTCTCCACCAGACCATAAGGGCAATAGCCCAAAAACTGATAATACTCTTCCATCACCTGATTAGTCATTGAGATCAGGAATAGCAGACCAAAATTTTAAAACTAAAATATATAAAAGATGACACCATGTTTTTGGCAGACCTAAAATCTTAAAAATTGACAAGAAGCAAGGTTCCTTCTTCTCATAGACCACAAGCAAAGAGGAACCTCGTTTGTTTGGAAAACCCTGGTCTTTCCTGCCTATGGAAACACTCTTTTACAAGTTTGAAAACCAAACACCAGATGTAGAGGGAAAAATTCAATAAAATTATAGAGAAAGGCCAACTTATAGAATTTTCTTTTAACATTTTAGTCGAGCGATTTCCAATTTTTGGCATAATTCAGGCAGTTTCCAATTCTCTGTTCAGATAGTCTACAAACATCCTCTTTGAACTATCTGCATCAGAAGGAGGTGGTCTCCCACTCAAACTTGTTTGCCCTGTCAATTTAATAAATGTTCTTCGTAGTCTACGTAGTTCTGCCAAGCCAATTGGTTTTGAAACATTGATAGTTGGCAATCCAGCTCCAGCAGAGATCCCATTTACAGGCCCACCAAGTGCTTGAGATTGTGCTTCAATGATGGCATTGATCACCTCCTGTGTTGCTCTATCCATTTCGTATAGAGAATTTGCTTCTGAAGTTCTTGCTGTTTGAGTTGCAATAGTGGGCTGCAAAATCTTAACATCCCGAGACTTCAAGTCCACCTTTTTGGTCAAGTAAGAAACAGCATCTAAGATAGCAGCAGAAGTATTATTGACCCCTTCCCTGTGAGGCCATAATTCAAACAAAGGTGAATCCCACCGATTTCTTCTATCTGGCCTCTCAAACCTCCTCACCAAATCTTCAAAAATGTTATCATCGTATGCAGCTTCTCCCTTTTGCCTGCGTTCTTCATTCCATTCTCTACAATGGGTTTCTTCCACATCACAGTACACTACGCAATATCTTATTCCTGCAGCACGGGCCAAACACCAGAGCTCGTATCTGTAACCCTTGATGTTGTTCAAGGAATCCACTATGACAATATTATCTTTGGAGACTGATCTATCAACTTCAGAGCGCAACACTCCCCTTAAATTTTTTTCAGCAGGCATGTTAGTATAGCTTTGATTGCGATCAAGGTGGAATGACTCTTCATCAATTATCCTCACTGCTGGCTTGGCTTCCAACTCTTTAAGAGCCCCAGCTAGGCAGAGTGCTGCTGTTGATTTCCCACTGCATGGCTGCCCACAGATCACAACCAATGCCATTTTGGCAAACCAGAGTTGCTACAAGAAAGCTCAGAGTCAACTCTCAGCGAATACACCCCCTGCAAGTTTTAAAAGGAAATGTCATTATAAAAAGATTTATCAAGCAGCATATGCAGTAAAAGAATTGAGTGTTTCAGCAATGACATGCGCTAAGGAAGTATCATGCTGCATAACTTGCAGCTGACTGTTCAGGATCAAACTCTTGAGAGGTAAATCACTAGAATTAACAAGATTCAGATTGAGCCAACATTAAATAAAAATTTTCAACAATAGTTAAATATTCTCGTAAGGTAAAGAAATCACTTCTCAGGCCATCAATATCACACTTTGGATTCAAAAACGCACATAAAAACCTATGAAGATGAAATTGGTGCCCCTCCATCCAAACAGAATGGTGTATGATACACCAGTGGAACATCAACCCCCAAAATAAAAATTGATATGGACAATCACACAATGAATGTTTGTCCAGATTGGACAAAGTTTCCCTATTCTGATTCGGCATCCCATCTGTGCCCTACCCATTAAAAACTTCCCTGTATGCCAAACATCAAACGCGGTTTCTACGTTTTGCTTTTTGTTAATCCACGGTAGCTTGTGATTGGCAGTAACACAGCAGGATACAAAATTAAGAGGGGAAACTTTATCCGTCCAAAATATACGAGTATTGAGCACAAAGTCAACAGGATTAACTATCCAATGTCGAGACGGATCAAATAAATTGCTTCCAGTGTATTTCGCGAAAATAATGATAATAACGACAATAAAAGCAACTTAAGCAAACATCTACGATTCAACGGATCACGAGTAACTCATTCATTCAACAGCCACCATAACCGACATCGAACTCACCATAACGACTTCATATAACTGCGAACAGTACAATAACTTCATACCATTGATAAGAATAACATTTCTTTCATTCGAAGAGAAAGATATGCTTATGTATATAGATCAAAGTCGGTGGTACCTGCACACGTGGAGAGAGTGAGGGGAAGCGACTCGGTTAGGTCGGCGTGGCAATGCTCCGATGGCGTTAGGATGGAGGGAAGAGGATGCTAGGGTTAGATGTGCATGATGTGAGTGTTGAAAGACGGAGGGGCTAGGGTTCGCGGGCCAAGAACTTTAGCTTCCGTTACTGTGTAGGGAACACGGTAATTGCTTGGATGGAAAATTGAATGAGAGAAATTTTTAATGTGAGTTGAACGAAAGTATTTTAATTTTTTGATTAAAAAAAAAGACAAGTATTTTAATTTTGATGGTATGAAACTTTAGGGGAAAAGGAAAAAAAAAAAAGCAAAAGAAAATAAAATTACACAAATACTATTTTTAAAAAAAATATTCTTAAGAATACGATATTTGAAATTGCTTGATATCTTCTTTTCTTTTTTTTTCACATTCAAAATAGTACCATTCCACAAAACAATCAAAGGATGAAACCTTAGTAATCTGATACTAAGATGATATGAATCTATAAATGAATATATGAACCCAATATTACTATTAACTAAGGGAGTGGATTTAAATCGTAAGATGATTCGAAAAGTAAATGGAAGTCAATGGTTTAGCAAATCTGTACACTAACTCTCTAGATATGACATATCGTAGAATCACACATGGATCTAAGCTAATACCCAATTTGACGCATGAACACTAAACTTATGGTTGCTCGCTACAATCTTTGTTAAAAGAATAGAGAAAAGACTTAAAAGTTTTTCATTAATCTTGCAAATCTCCCCAAAACTCTATACATATATTCTATTTATACATAATGGCAAACTTATAAATAAAATGACTAAAAAAATGTCCTAATAGTATTTTCATAAATATAAAATAAATATGAGGGTAATTTAGGTATAACGTAAGAAATAAGAAGCCTAAATAATACAAATAAAAATAAATAATCAAATGAGATATCCGAAAACTTGTTAATTGATGAGTCAGGTCTCTTACACCATATCAACTATGGCCTTATAAACTAGTATCATAATCTTTCATAATTCATGGGGGATACTAAATCATAGGGTCTTACAATTTTTGTAACGCCTCGGGCCAAAAGTACTAAAAGCTAAATACTAATAGACGTATTTCAATCATTTTACTTGAAAGTTTCAAGCATGTGTTTAGAAAGTGTTCACAACAATGATCTTATAAATTAGTATCACAATTTTTCGCAATTTATATGAAATACTTAATCATGGGGTCTTACGATCCCTTCCTCTCCCTCCCTTTAAACACGTGATATCTTTATTGCGAAACCTTACAATTGGGCTCAGATTTTTCTTTTTTTTCAATGTATGATTTGGGCCACCTACTACTTACAAGTTATCCTAAAAGCATGTAAAGAGTCACATCCTGATAATATTCTTTACTTTCCTCGTACCTCTTTTTTAAATTAGAGTTAAATTTGAATCATCCACTTATTAATAAGAGGTTTGCTTTAATATCATTTGTAACGCTTTAGATAAAAAAAAAATGAAAACCAAGCCAACAAATACTAATAAATTTATTTCAACCATTTAGTTAAAAAATTTCAAGCTTATGTTTATAAGATATTTACAATCATGACCTCATAAATTAATATTGCAGTCTCCTATAATCCAAACGAGACATTTAACCATAAAGTCTTACATTTAATGAAAAAAAAAAGAAGATCCTATTCACCATCTTATATGGGAACATAAATTATTTAAATCTATCTTAAATATGTTCGTATATACATTGTTTACAACTTGTTGATGATGTTCTCGTTCCCATTCTTTTGTCCATTAGAAGTGAGTTCAGAGAAGGAGTTACATTTTCAAATCAACAAGTGTGTGTTTAGTTCAATCGTTATTATTTAGAGCCTTTATTTTTAGTGGTCCGGAGACTAAGAACTTTTTGTGAATTTTTTTAGTGTGAAGTCTTCGCTTGTTAGTAATACTGTAAGATCTGATCTAAATATATGAGAATATCAAAGGTTAAATGGTAGAATGGGTTCAACCAAGTTTGGACTAGGATTTGACTAGATTGATTTTATGGTTAGATTAGATTGAATTGAGTTGAGATGTAAGGGTTAATTCGAGTTTAACAACATTATTCACTAGTGCCATTTTGTTGTATAACACAATATGTAAGGTTAGATCATAATATACTTGGAGAAAAAAACTGTATCGATTAAAAAAGATTATGATTATGATTATGATTACAATTACAATTGATTCATAAGGTATTTATAATCCTGCGATCCTACAATTATTAAGAAATTAGAATAAAATCTAAATCCATTAAAATATGAACCAAATGAAACCAAGACAAATTAATCTAATTACTACAATGTCTTTGACATCCCGTTATCCTATGAAAACGTCCAAATTTGACTAACAAAATAGTTCCAAGCAATAAAATGATATGCTATAAGTAAGGTAGACTCAAACTAGTATTCATCGATATTATTGGCTTCATAAGTTTTGATATGCAAAAAGTTACGGCCATACAAAGATGAATGGTCCTTGACTAAAAAATTAGAACTGAGTTTATGAACTCTTATCTTTTGGTTGCTTTTAATGGCTTCTTACTAACTTCATTAGCTTCTCACCTCTTCTAATTTTGATTCATGCCACCTTTGATGAATTTCTTCCTCTATTTTTAGTGATCCATATATTCCATGTATTGTAAGCTTCACTGTATGCTTACTTAAAATACTGAATAGATAAATTAATGTTAAATCCACTCACATGAAGCCCAGTTGTATTTGCTAAAATAATACATTATAAAGATGAAACATACATACATATATACATACATACCTACATTCCTATTGCAAAATAAAATACAAAATAGAACCTTTTAAAAATTGACTTCTTGTTTTTTTTCTTCAGTTTAATAAAATGAATTGCGAAAAATTTATTGTCCTTGCATTGTTTAGGCACGGTTGGAGCGATACTAACGTTGAATGTACTATCCCCTGACCCATCTCACGCGTTTGCAATTATGTCTTATCACTGGAAAAATTTATATGGAGAATCCTAAAGGAAGAACCTAAAGGCAAGGCCAAAAAGTTCCACTAGTATGTATGACGTACAATTTGGTCTCCTCATAATTATGTATCATTAATTTTCTCTAACCAAACCCTAAGATTTTTCTCTCCCTCTTATTTTATCCTATTTACATAGCAACAATATATAGAGTTATAATAGGGTCGTTAGGTTTTAGGAAGGTGATATATTAAATGCATAAAATATTTATCCTGTAGTGTATAATTTTAATCCTCTATTTTCACTATTTTATATAATATCATCCTCTATTTTCATCATTTTACATAACATCATTTGTTATTTAAACCACTAAAAAGTTTTATCTTCTATTTAAATTTGATGCTATATGTTCATTTGCACTTGTAATTTTTTTCTAAGAAAATACAAACTAGGAAACTATAAAGACATAATGAACTTTGATCTTGTCAAATTTGATGGTTTCATTACTTAAACACATTTCTCACCCTATGTGTTTGTATAAATGCAAAATATAAAATCAATGAATCTATAAATTGGCTTGGAGTTATATAGCTTAGCTTGTCTGTTCCTACATTTAACAACATTGTAATAAAGCTCAATTGATTCAATTTCACTAATTGCCTTCCTTTGAACTATCCAATGCACTACATATACCCATAAGTCCATGACCTATTGTGTAGTTTCATCGAGGCTCTACATATGACAATAATCTTATACTGCCACCACTATCATATTCTCAATGTTTAGTAATAAGATCATCTTATACTCCTCATACTTCATGAATTCTAATTTCTTGTTTAAAGCATTCTTTTAAGCCTACTTGCACTAGGTGTCCTTTTGTGCTACTGCTTGCCATAACTTAAAATTAGTGATCTATAAAGTTTTTGATATAATACTTGGTTTTCATGTCTTTAATTTATGTCACAAATACTCAAATTCCTTAATCTCTCAATCTTAGTGTGATATCAATTTGTTAGGATAGGACCCGGATTTTAGATTACACAAGATTGACAAGTAATAAATGATAATATGGCATGTGAATTTTACACGGAAGAATTAAAAAAAAAAAAAAAACAAAGTAAAAATTTATGGACAAGATTGAAATTTCCACTAGTATAATTAGCAACAATATAATTTGGTTCCCTTATAACTAGAGCTATTAATTTGCTATAATCGAGTACCTATGATTATATTGACCCAAATATATGAGAGGGTTAAGGGTTAAAGAGATAAATTGGATTGGATCGGGGAATGAATGATGGTTGGATCGAACTGGTTCTATAAAAGTGTTATATTGAACCGATTTGAATCACATGGTTCAACCCGAATTTAATAATACTGCACAAAGGTAGATGTAATTACAAGAACTCTAGAACCTAGATATAATATAAACACTAAGAAAATACAAAATAGGAAATTGTGAAGATAGAACAACCCCACTTTCCCCTTTGGCCTTTTTTTTTTCTTAAGCGCTCTTTTGAACTAAGGTTTCATGTGAATTTGAGATATAAACTCACCGTCCATTTATTTTCTTTAAGTAGGTTCTCCAAATGATAATAAATTGAAAACATATTACCAGAATTAATTATGATAGAATTAATCATTGATTACTAAGTTTAGAAACTATCATGGAGTTCTAGGACAGAGAACTCTTACAATCACTTTATAGTTTTATTATTATGAACTTAATGTTAAATGCTTCCTTTATCATTCAATATGAGATTTATTTAAAACTTAACATCGGGTGCTAAAAATATGATATTTCAGTTGATGAGTTGATGTCTCTGTTTTGGGTCACGGCCTCGCGGGTTGTTCTCTTAGTGTAAGGGGCTCTACCTCGATGCTCATTTATTCCATCATATCGAGTATACATATATTAATAGACACTTATGATACTTGTTAATAAATTAAATAAAAGAAACTTTTAATTCTTTTATATATTTAATTTTTCATAAAGTATATAATCCGTGCTGAAAAACGTAATTTCTCTCTCTCTCTCTTTTTTTTTTTTTTTTGGTCTTAATCCTTAATAAGTCAATTGAAAATTCCATTGGCGATATCCAAACAAAAATAAAAATTGGTGTTATCATAAAGCCTCCAATGACATGTATTCACGTTGGAGTTTCGACTTATGGTATTCATTCAATGAAATAAAGTGAAAAAATGAATTTGGAACCTAAAATAGTAAGCCAATAAAGATATTCTAGATGGTCATCTAAAATACGGCAGAGTTTTTCAGGAAAAAAATTAATTTGTATTAACACATCACATATTTTAATATAAAATTTTTAGAAAAAACAAAAAAATCAATCTACTAGGCCTCAACTCCTAAGTAGCCTTTGCATTTTTATTTTCCAAAGAGTCTTAAATGATTCTTTTTAATCAAGAATATGTGTAGTCAGCCTTTTCGGTTATGGTTTTGTTTTTAATTTATTTTTTTTATTCACCATGATTTTATATTTAAATACATTTTTCTTTATGTAATAAAGAAGTAAATCCTCCCCAAACGCGTCATGCTTATTTCTCATTTCTTATTTTAGATAAATCATGAAATGTGAAGAAGAAAGTTCAAGCGTGTAATACGTCCAAGTGGCAGAATATGAACACCAACCGGCTAAAATGAAAAACACATTAAATTATCTGAAAATTTTGTCTGTTTGTAGAGAAAATTGGGACTTTCTTTTTCATTTCATATCGAATCATTAGTTATTTATCGGGCAAACGGTACATCTCATCAACTCACTTTCACATGCAAAATATTAATTGCCTCCTTCTCCTAGAAGTCCCTCTCTCAATGGTTAGAAATGAGGGGAAAAAGGGAAAAATGAAAAGAAGTTTCACCACATTTTATTTTGTTGTGATTGGTTTACCTTTTTATCTTATTTTTAATTTAATGTTTTATTATATCTTAATTATTTAATGACTGAATGATTAAGATTTAATAAATATTAAATTAAAAACAAAATTGAGGATTGGATTGATTTTATATAAAATATGTACAAGGCTGTACAAAAATCCATGAAATTGAGGTCATTTACAATGAAAATTATATTTATAACAGTACAAATTATCATAAAAGTGAGAACATATAATGTAAATAGAAAATGTATATTTACTTTTAAATTAAAATAAATACATGTTTCAGTACGTGATATATATAGAGAGAATAAGTTTGTCTATAAGTTTAATTATAACTATAATTAATCGATAATATCCTTAGTACACGCTATATTTTATAAATAAAATCTATAATCAGTTTAGCTATTTAGAGATGCATATCCTTTTTCTTTTTTTCTAAAATTGGAGTCAAATTTTAGGTCCTCTTCACTACTGTTATTATTATTATTTTATATATTTGTATTTAAAAGAAAAGGACCATGCTTTTATGTTTTCATGGACTATACTCCGATCTCCTTGTTTTTAGTACCAGTGGAATTTCTTGGCCAGGAGTACCTATGAATAGCGTGATGAACCGTACGGATGCTTTTGAAATATATATATATATATATTGTTGCTTCTTCATCTTGATTCTTGAAGAGATAGTTTGTCGCCTGAAAAACAAGTAAAAGTAAGCTAGAAGGGTTTTTCAAGGTGTTTGAAATAATCATTTTAATACCTAAGCTAGTAAAATTAGAAAAGATAAAGTATTGAGATTACTAAGGAATATTTGGTGATAACTGTAATATGTCTTATATTTCTATGTCGTTTCTATTTAAGATCGAGTCTGACCGACTTAGGTCAAAAACCGCAAGTCATGTGAAGCTTGGAATTTTTCATTGTGATTAGGTTGGATATTCATTTGGTAACTTAACATTATCTCGAGCAAAGTTAGCAAAGCTCTTGGATTATTTGCTTACATCTTATCGAGAGTTGTTGAGCTACCGGGAGCATAGATAAAATTAGGGCTCTATTTGGATATTAAGAACTTAGCTCATATGTTAAAGAGGTCAGCCAGACTTTGAAGGTTTACATTTAAAATATCATATCAATATTATATATATATTTATCATTATTGACGATGTGATAAATTATTATCTTTAAAATAATTAATATGGATAAATTATAAAATCTAAACACTATCCAATTGAAATGGTAGGGGATGAGAGTGGTTCTTGGATTTCACTTTAAAGATTTGAGTTTGCTATCGATGGTCCAACCTTAGGTTTGTATTGAGTTGCATGGTTGTAATGCCATATGGATAGATCTATAATTATTTTAATCGAAACAATAATGAGTATTATTAACTAATCATCAAATTGAGGAGTAAGTACAATTAATATTCTTAAAAGTTTAGCTATTCCCTTCTTTTACTACAATATAGAGGATAGTCTTTTCTTCTTAATGTAATAATTTTCGAACTTTTGGTACTTTTGTTTTTTTTTTTCATTAATTAAATTCTTTTATATATTTTTTATTTTATCACATCTTTTCTTACTCATAACTTTTTATCACTAAAAATTCTTTTTTTTTTTGCCAAAACAAATATTTTTCTTTTAAAATACATATAAAGGATATGATTTTCATACTAAAAATAGTATACGTCTATAAGAGATGCAACATTGAAAAATGATATAATGATGTTGCAAATCTACAACCATAATGTTTCTAATTTTTCTTTTAAAGTTATATCCGTTTATATAAATGTAGGTAGGTTATGAATATAGTTATATAGGATTGCAATATGCAAAATACTTATGTATGGTTAAATAATAGTAACCCTACCCTATCAATATTCATTGTTAATATGTTAATGAAGATCATCATTAAGTAAATTTATTATTTTTGTTTATATATGCACACTTTAAACTAAAATCTATGGGAAGTATAAGTGATTGGAATCAAATTAAGCCTAAAACAAACTCCAAAGAAATTGATAGTAGATATGCTTCTAAGTTTATTTCTAGCTTTATCTTTGCTTCTAGTTCAAGCCTCTGGTGATTCAAAGCAATGATTGATCTGATTTCATTTGCATACTTCTAACTCATGTTGTTAGATAGAACTTGTTCCAATATCTTTACAATTCTAGGAGATTCTAACTTATATTCCACACCTTCTTTTGACCTTAGATGATAGCTTCTAGTTTGTGGTTATAACGCTCCAAGCCAAAAGTAATACAAGTCGAGCCAATAAATATTAATAGGTCAATTTCAACTACTTGGCCAAAAAGTTTCAAGTTTGTGTTAATAAGGTATTCACAGCCATGTTATTCTAAAATTTCTAATGTGTTTCATGTTTCAACTTCAAAAAAGCTCAAGGGAATTTTATGCCTTCACTAGACCTTCCATTTGAGGGTATGTATAATCGCCCTTTATTGACAATTTTTGGTGATATAAATTAGAAGGTTATTACTTATGAAGGACAACATTTTAAGTAGATATTGGTCCAATTGTTATGATTGTCACCAAAAGGCATAATTTACGAAGACTTAGAGGATTTTTAAAAGACATGCCCAATCAAACTTGTGGATAAGAGATTACTAACATTGCTATAACAACTAATATTTTCTTTAAAATAAAATAAAGAAAGTATTATTATTTAAAGGTTAGTTAGTATGTAATTAAATAAATGATAATGGGTAGAGTAGT
Source organism: Lumnitzera littorea (assembly GCA_024138015.1). Classification (NCBI taxonomy): domain Eukaryota; kingdom Viridiplantae; phylum Streptophyta; class Magnoliopsida; order Myrtales; family Combretaceae; genus Lumnitzera; species Lumnitzera littorea. The sequence goes on along the minus strand of JAMXBB010000006.1, from coordinate 38,228,291 downwards.
CATTTCATACCCTTTAAACATCCTACCTCCTTACAAGTGAAAAGATATAATTATTTAATTCTTCTTCCTCTTTTCTCTCTCATCCTCTAACATTACCTTGTTTCCTCACCAAAAAAGAAACTAAAAACTTTCTTGTCACTCCCTCCTTGCAAACTATGTATGATCTTGATGGTAAGTGAATTTGTGACTCGTATCTCTAAGTTCTCCAAGTTTTATGTTCTTAAACTCATGTAACTTAATCATTATACAATTCAAAAGTAGTTGTTGTTCAAGAAGAGGAAGGAGTTGAACGTGGTAAAGGAAACGGATAGCATGGTGGTGGTAAGTATGAAATCCTTAAGTTTTGTTGAAACCAAAGGAGAAGTTTAATGAACCAATGCTCTCTTTAAATGGTGGTCGAAGTGGAATCACATCTAGTATGAGAAAATCAAACACATAAGTGCAAAACTTACAAGTAAGCATCATGATTAGAATTTTTTTAGTAATCATTGAGGTTTTACTGGTTTTGTGGGGTTTGAGAATGGGTTTGGTAGAAGTTAAAATGAAATCTAAAGTTTCTGAGAGTAGCAGGACTTTTAAGAATCAATTCTGGCTTAATTTCGAATGGTAGTAGAAGGAAAACTAATGTAGTTTGGTTACAGGAAAGGATTAACAAGACTGATGCGTCTCTGAGGTCGGACACACGGAAAAGTACCATAAGGAAGCAAACAAAAAACAAACAGGGAAAAAAAGTTAACAAAGTCTGAATATCTATTGAATAGATATAATACATCACTCGATCTTACTCAGCCTACAACCCACCGAATATGACACACTGATCCAAATTGAAGGGTCACTTATCATCACTCCTTATTAAAGGGAATAGATAAGAGTTAAATGATAATAAGAACACTAAAATTGCTTAACGTGAATAATTTTTTATTGACTAGTTGATCATCTGTATACAAGAAAGTAAGGTTTATATATCCATCCATTAAGGTTTCTTTACATGCATGAAAAGATAAAAATGTATTCTATGATTAGGTTATCTTAGACATACTAAAAGGGGGCTAAAAGAGATAAAGAATATGCAATACGAAAAAGAAAGAATCATTTTGGAAGGTTTTGTTCAAAATATGCGTATCGCTTGATGGTTGGACAATCCGAATATGACATAAGGTAGGATCAGGTTGGGAGCCAATTAATCTGGTAAAGAAGTTAGCTGAATTGGATTTAGATGCTTGTGGTCTGTTGGGGAGCTCGACTCGGCTAGTCCTAGGCTGTCTTTTGGAATAAGACTTTGTTGCTAGGCAAGAGCAAGTATGACACATGTGAGGATCTAGTAGACAGGTTAGCAAGAGATCAGTTCGACATAAGGATCCCCATCTCAGCTTTGGTTTCAAGTTAATATTCGTTACATGAGTCCTTGGAGCCATTTAGCTCGGCTACAAGTGGTTAGTTGAGGGGTCTGATCTCTATCTGTTCGTCTTGTATAACAACTGAACAATGATATTTAACAATTTAATACATAATAATAAAATTGTAAAGTGTAAGAGTAAGGAAGGAGAAAATCAGGCAAAGATTTTATAGAGTTTCGGCCTTTTGCCTACTGCTATTTTCTAACTCCATTGCTAGGGACCAAATCTATTTCACTGGTGCCGTTTCACTTGATCTATTAAATTAAATCACAAAAATTATAAGTACTTCATACATGGACTTGACAACACTCTACTCTACCTATGTAACCTCTCAACAATTTAGGCTAATATAGATCTACAAAGTACAAATGTACTTGTCTCAACACTCAAACAACAAATAAAAATTACAAATTATAAGGGAGAACAAAAGTATAAAACTCAAACAATTTTGCTCTAAAGAGAAAATAGCGAATGCTGTAATGTTTGCTTTGGTGGAACTTTTTGAAACTTTTCAAAAGGTAAAAATTGATCAAGATTTTTTGTGCAACGATAATTTTTTTTATAGACTTGTGTCTGATGTTTTGAATCCTTTCTCTTTTATATTGAAATTTTCTAACGGCTAAAAATTTGAAGATTATCTTTTGTCCAATAATTTGTCATTTAATATAATTTCTTGGATATTTTTTAGAAGATCTTGGTAATTTGAAATTAAAAAACATCTCTCCTTATCTTGCTTCAATCAGATAACCTTCAATCAGTAACTACTGGATTTACCTCTGATTTGAAATTAAAAAGATATGCTTTTGTTAGCAACTTTCGAATAAGCCTCATGTTCAAAAATTTGAAACTCCACAAAATTCGAATCAACCTTATCCTTATCTTGATTTATCTAAATATATTTTCTCTTAAAATAAATCCCTAAGGATCTTCATTCCATCTTAAGTGAAACGGGATTAAATGTATTTTTCTAATACACTCAATTTAGTGGAGCTAGTCTTTGAATAATTCAAATATGATTTAAATCTGTTTTCAACGTCATACTTCCAAACTTACCTTCTGAAGAATATTGACCTTTTATTTTTTAAGTTTCTAAATAGGCTTATGAAGTACTGTACCAATTCTTCTTATAAAAGCTTCTGAAAAACTTTCTGAAAATTTTTCAGACTAGTTTATTTTCAATCAATTCAAAGCTTCTGAATAGGCTTCTGAATACAATTTAGTTTTACGAAATTAAACTTTTTGAGAATCCTTCTGAATACCTGTACACTTGTTAATTCATTAGTGTTATTCTTTTTTGTTATCATCAAAATCCATGACCATGAGAGATATCTAACACTATCAAAGACGGTCCATTGTTTTGCCATCAAATGGACTCTTAAAAGAGCTAAATCAACTTATTGGTCTTAGGAATAGAAGGTTGGAATTTTCACACTTTAAATTGGCTCAACTGTGACAATTTCACAAACTTGACAATGTTTTCAAATTCTCATACAGAATGTCTTCCTTAACACATTGAAAATAATATTAGAGATAACTAAGTGTTATCTGAGTTTGCTAATCTAGGTATGAGATTACTTACTTGTTCTATGTGCTTGTGTAGTATGGTCTAAAATGGATTATTTAAGTTATATATGATCTTAACGTTAATTGTGTTGAGTATGCATTGCTAAGCATAAGGGATTGGGAATACTAGTGATCTTAGGTGGCAACTAGGGATTGATATGTTATACTGTCCCAAGTGGAGTTGCATATTAAGTTAATCTACATAAAGTTAGGTTGAATATTGATTTCAAGGCATTAGAAAGTACCCAAAACCACATGTGATGTGTTTAGGAGCTCAATAATCACTAGAACTTATTGTAGGAGATAGGAATCCAATGGTTCCTTTGAGATATTGAAGAAAATAAAAGGGATAGGTCGGTAAACTGAATGTGGTAGCTTATGTGAAGTTATTCAGAGGATACTACTCACCAATGAACACAACATGACTTGACAATTCACTTGATGTATCGCACAGGTTAATGTCAAGTTCTATCCGCCACTAATCTTAAGCTACTCGGCAAGACTAGATAAAAGTGTATAGAAAATGGACTTAGAGAGGAATATCTTGTAAGAACAAATATATTTAATGTTTGAAAAGGAATGTAAGATATTCCATCTATAAAAAGAAGGGACTATTTATAGTAAGTTTCTAGGGCAACATTACAAATAAGGAGAATTACAAAAAGTCATACAAGCAAAGAGATTCCTTATACATACGAGAAAGTGTAAATAGGATAAATGACAAAAAGGGAAAAAATAGTACAATGTTAGAAAAATGGATAGGTGGCAACTCGTTAATGTGTTTGTACTAGGGAATCTTCGATGTAACTATTAAGCTAAGTTATGATGTGGCAGCATCAGGGGTTGTTGAGATGAACAAGGAATGTTGTAAGTATTAGTAGTTGCCTGAAAGAGTACTTCATCTAGCAAGGGCTTAGGTCTCGGCACTTGGTAAGTGGGTTTCGGCATCTGAAGGTCCGAATAATTAGAATAGGACTTGATGTGTAGGGCCTTGGTCTTCATCATTTGGAAGATAGGTCTTAGCAAGTAAGTGGTTGGCATCGGCACAAAGGATAGAGCAGAGTAAAGTGTATCCACCTTGAACTTACAAGGAGTTTAGCTACCCTCCTTCTGTGTACTGTTTCTTGTCTTTTGCAAGTTGATGAGAGAGAATTCTTTTGGTGAGGGACTTAAGGCCTCTTAGGTGTAAGCCCCAAAGTTCAGCTAAGTAACCGTATGATTGAACTTAGAAGCCAAGGTTTAGGGCAATCGGTTAAAAGATCCGATCAAACCCAAATTATAAACTATTGAGAAGAATATTAGTAAAAATGACCCCGTAAACTTAAATTTAAGAAAATAAGTAGTAAAATAAGAGACTATAAAATTTTCAAATTTTAAGCATAATAATTGCTAATTACCGAAAAGGCAAAAAGTGTAATCTAATAACTAATAAATTACTAGAGATAGATTATATGTATACTAAAAATTTTAGAATAACCAAAATAATAATTAGGAATGTTCACGTGTACCCCACATGTTTTTACGTGTAGATAAAAATACGCGTAATTACCTAAATTGGCAAAAAACTAAGCAAATAATTAAAGAAAATTATAAAATAATTATGGAAAAATCAGAAAAAAATCAGAAGGGTGTGGAATGATGTAAACTTGGTTGTGGCATGTCAGGATAAGAAAAAGAAAAATTAACCAATAAGAATTAGGCAACACAAAAGCCAAATTTTAAGGGATAAAGTAATTGTCTTATCTAATTTAATGCACAATAATTACAGAAAATGTCTATAAATAGCAGAAAAAATCACAGAGCTCGTTTGGGCAGTTTGGAAAGTGAGAAAATTAGGGAGAGTCGAAAATTGAGAGAAAAATTCGGTTAAGAAAAACTGTGCAGTTAGGGCATTTAAAGGGAACCCTTACCAGACGAGCAGCTGGAAGTGGACGGCCACCACCACCACACGGTGGTGGCAGTGCCTAGGCTGGCCGATAAGGCCACGGCGGCCCGCGGTGGCCGGAGCCACCCAAAATGGTGAGTCTGATTTCCAGCCCGAATCTTGTGTAATTTTGTAAAAATAGTAAATATAATTAGAAAATTATGAATTTTGTTATTTTGAGATATTTTTGTATGTAGTTTGTAGGAAAAATATTATTTTGATGAAATTATGTCCTGTAATATATGGTCCCTAAGAAATCGTACAAAACCGAACACATTTCGGTTTAGAAATAAATGACCTTAGAAGTGTAGTTTCAAGCCCAAAATTTTTGTGTAGATTACTTAGATGATATATAACAGTGCTATGAAGCCCGTTTTCAAAAATTAATTTTCGAAATTTTTAGATAATTTTTAGGCCCTAAAATGAGGCATAAAATGGGTAATTTGGAGTTAATTAGGTGATTAGGATATTAATTACTGACTTAGTGAATAAGTAGATGTTTTAGGATGTTAAAATCTGATGGAGTATGATACTTGTAGCAATTAGAGTGTTAGATGTAATTATTAGGTTAATTATGTAGTAAATAAGTAATATGGAAAAATAATACATTTTAAGATAATTTCGTAAATTAGGGTAAATTGGAGTAAAATCTGATTTAGAATGAATTTAGACATTTTGAAATGATAATTGCTGTTTAGAGATGGTAATTAGGGTAATAGAAATATTAGAAATGCATTATGTACATGATATGCAATAATACATAATGTGTAATTTTTGAAAATATAATAAATAGAGAATATTAGAATAAAAATTGATATTATGATAATAATAAAAATATACAATAAATCTAATGGGAAACTTGAATTTATGTAATTATATGAAAAATGTAAAAATTTCTCACATTAGGAATAAATTCGGTACACAAATAGAGATTTAAGTGTACCGGATGGAATGAAATACTAATTAGAGGTAATAATGGTATTTAGGAGATCGGGAAGTAATGTGATTAATTTCACCTTATGGGTTGGAACGGAATTCTAGGGTTGGAATCTAAAACATTACTTAGAAATCGAACTAAAAACCTAATTTGGAAATCGATGCGAAAACCGAACTTGAACCTAACCCCAAACCTAGAATAATTGTTAAAGACTTAATACCTAGATAATTAGGCATATTAAACCTTAAACAAAACCTAACAATAAGCGTTATAGGATAAAACAAACCTATAATAGTTATATGAAAAGCTGAAACCACGTTTGTGTTATAGGGATGATCGGCGATGGCTTGAGCAAATCGGACCTCGAATGAGTGAGCGAGGAGTCGAGGTAAGTTGGGATTAATACAATGCTGTATTTTGGAGGCTTAAGATTATGCTTGGTTGTGCTTGTTAGATAGTTGAATGTGTGCATGTGCTTGATTATGGGTGATGCTATGATTCTGTTTGTTGCTCTGGCACATATTGTATGAATTGTATGTAATGATTGATCACCCTAAACTGGACTTAATCAAAGATACGACTAGTAATCATAATCGAACATGCATGGCAACCCGTTAGGGGGACTTAGGACTCTCTGGCCAAATACCGACCCCTTCGGAAGGGATAGCACAGGATTGCAAAATGGTCCTTTCTTCATCCTTAGTCGAACTAAGTGACAGGAGAGGAGGTCGCGGCGAGGGTGAAGGCAGTGGTTCGAAGGTAGTCGCGGGAGGAGCAAGGTCTCCATTACACAAGCCTGGGTTTGCTCGTGAGCTGTTGCATTAACTGCAACTCCTCAACCCGGATTAGAGCGGGCGCAATTTCTCTAATCTCACGACGGGCCGGACAAAATCGTGCGATGGCATTTGCTTGCACATGCATTGCATCTAATAAGTGATTGAAAACCTTGTTGTGTTTCTGGTATAGTTTTAAGTCCTCCGTCCCTACTTACTGAGCTGTGGTTACTCACATCCCTATAGACGTCGTGCAGGTGCTGGTTAAGAAGCGGCAACAACTACTCTGAAGCTAGTAACTGTTGGATCCTGGGGAGTGAGGAAAAACATTGAAGAATAAACACATATTTTAAGGTTTAAGTTTTTATTTTAGAATTATTTTTCATTTCCGAATGATGTAATAACTAGGGAATATACTATAGAGAAATGTTGTAAACTTTAACTGCAATAACTGAATGATAACATATATATATAATTCCTCACTTTTATAGGTAAATGATTTATTTAAATTACATACTGTCTACTTCAAAGCGGGTTAGTTGTGGACGCCTTGTGTAGATCAGGTCTAAGATAGTGGTTGTAAGGCCAACTTCTGTCTTAGGGTGGTTTACACGGCGGGGCTGTTACGACTCTGTCGCTTCGGGGCGTGACATTAGGTATGCACGAATAAGTGGGCTAGAAATCAGTAACCCATCAACTTCTTAGGATTGTTAAGGATTTGCCCTCAAATCTTGGTCTTCTTCTTCATCAGGCATATAGGGTGTCTGGTCAGTGACGTTGAAGGTAGCAGATATGTCGTACCCTTTGGGCAACTGAATCTCATAAGCGTTGTCATTAATACGCTTAAGGATCTTATAAGGTTCATATGCTTTGGGAGATAGTTTGTTCGTTCTCTTTCTAGGAAAATGTTCCTTGCTGAAGTAGATCTAGATAAGGTCCCCGAGATTATAAATGATTCGCCTCCTTCCTTGACTTTCTTGCTCTTTCTATTGGGCCATAGTCTTGGCTAGTTGTTCAGCAACCTTTTGATGTAACTTCTGGAACTCTTTGGCATGCTGTATGCCGAATTGGCTTTCCTCTTAAGTAGTTGGGTTAATAATTAGATTTAAAGGTAAATTTGGGTTAAGTCCATAAACAACCTCAAACGGCGACCTTCTTGTTAAGTTGTGAGCTGAGTGGTTGTAAGCGAACTCAATGATAGATAGGCATAGATCCTAGTCATGTAAATTCTTCCTAATAGCTGCTCATAGGAGGTTACCAATTGTCTTATTTGTAACTTTGATCTGGCCATCTATCTAAGGTTGCCAAGAAGTATTGAATATGAGCTTGGTGCTGAGCTTCTTCCATAGGGTCCTCCAGAAGAAGCTTGTGAACTTTGAGTCATGGTTAGACTCGATACTTCTCGGCACTTTATGTAGTTGCACAATTTCCTGTAAAAAGAGGTTAGTGATAAATAAAGCATCATTAGTTCTATGGTAAGAAATGAAGTAGCACATCTTGCTAAACCAATTGACTACCTCTATAATAGAGTTATGTCTTCTTGATGTTTGAGGAAGGTTAAGCATCAAATCCATGCTTAGGTCGGTCCACAGCTGCTCAAGTATAGGTAAGGGCGTGTGCTTTCCATATGGCTTTTTCATTCTTTTTGCATGTTTACACATCTTGCACCTCTTAAGAACTTAGTGCACATCCTTCATTATCTCAAGGTAGTAGAAATGTTCTCTTAATATTTTAGTAGTTCTCTTTTCTTCAAAATGGCTAGCTAAGCCTCCAGCATGAGCTTCTCGGACGAGTAGTTCTCTAGCCAACTATTCTACACATAAACCTATTTGCCCCTCAGTAGTAGCCCTTAGCTTAAATAGAACCCATCCATGACTCCTCCAATGTTGCATTTGGCTACTAAAGGCCAAAAATACGGATAATGTTCATATTAATTAGATAAGGTGCCAAATCTAAGTACCTTGGCTTGTATTGTTGCAATAAGAGTATGACGATGAGAAAGAATATTGACTACAGTGCTAATACTTCATCTCTTGTACCAGATGATGTAGCAAAAGGACTCTAAGAACTCAACCCATTTGGCACAACACTGAGAAAGATTTTGTTGCCTTTGAAGATGTTTAAGAGATTCATGATTTGAGTAGATGATGAATTTTCTTGGTAGCAAGTAGTATTGTCAGTTCTATAATGTTTAGATGAGGGCATAGGAATACTTATCATATGTTAAGTAATTCCGGGTAGCTCCTCTAAGTTTTTCGCTGAAATAGGCTATTGGTAAGTTTTCTTGCATAAGAATGGCACAAAAGCCAACCTCAAATACGTCACACTCCACTTTAAAAACTTTCTTGAAATTTGATGGGGGTGAGTATGAGGGCTAATGTCAATTTGGACTTTATATCTTCAAAGCTTTTTTGAGCTTTCTTGGACTACTTAAACTCAGAGTTCTTAGTTAGCTCGGTTAGTGGAGTAGCTATGGAACTAAAGTTTTGAATGAATCTTCTATAGAACGAAGCTGGACCATGAAAACTTCTAATTTTAGTAGCATTAGTTAGCATCAACTACTCAAGAATAGCTCTGAATTTCTTGTCATCAACTTGAATTCATCCCTCTGAAACAAGATATCTAAAGAATACAACTTCGCTTTAGTAGAATATACATTTTTTCAAGTTGCCAAATAATCTCTCAGCTTAGAAAATGTTAAACACTGATCTTAAATGCTCAACATGAGAAGTGAGGTCAATGCTGTAAACTAGAATGTCATCGAAGTATACCATAAGGCATTTACCAATCAAAGTTCTTAGCACATTATTCCTGAGTCGCATAAAAGTGCTCGGTGCATTTATTAAACTAAATGCAATCACCAACCACTACAACAGACAATCCCTTGTTTTGAAAGTCGTCTTCCATTTATCTTTAGGTCTCATTCATATTTGATAATAGCTACTCTTCAAATCAATTTTTGAAAAGATATGGGCTCCATATAACTCATTAAGCTTATGATCCAACCATGGGATTAGATATCAGTATTTAATAGTAATTTTATTGATGGTACGGCTATCGATGCACGTTCTCTATGACCTATCTTTCTTTGGCACTAGTATGGCTGGTATGGCATAAGGGCTAATGCTCGCTCGGACATATCTACGATCTACTAACTCGTCCACTTGTTTCTTCAGCTCAACTACCTGCTCAGGATTGAGCCTGTAGTAGGTCAATTCGGAAGAACAGCTCCAAGCTAAAGGTCAATACAATGTTTAATGCCTCTTAAGGGTAGTAAACCTTTCAGCATCTCAGCAGGAAATAGGTCGGCATACAACTGTAGTAGTTCCTACATCTTAGTAGGTAAGTTTTCGACTTCTCTCAACTCTAAGAGTTTCCTAACTAATAAGAGCATACATTCTTCGGCCTTAACTTCTTGGGAAAATTGGGCATGGGAAATCACCAAGGACTTCTGTTGCAGTGATCAGGTAATCTTTTCTTGAGACTCTTGCACTTTTTTAGGGCTCATAGTGGTCAATATAATCTATTTCCCATCCTTTTGGAACATGTAGGTGTTCCTATACCCATCATGCAATACTTCCAAGTCAAATAGCTAGGTTTAGCTGAGTAAGATGTATGAAGCTCACATGAGAAGGACGTCGTACAATAGTTCGTCCTTATACTTATCACCAATACTAATGAGTACTCTAACCTGCTCGGCAATGGGTAAGCCTCCTTTCTTATTCAATCAGTGAATCTTGTATGGTTTAGGGTACGTAAGAGTTAGTAATTTCATGGCCTTAACTACTTGTGTTATGACATTGGTATAGCTTCCCCCATCAATGGTCAAGGTACATAGTTTGCTATTCACTTGACAGTTCGTATGGAATAGGTTCTCCCTTTGCTCATTTTCATCAATCATGAAGGAGTTAAGAGTTCGCCGTACAACAACGCGATATTCAACTCCTATTTTTAGTGGGGTCGTAGCGTTCGGATCTTTTTGAAATTCTTCTATCATCTGTTTGCTCACTTCCTCCTCGCCTTCACTAGCACCCTCCACATTGAATTGGGGTCTATCTCCCTTGATGGTCATGATACGTTGGCTTAGATATTAACTAGCCACTTGTCTAAAGGTGAGACATTCGAAACATTTGATTTCTTAGGTCTTCCTATTAGAGTTCTATCTTTGGTCTCTGTAGACTTCGGGTTCTTCGGCCTAATCCTTACTGCGGCCATCTTTTGGTTAGCTTGGTATATGTCTTTGGCAATCCACATCGAAAGTGTTTGGTGCTCAATTGTTTCCAGATCAGCTCAGCATGCCACTTAAGCTTGGCAGTTTGGGTCAGCTAATCTAGCTTCGCCTCTTCCTCTTAACCCTCTATGCCACTCAGATGACCTCATCTAGAGTATTAAGCTTCTACAACTCCACAATATGACTAACTTTAGTCCTGAGCCTAGAAATGAATCGTGTGATGGTTCAAGACTCGAGTTCATTAACATCGCATTGAATCATTAGCAATTGGAATTCTTGGACATACTTATCTACTAACTTGCCAGCTTACCTCAAATCCTAGAAGCATTAGGAGGTGTCTTGTTTATAGTATTCTAGAATAAATCTATTTCTCAAAACTCTCTTCATTTTATTTTACATCTGAATCTCGCGGCATGTTCTTTAGCGCACTTTTTGTAACTTTTTCCACTAAATTGCTACATATTTAGAAAATTCTAATGTAGCTACTCTAATACGACTAACATCCTCATCGTCATAGAAGTCAAATATCTTTTCGATCTTTCCTTTCAATCTAAGTAGTCATCAGTATCATCAGACCCATTAAAGCTTGGAATCTATACCTTAAGATGCTTGGCTCCTCTAGGTGCCCTTTGGTCACGCTCTTCAATATCATCGTATTGCTCCTTGTCATATTCCTTAACTTCATCTAGCTTAAGTCTCCTTTTCGCCATTCTATTAGCATATCTAAGTGGACCTTGGTTCATATGAATTGGTTCTAAGGCTTGTTGCTTACCCATTTGCCTTATCGGCCCTTCTTTCATCTCTCCACCATGCTCGATAAGAAGCTTCTCTTGAGGTCTACTTTCTACTACTCTTTGTACAAAAATAGCTAAATTGGTTATAATAATAGCAAGATTTCGTATCTGCTCATTAGTAGTTTGTGGTGTTTGTTAGGTAACATGACTACGACTATAAGCATCACTCTTGGCACTGTTGATCTCTCTTTGAACACTAGGGTTTGACATTCTCAATACAAAACTCCATATGTACTTCTCAAACAAGGAAATCCTACATGTACAGAGAAAATACTAGTCAAATAGTAAGCTACGAGCTTGCTTTATTCTTCTAAAGGAAAATAGAGTATAATAGGATAATACACTAGCAGGGAATACTTTAACACAACTCTCAGTCGCAACCTCAAGCTTTGATACCAGGATTATATGATGTACTCAGGAGTTCAGTAATCATTAGGACTTACCATAGGAGACAGGAATCTAATGGGTTCTTCAAGATATCAAAGAAAATAAAGGGACAGGTCGGCAAACTAAATGTAGTAGCTTACGTAAAGTTGCTCAAATGATATTACTCACCAACGAACACAACACAACTTAACACTTCACTTGATATGACGCATAAGCTAATGTCAAGGTCCACTTGCCACAAATCTTAAGCCAACTAGATAAAAGTATATAAAAAATGGACTTGGAGAGGAGTATCTTGCAAGAATAAATATATTCAATGTCTGAAAAGGAATGTAAGATATTCTAGCTACAAAGAGAAGGGACTATTTATGGTAAGTCTCTAAGGTAATATTATAAATAAAGATAATTACAAATAGGCATATAGGCAAAGAGATTCTTGGTACATATGAGAAAGGGTAACTAGGACAAATGACAAAAAGGGAAAAAATAGTACCATGTTAGAAAAATGGACAGGTGGTAGCTTGTTAATAAGTTTGTATTAGGGAATCTTCGATGTAGCTACTAAGCTAAGTTAAGACGTGACAGCATTAGGGGTTATCGAAATGAATAAGGGATGTCGTAAGTATTAGTAGTTAACCGAAAGAGTACTTTGTCCAGTAGGAGCCTAGGTCTCAGCACTGGGCAGGTGGCTTTTGGCATCTAAAGGTCTAGGTAATTAGAGCAGGACTTGATCTGTAGGGCCTTGGTTCTCATCACTCAGCAGAAAGGTCTCAGCAAATAAGTGGTTAGCATCAGCACAAGGGATAGAGTAGAGTAAGGTGTACCTACCTTGAACTCTCAAGGAGTTCAACTACCCTCCTTCTATGTATTATTTCTTGTCCTCGGCAGGTTGATGAAGGAGAATTCTTTTAGTGAGGGACTAAAGGTCTCTTAGGCATGTGCGAGTAAGTGTGCTAGAGGTCGGTAACCCATCAACATGCTTATATTAATATATATATGTGACTCGAGGTCAATAGGTTACCACAAGCTTTAGGATGCCAAAACTCTGCTATCTAATGGATATTAATTAAAAGATAGTTACTTGTTGTTGACTTTGCATGTTTGTATATGTCTATAATTTTGTTAGTTGTGTGCTCATATGTGTATGCTTGTGGTAACTCTTGTACTGGGTGTTTTGCTTAACCTTTGAGGAACTTTTTTTTTTAGATGTAAATAAGATAAGAGATTAGGACTTCTATGATGACCTAGGTTATGGCTTGGTATATGACCTAGGAGACAGAGATGATTATTCTTACTATAAGGAATAGTAAGAGAGTTTAACTAGCTTGTGTTGTTGTGGGTTGTGAGTTGTTTATGTAATGGTGTATTAGACTCCTCATTTAGTTTATAAACTTTGTTGCACCAAATACTACTTTAGTTTATCGTATGTTGTTGGAGCAAGTGAGACTTTACTCTATTGATATTATGGTTATGTATGTTGGAGTTATGTGCATGGTGAGACTCGTTAGAGTCATTGCTATTGTTGTCTTGGTATATTACTTTTGATGTGATATATGTGATTAGTTATTTATTTGTGGATATTTCTCTAAGTTTTAAGCCTTCACATATCAATATCTTTATTAATATGTGGTAGGTTATAGCATCTTGGGTTCCAGGGCATTACTATAGCATAGTGATTTTTAAAGACAGTTGTCATAAATACATCATGAAATTAGATTATAACATCAAATATAATAACTATAAACTATATTACCAAAAAGTAAGTGAGAAATACAACCATTAAGCATAAAAACAAGTAGAAACAGGCAATATAAAAAGGAAAAAAAAAGAAGGGGGGTCAGTTCTTTAGCCCTAAAAGTTTTGTGTCTCTTTCCTCTCTTCAATTCTTGGAGTTAGCTACATGAACAATCATAATCACCAAACAACAAACCATCAATAAACATCTTATAAATGAAGAAATTACTAAGAAATAAGCAAATGGACATGCGAAATCGAGAGAGAGAGAGAGAGATTAGGGTTTATAACTTTCTCTTTAGATAATTGAAAAGGAGAGAGAAACGTTCTATTAATTGTTGAATCGTGACCTAGAGGATCATGAGGGTTTTAATAAGTAGTAACTCAGGAACTCTAATTAACTAACACAAGTTAAGTGGATACTTGCATTAGAGTAGGCTAAGAGTGTTTGGGCCTAACACGTTATCATTTTGCTGCCAATTAGTAAGGTTTGCTCCTTCATAAGTATCTTAGAAAAATTTCCTTATCATGTAAAATGTATAACTTTTCAACATTTTCCTTCACTATCTTAAGAATAAAGAAACGTCCAATCAATACACAAAAATATTATTAGTTAACTTTTATCTACGGTTATCAATATGATACATCCAACAAGCTCCTTGGGCAACGTCTAACAGCATTTGACAATCTCTCTCTTACTTTCCATGTCCTGTTTGTAATAATTCTGAGATTGTTTGTAAAGCCAAAGATTAGTTGCACTCGATAGGATTATCAGAAAAATGATTATAACTTTCGTAGTTTGTTTTCAGAAAACTTTAGTGCATTGATAATGTCATTTTTGGAATTAGTCTTGTTGCAAACCATGATTGAGAACAGACAAGGCTGGTCGCTGGATGGGTTTAAGCTTGCAGAAAGCTTGAAAAAGGGGTTAATGAGGAAAGGTACGAAAGAGTGACAAAGATAAATGAAATAGTAAGTAAAAACTCACGAACAATTCCAGAGGATATAACGTACTAATGGAACTTCCGAGGACTCACGGTACAATTCGATATGATGCATGGATTGGTCCAGTAAGGTTACTTGCCACTTAACCTTACTTAAGGGAAAGGATAAGAATGATGCTGAAAGTAAACAAGCAGTGTTTACGCAAGGAAGAAAGTACTCAAGTGTATTGAAGGTAATTTGATCTATTACAGCTATAAGTACAAGAATATTTATACCCGTAGGTTAGAGCAACTTGCCTAAAAGGAAAAATACAATAAGGACATTTTTTAAAGAAGCAATGTACATGATACAAGAGGATAAAAATAAATATACAAGAAAATCAATCATTGGTGCTACAAATTCTCTATACAATACTGTACATTTGGCGATGTTGCATCGGTAAGTTTGTTAGGGGATGTAGACAAAAAGTACGGACATGTGGGCTTATCCAAGTAAGGATGGCCTAGTCAGTCTGGATTCTCTGTCTTTCGGCTTCTTGATATGGATGATGCCGAGTAATTGGTCGACTCGGCATTAGAGTAGTCATCAATTTGGTATAACATAAAATAAAGGGCGGTCATTTGGTACGGCATTAAAGGTGACTTAGTAAGTAAGTACTTGGCCTTAGCAAGTAAGTACTCGGCTTCGACAAGGGTTGGTTGGAACATAAGGATTTGTTGTGCTAACCCCTCTAGTCTTCGGGCTTGATTGCAGGTCAAAAGTCCCGTAGCTTGATTCTTATCACTCCCTCTAAGTTGTTTTGGATTTGGGATCAAATTCGAATAGTGTTTGCCCAGTTCTCTGTTAAGGTGATATAGATTGAAGTCGATAATGTTGAAGGTATCAGAAACCCCATGGTTCCTAGGCAATTCTAACTTATAGGCGTTGTCATTGATTTTCTAGAGGATTCTGAAGGCCCTTTGCTCTTGTAGATAATTTGTTCTTTCTTTTGTTTGAGAACCATTCCTTGCTGAGATGTATCCATACCAAGTCTCCCGACTGAAATTGCTTGGCTGACCTACCCTTGGTCCTTTCTTACATTCTTTTAGCAGCTTGGTTGATAAGCTGAGTTACCTTATCATAGATGTATTGAAGAAATTGTGCTTTGGCCGAGGCATTAGGGTCCTCTTGTACGTGTGTTGGTACAGGGGTGTGCTCAAGGGGCAATTTGGGATTAAATCCATAGACTACCTCAAAGGGAGTTTACTTAGTGGTATCATGTACAGTTCGGTTATAGGTGAATCCAACCACTGGTGGGCAAACATCCTAATTAGCCAAGTTTTTGCTTATTACAGCTCGAAGCAGTGACCCCAAAGTACGATTAACCATCTCTGTTTGGCTGTCAGTTTGGGGGGTGACATGAGGTATTGAAGAGTAATTTAGTTCTCAGCTGACGCCACAGGGTCCTTTAGAAATGGCTTTAGAACTTCGAGTCCCTATCAGAGACTATACTCTTCGGTACACCGTGTTTCTGCACAATCTCTTATAAGAAAAGAGAAGCAATAGCCGAAGTGTCGTTAGTTTTGGTGCAGGGTACGAAGTGTGCCATCTTACTGAATTGATCTACAATGACCATTACAAAATCTTTACCTCGGGTAGTTCACAGCAGTCTGAGAATAAAGTCCATACTTAGTTCAGTCCACGGCCTCGTTGGAATAGGTAGGGGCATTGCTTTTCCTTGTTCGGCTCTGCACTTCGCCTTTTTGTACACTGCACAGCTTTCTACAACTCGGTACACATTTCTTTGTATTTTCGACCAAAAGAATCTGCCATTCAATAGTTCACAGTCCTCCTTTCTCCAAAGTATTTGGAGAGTCCTTCGCTGTGGGCTTTCTTGATTAATAATTCCTGTAGGAAACAAGTCAGCACACACAGTCTCCTTCCTCGGAATAGATAGCCATCCTCCACTTAATATTGTCTACTGTCTACTGTCCTCCCATCTACACATCACGATATTATTAGTCCAAAGTGTGGATCTTCGAAGTACTGTTCTTTGATACTTGCAAAACCAAATAGCCTGGTCTACAATTCTGATAAAAGCACATGCTTCCTCGAAGAGCATCTGCAACTACGTTACTCTTTCCTTGCTTGTACTTTATCACAAAATTGAACCCTTCAAGAAATTCAACCCATTTCACTTGCCGCTTCGACAACTTGGTCTGACTTTGGAGGTACCTTAGCGATTCATGGTCATTATATATGACGAATTCTCTCGATAGTAAGTAATGTTGCTACACTTGCATTGCTTGGATCAGTGCCAAAATTTCCTTGTCATATACTAATTAGTTCAGTTGTGGTCCTTGGAGCTTTTTACTGTAAAAAGGCAATTAATCGACCTTCTTGCATTAGGATAGCGCCTATTTTAACACCCAATGCGTTGCATTCTAACTTAAAAATTTTATCGAAGTCAGGTAGTACTAATACTGGGGTGGAGGTCAACCTTTCTTTTATATCGGCAAAGCTCCTCTCCTCTTTTTTTCCTTACCGAAAGTCAGTAATCTTCTTTGTTAGCTCGGTAGGTGGCACAGTAATGGTGCTAAAGTTTCTGATAAACTTTCTGTAAAATGAAGTCAATCCGTGGAAACTTCTTACGTTGGCACAAGTAGTAGGATTTAGGTACTCAACAATTACCTTGATCTTCTCGTCATTGACTCGTAAGCTTCCTCCACTAATTACATACCCCAAGAATACTACTTCCTCTTGGTAGAAGTAACATTTCTTCAAGTTGCCGAATAGTCTCTTAGCATGAAGGATATTCAAGACTACTCTGAGATGTTCATAGTAACTCGGTATGTCAGCATTGTAGACCAGGATGTCATCAAAGTACACCATGACACATTTCCTGATAAGGTGTCTCGACACATGATTCACAAGTCTCATGAAAGTACTCGGGGCATTAGACAAGCCGAAGTACATGACCATCCACTCATAAAGTCCATGTCGAGTCTTGAACACAATCTTCTACTTATCTCCTAGCCTCATGCGGATTTGATGGTAGTCGGACTTAAGATTGATCTTACTGAAAATCTTATCTCCACTTAGTTTATCTAGCGTATCTTCTAGCCTCGGGATTGGATACCTGTATTTGATTGTGATTTTGTTTATAGCTTGGCTATCAACACACATCCACCAGGTTCTATCCTTCTTCGATACTAGAAGTGCAGGCATGACACAAGAGTTGAGACTCTCTCTCACATAACCTCTCTCTAGCAACTCATTGACTTGATGTTGGAGTTTAGAAGCTTACTTAGGTTTCATCCGGTAAGCTGACTTATTCGGCAGTGCAGCGCCAAGTACTGAGTCAATATAGTGCTTTATGCCACGAGTTGGGGGCAACCCTTTAAGTAACTATTTTGGGAACAGGTTGGCATAGTCATCTACCAACCCCTTGATTTCCTAAGGAAGCTTACCCCGATCCTTCATTCCTAATAGTCACCTAACCAACAATAGGGTTGGCTTGTCAACATTGATGGCTTCTCGAAGTTTGGCTCTACTCATCACTAGAGCTTTCTTCGATTTGCGAGCGAGTTTCATCTGTAGCTTATGAACTTCTCTCGACGGCATTGGATTTAACGTGATCTTTCGGTCATCCTTTTCTAGCATATAAGTGTTCCTGTAGCTGTCATGTATAACTCTCCTGTCAAACAACCATGGCTTACTCAGCAACATATGGGAAGCACACATAAGCAGCACGTCGCAAAAGATCTGGTTAGAGTAATTCCTTATAGTGATCGGCAGCAGTATTTGCCGATTGACATATATTGTTCCTTTCTCACTCAACCAGTGCAACTTGTATGGCTTAAGATGTTCAATAGACAGCAGCTTTAGTTTTGAAACAAGATCAATCGATGCTACATTGATGCAACTTCTACTATCTACAATGAGAGCATACATTCGATCATTTACCTTGCAAGTGTTATGAAACAAATTCTCTATTTGCTCCTCTTCTCGTGAGGGCTTCATGCTCATAGTGCACCGGACAATCATGAGTAACTGGTTTAAGTCCTCAGGAAACACATCCTCCTCAATAAGTTCTTTCTTGGCATTTTCTTTCTCAATAGGAACCTCCTCTTCATTGGGTTCCTCATCCGTACTCTCTACTTCTAACTTCGAGATGTCTCCCTTAATGACCATCGTCTTTCAGTTCGGGCACTAAGCGGCCATATGTCTAAACTCTTGACACTTGAAGTACTTGATCTGGTTGGTCTTCCTGCCAGACCCTTGCTCCTTCTTGTATGTTCAGATCAGCACTACATCTTCAGGTTAGCCTTTCTGTTCGGTTTAACACTAGATTGAGCTCGATGACTTGCTTGTCTTGGTTGGCTAGTTGGCATTTTGGTTATTACTCGGTTCCTTCTTTACTTCTCTACTCATTAGGTAGTTTTAACAGCTTTATCCATTGTGTCAAATCGTTAAAGCTCTACAATGTCTCGGATATCTCCTCTTAATCTAGTAATAAACCTTGAGATTGTTCGAGCTGGTGGTTTCTTTACTTCGCATCTTATCATAAGTATTTGGAATTCTTGAACATACTCATCAATAGTTTAACCTCCTTATCTCAGCTCTTGAAGTAGAGTGAAAGTATCTTGGAGATACATTTCCGGCATGAATCTTTTTCTAATCACTCTCTTCATCTCGGGCCAGTTGTTAATCTCTTAGTACCACTCTCTTCTTCTCATGGCCTGAAAATTCTTCCACCACATGGCGGCATAGCCAGAGAATTAAACGGTGATAGTCCTCACTTTCTCATAATCCTCATATTGATAGTAATCAAATACATGATCCATCTTCTCTTCCCAATCCATATACTTGTTAGCATTCCTAGACCCACTGAAACTCGGAATTCGAAGCTTCACATGGTTGGATGTTCTAGGGACTCGTACACTTTCCTCTTCAAAATACTCTTCTTCCTCCTCATCAAGCTCTCTCAAGTCTATCATTTGCCTTATTCGTCCTCCGGCTCCTCCACCTCGAACTGGTCGAGCTGGGTTCTAACCTCTAATAGGTTGAGCAACTTGTGGAGTATTTTGTACGGCCTTAGTGGTCGGCAAGACAGGGCATGAATAGCTCGGGTTAGATAGACCAAAAGGTTAACTACCTCATCAAGTCTCTCATCAGTGCTTCTGGAAGTTTCCTGAAACTGTCATCCAAGGTGGACAACTCTACTGTTATCACTAACACTAACATTCATATTTGGATATGTCATTTTTTTTTTCATAAATTCACAATTCAAACAAATACTTTAAAAAGTGAAAAGCAAATAACATAGTAATCAAATGAACATAATAACTGACTCTGTTCTACATATGCAAAACAGAGTACAATAGAACTTTTAAAAGAACTAACTATAGTTCACACAAAACCTCCGTTTTGATACCAAGATGTTGCGAACTGTGACTAAGAATAGATAAGATCGGTCGCTGGATGGGTCTAAGTTTGTAAAAAGCTCGAAAAGGGGTTAATGGGGAAAGGTACGAAAGAGTTAAAGAAGAATGAAATAGTAAGCAAGAACCCATGAACAGTTCTAGAGGATATGACGTACTAATGAAACTTCCGAAGGCTTATGATACAATTCGATATGATACACGAATTGGTCTAGTGAGGTTACTTGTCACCTAATCTTGTTTAAGAGAAAGGATAAGAGTGATGCTTAGAGTAAACAAGTAGTATTTGTAAAAGAAAAAAAGTACTCAAGTGTATTAAAAATAACTTGATTTGTTACAGTTACAAGTACAAGTACAAGGGTATTTATACCTGTAGGTTAGGGAAACTTGCCGAAAAGGTAAAAGACAATAAGGATATTTCCTAAAGAAGCAATGTACATAATATAAGAGAATAAAAATGAATATATAGGGAAATCAATCATTGGTGCTACAGATTCTCTAAACGATATTGTATACATGGTGATGCTGTATTGGTAAGGTTGTTAGGGGATACGGATAAAAAATACGGACTGATGGGCTTGTCTGAATAGGGATGGCTTAGTCAGTCTGGATTCTTTGTCTCTCGGCTTCTCGATAAGGATGATGCCGAGTGATTAATTAGCTTGGCATTAGAGTAGTCATCAACTCGACATAACACAGAATAAAGGGTGGTCATTCGGTACGACAATAAAGGTGACTCGACGAGTAAATACTCGGTCTTGGCAGGGGTTGGTTGGAGGTCCCGTAGTCCTCTAGTCCTTAGGTTTAGCTGTGGGTCAAAGGTCTCGTAGCTTGATTTCCACCAAGTCTCATTGAGCATTATTACTTTAGGATAATGATATTTATTTAATTTTTATTATAATTGATATATAATTTATATTTTAAACATGAAAAGAATTTAAAAGGGTAAAAAGAAAGTAAAGACTTGTTAAAAAAATTAAATGAGTTAACTAAAGAAATTGTAAAAATGCATACTAAGCCATTATATTTTATACTTTTATTTTTAAATAAAATGTTTATCATTTTCATTTATGGTAATGTGCTTATATTCATTTATTAAAATACAATCACAAGTTCCATTATGTTCGTTAGTTAAACATTCCAAAATTTTTTAAGGTGCTTTTATAAAAATAACTAAACATATGGAAAACATATCATTTTGAAGGAAATAATTTAAAGGAAAGTATTCATTCCATTGAATTTCAAAATTACAAAAATTATAAAAAATGAATATTAAAAAAGTACAATTTCATTGTTTTTTATATGGTGACTTACGCCACCCACCAGCTTTTAAGTGGTTAATCAACTAGTTAAGGTTGAGGGGCACTTTGCCAACCCTTATGTTCTTTTCTTTTTTTTTTTTTTGCAATTTATTATTGGGTTAATATCACTAGTAGTTCTCAAACTTTACCGAAATGTGCAATTTACTGCTTGCACTTATAAAAGCTCAATGTATTAGCTAATTGAAGTATTTATGGTTATTTTTATTACTTGAATTAACTTTGTTAAGGTCGTTTATCGACATGGATATAAGAACAAACTAAGAATTGAAAATCTTGGTCAACCTAGGATTAAGGGTGGTCAACGACCACTTTTAGAGAGTTGTTGACTCTTCACTAAGTGGCTACTTACTACCCTTTAGCTCTGGGATAGTCGAAGTGGCT
This sequence comes from Lumnitzera littorea, assembly GCA_024138015.1. Taxonomy (NCBI): domain Eukaryota; kingdom Viridiplantae; phylum Streptophyta; class Magnoliopsida; order Myrtales; family Combretaceae; genus Lumnitzera; species Lumnitzera littorea. The sequence continues at coordinate 38,206,480 of JAMXBB010000006.1, read as the reverse complement.
GTTTAAGTCGAAGTGGATCGTTTGACTTACTAGGGACCATTGGTTAATTTTTGATTTATCCTTATATCTACGTTAGTAGATGAATTTAACAGAATTAGTACAGATAGTAAAAATGATTATGAAAATTTCAATTTAGTAATAAATTGATTTTTTTTAAAGTACACGTGATAAATTGTATATTTTGATAAAATTTAGGTACCATTTGCAACATAAACCCTTTATTATTATAATACTTATATTATATAATTTACTTAAATATATTTCGCAATAGGAGTTTGTCAAATTATAGAAGTATAAAAATAACAGAAATTCAAAATTAAGATACAGATTGGTTCTTCTTTCGATGGTAGGTTACGCCACATCTTAGTTTTCAAATGGTGAAGCAACTAGTTAAGGTCTAGGTACTTCACCACTCCTTAGGTTTTCTTCTTCTTCGGCAATTTATTATTATTTCTATCATATAGCTTACTTAAATATGTTTTGTAATAGAAGTTTCTTAAATTAACTACTGTAAGCCGATTACGAAGTGACTCGTATCAATTTTTAACTGGATATTTAATTAAAGGACTTGTTTTCTCTATTTATTATATGTTTGTAGATTCAAATCAGATCAAGTAAGATAAAAAAAATATATAGAAAAGTAATAAAAGATTTAGCGCTTTTTTCCTCCTCGTTATTATTTATTCATTTTTTAAATATGGCATTTCAAATTGCGTTCATGTTTTCTAAGTTCTACTTGAAATTGGATTCGAATTTAAATTTAGATTGAGGTAATCAGACCCATAAAATCTATTATAGCAATCTGAATTTGAACTCAACTTAGGTCCGGTTGAATGCTTCACTTGTACAATGAATATTACACACAGAGTTCAACATTGTTGAATATCGCTTCTCTATAAATTGTTTATGAATTATAGCGAAGGGCCCTTTATATGGTAGAAATTCTCCGCTGCATGGATTCGTTTCTCTACTGCTTTTCGGATTATCATGCGATCGAATTAAACAATAAAACTCTCGCACTTCTGACGGCCATGTGGGCTTAGGGCCCAACGAGCCGTGGTGAATTTATTTTTGCTATGAGGCCTCAACCGTCTTCTTGACCGTGGTCATGTCTGTCCGAGTTCGAAGCGGTTTGTTCTCTTTTATCAAAAAGAACTAATTACTTTCGCTTCAATTAGATAGCTTGAAAATCAAAAATATTTTCTTACTACCTACTATTATTAGGATTTTTTGACAGTTCCGTCTATAATTTTCATTGGACTGATACCTTGAAACTAACTATACTCTTATATTATTAAATAGGTTGTGATTAGATATTTAAAATTATAAAAGAGACTACAATTTCACTTTTTGAAAACTCTTCATAAAGGGCAATGTATTAGGAAACGAGGTATAGCATCTCTATAACATATATTTATCTTAAAACTTATATTTTAAGGAAAATAAGATTCGGTTTTCAAGTAGCCTATGGTTCTTAATTACCATATTAAATATAGCAAAATGTAATATTTCTCTAAAATTCATGGCCTAAGACCATTTGGTCATTGTAGAAAGTGAAAACTCTAAAGTATATGATGTTCTTTATTCTTTCATCTCATCTCATTTTCTTTTTAAAGTATTATACTAACCCTATACTTTTGACTCTCATTTCTTTTATCGCCTATTATTTACTTGGTGGAAAGCTGGTAATTCAAAATTTAAACATTTTTTAATTGAATGGTAAGGTACATTCTATAGCTATTCCTATATCAATTGTTATATCAGAGTCTGCCTTTAGCACTTCTACTTATGCTTTTGATCAATTTTAAAGTTCTTTTTGACACCATGATTTTCTCAAAGCTTTGTTTATAGATAAGATTGGTTGGAAAAAAGTTTGAAGTCAAATCATGTGGACGAATGCTTACAAAATATCGAGAGATTTGAAGTACTTAAGATTCTTACACTAATATTTAGGTTTATATATATGTATATGTATGTATACATAGGTATATATAATATTAATGGTATTATTGTATATTTCGCTCAAAAACTTTTTATTTCAATACTTTCCATATTTTTTTACAGACAAATTCTTTTGTTGAATGTGCTGTGCATATTGATTGAAATTAAAGAGATAAGTTTTGCATCGTTGCAAAGATATATGTGATATTTACTGCAGAAGAATAATTGTGTTTTGACTATGATATACTACAATTCTGTGTAGTATTCTATGATTAATTGCTTGAACTTATACTATTATGTTGATAATATATTCTTTGATGAGAAATATGTGGTCGAAATATATAATCCAATTGTTGGAGATTACTAAGTTGATGAATATATAAGTTAGAAGTGTGTGGAAAGATTGATAGGCTGTTGGGCAACTTATTTAAAGGATTTTATATGATAAAAATATAATAAAAAATTTTCATTGGTTTCCTGGGGTATCCTATACTCTCTAACTTCTAAAAGTACAATCTTAGAGCAGTTCCTGCATGTTATATTGTAGATTCCAATTTAAAAATTTGGGAATGGTTCTTATAAGGTAATATATAAATAGGACCTTATATCTTATACACTTATACCTACTTATCACTTCTATGTACACACTAATCAGTAGAGTTGTTTCCCATTATTCCTTTTGCTATTTTATTATTTCGTGAAAACCATTATTTTATTTTACTGCAAAAACTTTTTCCTTGGCAATGACAATATTGCCCAAAATGACCAAATTAGTGGTGCGAAAATCGTTCGTTCGATTCGAGTATAACCAATAATTATAACGCATCACCAGTGCTATTCTTTCTATGTTAGATAATTCTAAATATTCTATTCTAAACACAACCATAATATTCATATATATTTATATATTTATAAATACTAGTACATGAAGAATTGCATCGCTACAAATTTTTGAAATAATCTCCATAAACTCTAACTTAACAAGCTCTAAATTTCATAATTTAACTAAAACAAAATCCCCATTCAAAATAATTACATTGAAATCCTTATAATCATAAAAAAGTCTAAATTAAGTCAGAATAACATACCTTATAGATCAACTAGCACATTTCACAAGATCTAGTGAATCAGCTTGCATTTGTCTTCTCATAACCATACTTGTCACATATTTTACAATAAGGATTAATAATATTATCATGATTGGTAGCACTCAAAATGAGATTCTAGCATGGGTGAGTCATGAAATCCACTATAAATTATCGTGCAAACACACATATGAGGTACAATATATATCTACGATCTTTAAAAAAAATTATAATAAATATGAATTAGGTGAAAATAATTACGTAAATCCTAAGATTAAACTATATATTCAAAATATTACAATTATATTAACATATATCCCGAATCTTGTAGATGCAATTTCAGGTTCACACATTATCATGATATTGCATTTTTTATTAAGTTATTTATTATTTGTACTAAGTACATAACAATAACATTGCAATGGTTTAGTGGATAAGGCACACCATAAGGTTATGCAAGTTACAAATTCAAAACTTAGTAGTAGCATTACTATAATTTTTTTTTCTTTGTATAGGCTTATGTCACATGTAATAAATGCGATATTAATACAAAAACCAAAATCACATTTGTTAAATGCAATATTATCATGGTATTTATGTAATTAATTTGATGTTGTGTAATATTTATTTATTTTAATAGTAAACATCCACATACATGCAACACTTAGTGATAAGTCCATTATCCATGATGTCTATTGGAAACGAGCAAGGAAAATCTATTAATGATAAGAAAAAAAGGAATCAATAAAATTGAAAGGATGGGGGAAACTTATATAAATACTTAGATATTTCTTATTTTACTAATAATACAAACCTTACTAAGAGAGTAAGATTAGAGGTTTACTCATTTTTAGTGGCTATTGAGTGAGATTGAGGGACACAAATCATTAGATAATGTTGTCAAATTTATGATTTTACTTAGTCTTGAAACATAAAGAATTGATAGAATTATATATAAAAAAATTCATAAACTTATAAAATTGTACTTCTAAACTTATATTGTTATCAAAGGACTGTTTCTAAATAATTTTACATTTTTTTTAATTAAGAATAATTTCTTAAAATCATAAGCTCGTAATATATATAGTTAACTTGCAATTTTAACAATTACACTTTGAGACTTATATATATTTGCTTTTGCAGCTAACTTCAAAGACATAAACAGTTGAATTACCATTTTACCCTTGTTTTAAAAAAAATTTAGGAGTATTTAATGTCTATATTTTCCCAAATTCAAAAGTTACTAAAATCTCATATTTGGGCCATTGTTACATATTGCTATTTACTTGCAAAAACTTTTAGTGTGAAAGAATCGGGAGATTCTATGGTTTCGTTTTTATTTTTAATAGAACTGGTCTCACCTTCTATTATACTATTTATTTACATTTTTTAAATATGAATAATTGAATATATAATTTGTTTAATAGTTTAAATCTAAATAAATATAAATAAAGGGTTGAACTAATTCCTTAAAAATGAGGACGGGACTGGAAAAAAATTCTAAAGAATCAGGATTAATGAACTAATTTCATAGTTTAACATAGATTTTAGATCCCATAAGTTTACTTTCACATGTAATCAATGGTTAAAATTATAATAAAAGAGATGACGTCATTATGATATCATAAGATATTTTTAAAATTTAAATAATCTCAATAATTGATTTTGCTACTTTAGCTAAAGTATTTTAGAGGATCTATTTTCTCTCATAAGAGGTCAACTCCACCACTAGCAAAAATAACATATGAAACACCATAGGAACTAGGGACACACGTAGAGTTGTGAGATTGGTGGGCCAAACTCATATTATTCAAATTAATATTACAATTCTATTATTTCTTATAATAAAAATAAAAAGGCAAAAAAATAATAAAAGCTATTTATGATAGATAATAAATGCAACTTGAAAAAGTAAAAACTACTCTAATGGGAATTGAACCATGATCAATGTAAAAGTAAAAACTTAATCATTCGATGATATTTAATTGTCTAATAATATTTACACTCTCAAAATATAAATATAATACACACTTTTTTTTTTAAAATAATTTTAGATAATGAATTTTTTCCTCAATATGAGAATCCTTATATTCGTACATAATAGGAACCATGGATGGAATTAGTGGGGGCCAGAAGAGGCTCGGACCCCCTAATCCTTAGAAACGTTAATTTTTTTTAAAAAGAAAAAAGTATATGTTATATATTTTTTTAAAAATTAATTCTTTTCATAATATTAAGTATGGTTAAGTGGCCAAATGCATGTTTTTTAAGTAGGAGGTCTTGGTTTGAATCCCATTTATGGCAAGTTTTATTTTTTTTTTAATTTACATTTATTACTTAAATAACATTCTCTTTTTGTTTTCCTCTAACCTACTTTTTCCACAATAACTAATAACATTAAATTTATTACTACAAAACTATATTTGACTACATAAATTCTCTTGAATTGTAATTTTCTATAAATAGTACACTATAAATAATTATTACTTTACTCATATTATAATTGTTTCAATCTTGTAACTTAAATTATTAGTAAACAATACTAATTATAGATTAGTTTAGTAACATTTCTTTTATAACTAATATTATGGAAATGAATATATAGTGTTGAATGATTGATTATGCGATAACTTACAATCAAAATAATTTTTTTAGCATAACTAATAAAATAATTTTATAAAGTTATCATGAAAAGAAATCGAAAAAACTTATAGATATGTCCATTTGCTCTATTTGCAATCTCATATTCATATATTTTTTTAATATATTTTTATTGAAATCAAAATTTATACAAGCTTTATACATTAATTTTATTTTCTCAATAAATTGATAATTATATTTCAATTAATATATATGTCAAAAGAAAACGTAAATTTTGCGTTTTATAAATATACCTATTACTCTTATAAAATTTACCTATTACTATGAATAATTTTTTAAAAAAAATTTTACATACTATAGAATTTAAAATATATTCCGAATGTAATCATTTACAAAATTATATATACATGTACACGTTCATATAAGATGTAATACAATTATAATAACAAGCGAATATTTTCCTATGAATGATTTTAATATTAATTTAATTAAAATAAATCTGGCTCTCCAATCGAATGGTTCTATGTTCGCTCTTGATAGGAACAAAACAATCTAACGGGTTTGACAATGCTGGTGCTTCAATATGAAAATGCCGTCAGCCAGTCCACCACTACTCGATGGATACCATCAGGAAAAATCAACGATACCAATATAGTATCACCAGTTCAAGCTCAGTGGTTTTCAATCCGGGTGGAATCCGAACTTCCATTCCCATTGAAAATCTTGGTACAAAGCCATTCCAAGCCAGTCAAGCATAGGTATGATGATACCAAAATTATTATTTAAATTTTGCACCTTTTTTAATTTTATATCCGAAATTTGAAGTTACGTGTTGCATCATACTCAAATAAACTTTTAATTTGTCAAATCTTATCTCTAAAACTTGAATTTGTTAACCATCATATTTAAGTGAATTTCTACATGTTAAATTTACTATCTTTATAAGATGATAGAATATAAAGTAGTAAATTTAAGAATTAATTTAGCGACCTTAAACATCAAGTGTATAATCAGAAAAACACTCAAAATTAAAGTAGTAGTTTCAAGATTATTCTCGTATGTTTTAGCTCAAAACTATCTTTCTTTATCACTATTGTTGAAAGGAATGACAAATATTGAAGTAACTAGTCTAGAGCACATGGTCAAGGTCATCGAGACATTATTTATTTCATGGCTGCAAAATGCAAGACTAAGTTAAAAGGTTGTCTTATTCTTATCTATACTTACGCCAACACAGAGAATACTGTAATGAATACGGTTGGGTTAATAGGAGAAATTAGGTAGATTTCAATTTAGGTGTATATAATACAAAGTATTTATGACAACATGTAAAGAGTTTGATCAAATACATTTAGAATTCTATTACGGTTCAAAGATGACAAAGACTCTACCAAGATAAGCACTAACAAAATAATGCCCTAGTAATATTTGTTCTGACCCGTCAACAGTCCAATTAGTAGGCTAGAGCATTCTTTCAATGTGATAATTTAAGCCCTTGTTTTCTCTTCTTGACGTCAACAAGTAAAAAGTAGAGGATTCTCGCTTGTTTAGAGAATTTATAAGTGCAAAAAACTTTTCTCCCTATGAAAATTGGATGCTTTTATTTGAATAAATTTAATGTCTTAATTTTAAAATTTAACTAGATCGACATCTTATTTAAATGATATCAAATCTTTCATCTTCCTTTTGTTATATTGTTTATTAGAGTTATTTATTCGATTACTTTTATATCCATTCTCACAATTGTCCTTAATTATATAAAATAGCCCTTTTATCATCAGACATTGAATTAAAAGGAGATTTAATTATATCTAGATGTGGTGAAGAGATTGCTATAGAAGCAATTAGAAGAGAGAAAAAGGCTAATGACGAGAGTGAGAATATGGAGGCTTCCAAACTATCAATTGGAAAAGAAAATAAGGATGCGAAAGAGGAAGAAAAGGTTACTAGTCTAGCGGTGCAGGGAGCACCGGTTGTTGAATATGTTAATACGGATCCAATGAATCAAAACCAACTTCTTGTTAATGGCACATCACATATACGTTATCTGTGCAAAGCGTCTTTAGAAGGTCACCAGTGTATACCATGACCGACCAGCCTAGTGTTACAGCATCCTTCTTTGAAATAAAATCAATTTTAGTGGATGTTAATCTATGGATACATGATGACTGGAAAGAGATTTGATTATGCTTAGAGGTACATCTTTCACCCCGGAGGATTTGCTGTTTTAATTCATTACAGAAGAGGGTATGATGTGGAACGGGGTTCAAGTACACTAAGCAAACACAGAAGTCAAGCGATCAATGCGGTTGAACGGACGATCGCCTAAGTGCGTTATTTGATGCGTTTTTTATTCAATCTCACATTTTGTTAGTTTGTATAATTAGTATCATCTTTTTTATTTTCAAATTCAATATTTTCCTTTTATTACGGGATGCTTAGTTATTATGTTATTGGTTCATTTCCTTCTTAATTTTTTCTTATTTTCCTTAGGTTTCTGTTTTACCTATAAATAGGCATCACATGTAACTAGTGAACATTTTATAGAAATGGGTGTTTTCTGTATGTCATATCGAAAATGGAACCTTTATTTCTTTCACTATGAGTTATATTGGGGATTGAATTGATCAATCCTAGTTTATTTTTATTTAGTGCATCATATTCAAACAGCAATTTGTCCATATTCCTTTTATTTCTGTCACCTGTATACTAAAAATACTTTCTTTTATCAAATTTTATCCCTAAATCCTAATCATTTCGTGGTTTGATATTTATGAAATCTGACCCATTGGATTCGATCCCTATCACAGCGTTTCCTTATTGGACTTTGTAGCTCACCTATGTTTGTCATTATTCTTCCGGTTGCAGGAGATTGTAAGGATTCTGATAGCTTTGGCAGCATGGGATATGTTTTGAGGATTGGAGGAGGGAACAGTGATAATTCACTCAGATGACTATGATTGCTAGATGGCACTAATATGGTTCATGCACTAATAATGACTTTTAATACTTGGATAGCTTGAGGATAAGTTGTGGTTGTCATAAATTTTAGGTTTCCCGTAGTGCAATATATAAATATATATGGGTGTGTGTGTGTTTGTTTTTTATGCATACATTTCATGGATTGGTAAATGAATATGGTTTAGCAAATGAATTGGACTTAAAAAGATGCAATAGAAATAACTTTTTCTAGAGAATTTATGCTTTTGATATAAGGTTTGCTATTAGAGTTTAGTGTAGAATTCCTCTAAACTACATTTAGAATAAAAATAAGAAGAGTTTATTTGTGTAGTGTTTGGAGAAGAAGAATTTGTAGGAAAATTAAATGATATTCATGTAAAAAGAGAGAGAAATAAAGTTACAAATAATCATTTATAATGTACACTTTGAAGGTATACAACTTTTCACTAAGAGTTATATTAATTTAATGATCAAATTCTATCCATTAGATTGAATAAAAATAAGTTATAGATTGATCTAAACCTTATATCACAAAGTACTATGACTTTTGTGATTATAACTTACGAGAATTTTATCAAAGATTGCAGCTATTTAAATAGTATGATTATTAATTTTTCTGATATAAAGATCATAGGTAAGGTTTACGACCATGATTTGTAGTCATGAACCTCTCATGCTTAATTTTTCTCTTCTCTTTTGCATATCATGCTTAGGTTCATGGTCGTGATTTTGGTTATAAACCTCTTGTAAATTAATTTACTTATTTCCAACCTCATGTAAAGATCATGCCCAGGTTCCGCCTGTGAACCTTAGCCGTGAACCACTTGAAAATATTTCAATTCTCCTTTTGATGCTTATAATTAACACAGGTATCATCTTAGTTAATTATCAAGCATTCTAAACACATAGTTTAAACTTTAAATGCATAATTGACAATTTATTTCTACAATACTATAGGAAGTAGAACTCTAAAGCCTTGCCAAATCTCTACCATGTATAGAAACGTACTATAGATCCATCTAATCTCGATGTTCTTGGATGTAATAGAGGCATTATATAAAAGTTTTCATGATTAAAAGATTTACAATTTTTATTCTTCATACATTTTATAGGGTTATTTGACGAAAAAGAATTTATTTACATACAATTGAGAACTAATTGCTCAAACTAACTCTTTAGTCCAAGTTATTACACTGCTTATGTATTACTAGATGCAAGCTTTACCTTTCTATTTTGTAACTGAGTTGTACCTTTTAGTAACTCATCATATTGTTCATATTTTTGTTATTTTTAAATAGTTATTCTTAATTATTACTTTCTTATGACAAGATTTGTCATGCTCTAAAATATAAGCATTCATCAAATATTTTAAAATAAGGGTTTAAATAATACATTATTAAAGTTTGAGTTAATATTGTAGTTTACGCCCTAACTTTAACATTTTTTGCAATTATATACTTGAACTTTTAATTTATCTAATTGAAAATTTAATTATCATCAAGTACCTTTTAGTTAACTCTAATTTACACTGATAGTCCAATTAACATGATCAGTTAATGGGATGGCCACTCATAACCTTAAGGTATCATGTAACTCCTAGCAGGTAATTGTTGGCTATCCCCTACAAACATAGCGTAACATACTTTAAAAATATGAATTGTGAGGCCCATTGGTGGCTATGGGTGGCCACTTATGCCCTTGCGGGGTAGGGGCAATATCTCGAAGGTTATAAGTGGCTACCCTATTAGCTAATTGTGTTGACTGAACTAGTTGTATAAATTTAAGTTAACTAGAGTTTAGATAGTACTAACTAAATCTTCAATGCTTATGTAATTAGACAACTTGAAACTTTTGGTATATAATTACAAAAAATGTTAAAATTTAAGTATAAACTATGATATTACCCCTTAAAGTCTTTAATGCACATATATTCTTTTTATAATACTACCATTGGGGAAAAAACAATATCGTCATAAAAAGTGTACAAGAATGTAAATTCTAATTGATGAAGCGATTAATGTTTAAATGTATCATGACTTGATATGTTAATAGAAGAACGAAGAAACAAGTTGAAGCAAGATCGAGAGGGTTAGACATGCTAATAAAGTAGTAGAAGTCAAAGTTTGCAAGTGCAGGGCTTCAATCAAACATCCTAATGGGAGATTTGAACAAAATCACTTCATTCAAACATGCTATGGGGAAATCTAAACAAAGTAATTCCAATGAAGTTTAGTTATTTTTGGTAAGATTTCATTTGAAGATCTTTGTACAATTGTACAATTATGTTTCACTAATCATTTGTTATATGTAATTTTATTTGCAATAATGCCCTTATAAGTGTTACACTTTGAAGCGGTAAAATTGTATTAGTTCCACTATATAAACTAATCTAAGATAGAAACTGGTCTCACAGTTACTATCATAAGCTTAATTCACATAAGGCATTTACAATTAACCTATATTGAAGTAAGCAGGTCATATGAAAATGCCATTATTTTATAAGCGGAAGACTTTAAACTTATATTAAGAACTTTGCTAGTTCATAAAATATTTACGTAACCTAGTAGTTTATGCTAAAAAATATTCATAGCCTATTTACATAAGACCAAAAGATAGAAACAAAAGCTTCAAAAGTCTGGTAGTTCATCCATTTATGACCTCACTCCCCAGAATCTAGTAGTGACTAATCTCAAGGTAGTTGTAATGCAGCATTTTAATCAACACTTATAAAAAGATTTATAGGGATGCGAACAACCAACCACTTAGTAAGTAGGGATAGAGATATAAGAATATAGAAGAGCACAAATAGGGTTATTAAATAGTTAGTTAGATGTAATGCAATAAGCAAATGTTATCGTACAATGTTGTCTCTTTTGTTGTGAGATTAGAGGAATTTCACTCGCTCTAATATAAGTTGAGTAGTTTTAACGCGAATGCAAACTCACGACTAAATTCAGGCTTATACAATGGAGACACTATTCTTCCCATGATTACCTCCGAACTACCGCTTTTACCTTTGTCGTGACCTCTTTACTTGTTACTTAGCTCAACTAAGGCTGAAGAAGACACTATTATTCTACAACTTTATCTCTTTTGAAAGGATTGGTATTTGGTTGGAGAGTTCTAAATGCCATTTAGTGGGTTACAATGCATGTCTAATTGAAGGTTTCATATCCAATATAATTAAGTCTATTTTAAGGTGATCACTTAATTCCACATAATACAAATAATTACATTTAAGAACAGTAATCAGCAGTACATAATCAAGCTTAGAAAAGCACATACGGATATGCACACAAATAGACTACCTATAAGCATAATCAAATACAATTTTACTCATCCAAGTACTATGAAGTAGTACTTCAAAATATAATAACGTATTGATTTCAAACTTATTTGGATTATTGCACTTACTCGCTAAGGTTGAATTTGTGGTGTAACATTGCTGCTCATCCCTATAATATAAATGTCATTTTAGTATTTATACAATTATTGTATTTAGATTCTATTATGTAATACATATTATTGTCCTCAATTTGTAGGCATTACTATGCTTAATTATCCTGGTTTTATGTTTTTTGTTGTTATTCTTGCTTTTAGCTCGGTTTTGATTTAACTTCTGATTTTGTCTCCGATTTAACTCTTGATTACCTTTTATTCATCAATCTTAGAAAGGCCTTCTAATCTATCCTACAAAGTTTATCTGACTTTAACTTAGGTGAATGTAGTCTCTAATTTAGGTCTTGATCAATTCCTTAGTACATTATTAGTTTTGATTTAGCTCTTGAATTAGGTTTTAATCCACACTTATTCTATATCTCCCTGCCACAATTCATTTCAAGATCAGATTGCATCTATATTGTACAGCCCAATATTACTCCAGCTTAAACCAACTATTTTCATTTCTATCATTTGAGCACTTCTCATATACATCATAAATATTAACACCATGCCCTTAATATTCGAATCTAATGCTCCTAATATTATAGATTTATTTCTTTAACATTACTAAAAAACAATACATCTTAAAATACTCACCAAAATAGAATTTGGCTCAAAGTTTTAGAAAATTATTCAGTTCATTTAGAAAAATAGTCATTTAATAGGATCTTTAAGGCCTAAAAATTGGATTAAAAAAATTAAAAATAATTTTCACTAAATTTTTTTCAAGTCAATTTAATATACATCATACAAGTTTCATAGAAAAATTTTTTGGAGTCAAAACAACATTAATAGGGTTTTTAAAAACAAAAGCAAAATAGGCTTGGTTTTTGCGATTTGTTAAAAGCCATATATTTTGGAACATAATAATATTTTTCCTAGAAACTAAATACAAAAATATGCTAGAATAAATTTTTACAAAATTTTTTAATTGAAAAATACTATTTTTATAAATTTAAGTAGAATCAAGTAGATTTAAGCACTCAATGGTGTTGATATCTCTAGCCACTACCGATGGTGGAGGTATTGTTGGTAGCTTTAGGTGTTGCCTCCTACATCGAGTGGTGGTGGTAGCTTCGTGTCAAGTTTTGGTTGGATGGTGGAACCATGATTTAGCCCTAAAATGCCTTAATTTTGCATAATTCTTCTAAAATACTAACACTCCTCTCTCTGACCAATCTCTATTTTTCCTAAACACTAGAGGACTATACTAAATTTAGATGAGCTCCTAGGAAATTTTAAAGCTCAGTTTGGGTAGGTTGCAATTTTCTTCCTAGCCAAGTGTTGCTAATCCTTATGTTTAGTGTCCTAATGTGTGTCAATTAACCCATTAAAGTGGCAAATCGTTGTCTTTAAGTTGCTATGTTGTATTATAGACCATTCCCATATGATACATAATTTTCAATAATTTTTTTATTTTTTTAGTATGTTTTGATATATATTAGGTATTTTAAGTAATTTTGGGTATTTATACTCACACGTAAATTCATATTTAACACAAATAAGTATTCTTAAATATCATATAAGTTATTTTATGATTTTTAGTGTAAACATATTTTATCTCTAGCAACTTGTTAATTGTCGAAACTTATTTTGCATATTTTCGATAAATGACGGATAATATATATATAACTTAAATAGATATTATTTAATCATTTTTTATCTTATTTTTTCTAAATCTAAACTCATGAGATCACTTGTACTAATATTCTTAACTCTGTCGTAAAATTCGAGCTTGATTAGATAATTTATGTAATTATCTAAAATTTTACGAATCAAATTCGAAACATTTGATTGAGAGACTTATAACAAGTATGAATTATTATTATCGATAAGTTTCAACAACTATAATGATTGTTATACCATTACATATCTTTGAGTAACACTTCTTGTTTCAGGATTCCCAATCAATTTCGTTCTTATCAATCAAAGTTACTTGATTATGGCAAACCTTAGTTATTGGAATAGGTTTTCTTTTAATCTCACTTGATTATTTCTAAAACCAAGTCACTATTGATTGTGTATATTAGCCTCAGCAATTAAGAGAATAAACATTTTTACATCTCTTCATGGAACCATTGTTATATTGATTGTTTGACTATGCATCAAATGGATTCCACTTATATGACTATAGAAATTGTTTCAATGCAAATTATGAATGTTTATGAAATCAAGACGAGCACAAGGCCATGATAAGTGCCACTTGTAAAAGCCACTAATTTTGTTTTAGTTTGTTAGAACGTGTGTTATTTTTACTAGTATAATGAGATTTGTGTTGATTTAAGCATTTAGCTAACTAATACTTTGTTGTAGCTTTGGGAGATTTACTTTAAGAAGTGGTTAAAATCTAATGATACCTTTCTTTGTTTATTTTCACTATGGTATTGATAGTTGATATCATTAACAATCTAGAACATTGTGTAGATTAGAAAATGTGCATTTGGACTATTTGAACAAGGTAGTGTTTAGTTAGCAAAATTGAATAATATAAGAACAACTAAACAATACAGTACAAGGAGAATGAGACAATATAATCTTCTCGTACCGTGTTTTATATATAGAATTAAGTATGAATTTTTGTAATTGAAAAAAATTAACAAGAGTTAATTGCAAATACACCTTTTATGTTTATTTTACGTGTATTTTGCCCCCCTTTTTTAAAATCATGTAATTAGACCCTCAAATCTTTTAAGATTGCGCATTTCATGGATCTAACCCTTAAAAAAATTAATTATCTATATCATGAATTATAATAAAATTTAGTACTATGATTTGGGAATTCGGTATAGGGTTATTATTAAAATTTAAAGATAGGTCTATTCTATATTATGAAATGGAATTTTTTACTATTAAATATATAATACAAATTTTTTAGTTTTATTCTAATACTTCAAAATTTTTTTATTCAATAACTTTGGTTAATATGTAAAGAAAACCATAAACTAAAGAATTTACCTAGTGCTATACTATAAGAATATGGTAACTAAACTATATCTAAGTGTTCAAATGAATTATGGAAGTATCGGAAATTTGGTGTTTGATTAAGAGTGGTATCAAGATCAAATCTTGTGTTGGAGTAGAGTTCTTATAGAAAGGTGCTCAAACCCTATATGTGAGATTTGATTGAAGTATGGAACTAAGGCCATAGTTGTCTGAATTTCATTGATGAGATTCAAATGAATTATGGGTTCTTTTTCCGATGTCGAGTGGATAGGTGGAAGGACTTTGTTCGTGTCTTAGTAAGTAAGATTTGGACAAAGTGCCCTTGAGAGCTTGGAAAGGAGGATTTGTTTAAAGTTTGCTTGAAATAAGTACATAAGATCCTTACGAAGTGCCTTCAACAAAATTTCATGAATGCTCATGGTTTATGACTTTTAATCAAATCGATATGTCATTTCAAATAACACAGATGTTAGTTATCATCAATAGAGTTCGTGAGACGTTCTTAGTTGAATTTAAGTGCTGAAACCAATCTCTGAGTATTAGATCTATAGTTATGCCCCTCGAGAAGATATGAACTATTTGTTGGTTAGAATTTGTTTAAAACTATGAGATGGTTGATGTATAGATGATTATTCTAGATTTCTGCACTTATTCTCTCTCTCTCTCTCTCACTTATATTGTCCAAACGCAGAAAAATACCAAAAGCCAAATCGTAAAAGCATGATGTGCCCAAACAATATAGTTGCTATTTATCAACTGAATTTAGTTGCATTTTGGAAGAGACAGGCCTCAAAACCCTAGCAAACTATTTAACGAGAACAAAGTTAGATGCTTCTAAGTTCAAAATATGTCCCCCTTTTTTTAGTTTAAAACCAACATGATAAGCTATTGAAGTTGTATTAAAGTTGAACCCAATTAGTTTCTGAGTGGGCTAATTTTTTTATAGGATAAAATAAAAGGAATGATTTAAGGAAACTCTAATATTTGAATTTCCAATTAAAGAGATTTTGGTTCATCATGTGATTGGCTAGGTGAATAAGCATGCATGATCTAGAGCAGCCACGTAACTACGAAAATTACCTTGCTGCATTCTCGTAAGGTCACTTTTAACGCACGTTACTCCGCGCGCCTACCGAGACCAAGTCACGAAGGAGAAGTTGTTGCAGCGATACAGACCGATGTGTTGGCATTTCTTAGCCACTACGGATTAGTAACGTTATTGGGTTATTCTTTTTTTTTTTTTTTTTTAATTCTTATTGGCCAAAATATAGCAATAAGGCCCACAGAAATTATAAAATACGTATTAAAAAGTTTCAGTGATATAATTCAGGAATAAAGTGAAAAGTTACTTATAAAAAATAAATTTCTTAATATGTTAACGTAGCACATAGGAACACGAGGTAGGTTAGTATGGAATGAAAACGGTTCAACAGTAAATCGCGTAATTGGCTGGATAAGGATGTATTCCAATATACCTACGCAGACTTTGTCATATATACGAATATAAAATGTCAAAACCCTTAGAAAATGATGCTTATTTTTGTCGTATTTTTCCTATTTCAATGGCGGAAATTCTACATATGTCTATTACTTTCTTGCAGCCCCTATTGTTTATGAACACGAATCATTCAATAAGGAGGAGAATGCGAATAAAAAAAACAGGGTTTAGTGGATGACTGGACGATGATGATCAAGTAAAAGCTGGCCCTTGAATAATGTTTTGACAAATATTCACGTCTGTCTTCCTACACCTATAAAAATGATAAATTAACAAAACTTCTATCGTTTTATATACTTATTTTCTCTAGTGAAGTATACATCCGATATTAAAAAATGTACAAAATTTTTCCTTCAAATTTTTATTAGAAATCCTAAAACCCATTAATGAAATCCAAACGTTTTATTTATAACTTGGCCCACACACAAAACCATTATAATATATACTACAGTGATATAAATACTATATATTCTAATGGGATAGATGTGATTCAATTTTCCTATTCAATAGTTATAAATTGTTTACTAATTAAATAAATAAATAAATAAATCGGCCCACACGGAAAAGAACCAGGACCACAGTCCCGGGCCAATAGTAATTGAATTCTTCTAGCGTAGTGCGCCTACCCTTTGATTACAAAGACATAACAGTAACAAGCAATGTGGATAAATTGTAAGTTGCCTTTCACATGGTGGAATCTCCATATAAAACGATTCAACTTCTAGTGTCATCCCCTCTTTAAAGTCTAAACCAAGTGCACCGTTTTCTTTTTCCAAATAGTAGATGTTTGCATTTGTGTCATGGATTTATGTGAAGCTCGTATAAATGGGAGCTAAGACGATTGGGACTTAAAGCATTTGATTTTGGCAGTTTCTTACTCTGTATTTATAGATAATCATTTCGATAATTGAGTTATTGGTCTAATTTAAATATATGAATGTTCTTTTTTGGGCTATTAATAGGCCTAGGATACAAAACCTAACCCAATTTTGTGGGTGCTTTGGATATCTGGCTTAATAATCTTAAAACAATAATCATTGTATCAATTCATGAACTTTCAACTTTACTTAATCATCTTATGCACAAAAATAAGCCAGAAAAGGTCCTTTTGGTCTTATAAAGCTCCTTTCAACTTGTTTCAGTAAGTTTTAACCATGTTTCAATAAGTTTTAAGCTAAATTATTTAGGAGTTGGGCTTGTTTTAAAGTTTGAGCTTGAGGAAGTCCATTTACAAATCCAAAGGCCAATGGATTGTAGAGGATAAGGAGACCTTAATCAATAGCTTATCTAATTCATCCATTTAAGAATCATCTAATGGTTGAGATCAAATATCGAACTCTATAGATAAAGAAGCCTTACTCCTCATTTCACACCTTTTGAGCATTTATAAACTTTGTTGAAATGTTAAAACTTTGCTGAAATTGCTCCATAAAAGATCAAAGATCCAGTTGATCAAGAACAAATTAAGAACGAGTAAGAATATCATAGTTGATCTATTTTCTCATGTGCATACTTGAGGAAATAGATTTGTCTATTCTTCCTCCCGATGCCTTTTCCCAATAATATTCATATATACATCATCAGCTCAAGACTTCCCTAGATTGATTGATGAACCTTCTTTATGTAGTTGGCTAGTTATAGCAACCTTGCATACAATGTTTTCTTATTATTTCAATTAGGGATAATGTAAAAATCACTAATTGAACTTTACATGTTTTTAAAATTTTAGACTTAAAGTTTAAAATTGTTAATTGTTACACCCGACTAAACCTTTATTTGTCAAATTTTATACCTTAAGTTTGGATATGTCAAATGTCATATCTTTATCTTTATCAGCTTTTCCTTGTCTATGTTTACTACATGACAATTAGTTAAAGATTATAAGATAGAGATGAGATAAGAATTTAACCAATAAAAGTTTGACTATATGTAAAATCTTGTAACTTTGAACTTCAGGTGCGAAATTGAAGAAACAATCAATTAAAGTAATGATCTTGATTCTAT
The DNA here is from genome assembly GCA_024138015.1 of Lumnitzera littorea. NCBI lineage: Eukaryota > Viridiplantae > Streptophyta > Magnoliopsida > Myrtales > Combretaceae > Lumnitzera > Lumnitzera littorea. Next base: position 38,188,006 of record JAMXBB010000006.1, on the reverse strand, counting down.
CCATTTAAATTACTTCTTATACATGATCTATATATATACATAATATATATCTATTTATGCTGGAAAGTGTATGAGAAAGCAAAAAATTTTAGGAACTTGTTCAATAAATTGAGTGCTCTAAGATGTACTAATCTATATAATAGATTGATCTAGTCTTGCCCATGGTCTTTTATCCTTGTTTTTTTTTTTTTTGGTATTTCACGTAATGTGTCTTTTTTACTCATTTTATCTACCATTTCTCTTATAATTGTGTGCTTTGTGATCTCTAACAGAAAAAAAAAATTTCTATCCCGGTCTAATCATTAGAGTTGAAACAAAAAACATTCCATCTCATGTGATCTTAGGGCATACACACAAATGAGGTGCTGTTATTCCTAAGCGAGTCCTTGGACCGCATATTATCTCCTCTTCAAAACTGAAAGACATTAGACCTTTTTTCATAGAGTATGTGGGAGTTAGTTGGACCAGTGTGAGCAGTTTATGCATCCTATCAAGCCAAAATTAATTTAGGAGCCATGTTCCATTTTCGTGGAAGTATAAAATATTTGTTTGTCATTTTAGTTTAAAATAAAGGTCACAGGATGAAGGATTTAGAACCTTTTACTATTTCAGCTTGATCGGATGAAAGTGTAAAATTTGCCGTGTATTTGGTTAAATTACACTGATTTTTTTGAAAAAAATTTCAAAACTAAAATGTATTTCAGAAAAGTTAATACATTTAAGTTTCTCCTATAATATAATACCAAGCCAATCCTTTGTATAAATAAGAATTGTCATTATTTCTTAAAACCACTTCATTACCTAATTAGATTCGTCTTAGTCATAAAAATATCAAAGTTGGTCAAGAAAAATCTCGGATCATACGATGAGTTCACCTTAAAAAACATAACAATAAACGCATATTCATACAGGAGGCGGACTTGAACCAATACATTAGAGGAGAATATTTGAAGCATGAATAATTTTTTAAATGGTGTAGATGCGATATTTTAGAAGTTCAGTATATCTTCTTAATTTAATTAGTTCTTATTGGGTGTCAATGTCATTGTAATTCAATATAATTTATGCATTATAGTAAGAAAACTTGTTGTATTCATGGGTACATTAAAATAAAGATTCATTAGATATTTAACACTTTTTTTTTATATGGTGTACAAGTGATGGATAAATAATAATTATATTCGAATACATAATAATAATAATAATACATATTCTATACATCGATCTACCATTACTTATTGATCACTTATACATACACGTGCAGTGTAATAATCAATACATCTTTTCTTGGTACCTCAGCATGTACACTACTTCTAAAGTTCCACATTCCATAGTCAATTTCTTCCCCATGTGCAGCACGAGCTGACCAAAGCTTACCAACCTTGCCCCACTAGGGCTACTTGAAGATCTTCTTCTCTCTCTTGCTCACAACATTAGGCACCCGGTTGCCCTAATAATTGGACAAGTCATTAGGTGGTGGTTAACAAAGGGTAGAAAGATTCGCGGTGTCGTCTTGTCATTGGTGGCACAGCAACACCAATAAAACGGTGTGCTTTAACTAATTTGCGAGACACCAAGCCATTTGGCCTCATCTCAAAGGCTATGTTTCTTGAAGTTGTTCTAAGGTGGACCACTTCGACCTTACGTTTGGTATTTGATGCGTCCCTTTAACTTTGGCCCATATTTAAAATTACATCTACATTATCGCTTGACGTGCCACGAGTCAAGATAACAAAAGTTCAGGTAAGTCGATGCAAATATGGTCCCTTCTCCTTTTCCATACGAGCTTACTTTTTTTTTTTTTTTATATTTTTAAAATTGAGGGCATTTTATGCTGATCTCCGAATGGAATAAATTTAAACAATCCCTTTCCTATTAGTTGTATAATATGTAGTCCGTTAAAAAAAAAAAAATTGAATACTTAAACACTAAAATCTTTTATAAAAAAACACTTTTAGATAAAATTTTAGTATTTTGCCTTTAAATAAAAGAACTAATAAGTATTAATATTACAAAAAATTATATCAAATAACAAAAAAAGAGAAATCCTCTTTTTTAAAGATTTTTTTAAACATTTTGTTGTAATTTTTATTATATATTTTTTTTTGGGATATTGATTTATCTTTAAGGGGTAAAAATGAGGATTTACATTTACATTCTCTCAATTTCCAACATTGTCCCCTCTTTAAATGTTGTAATTTATAATAAATAGTTAAGATTATAAAGAAAGAGAATGCATCACAATGATGTCACAAGGTAGTTAAAAATTTTAAATAATTTCAAATATTAATTTGTAAACTTAGAGGATAAAAATTTGGAGATTGCATCACAATAATGCCTTAAGGTAGTTAAAAAATTTAAATAATTTCAAACATTAATTTATAAACTTAAGAGATGAAAAATTAGAGATTGCATCACAATGATGTTATAAGATAATTAAAAACTTATATAATAATTTTTATTTAAGAAACAAAACTATATAGTACCATAGAACTTATGAACGTAAGTTTTAGAGTTAAGCAAAAACTAAATTGAGCCTCGTGGTTACTCTTTCCTTCGACCCGAGAGTTCAGATAGAAAACCAAGGGGTTAGATTTAGTCACTAAAAACCAAACTAGACCTTGAATTATATGTATATTCCACACACACACACACATATATATATATATATAACATTCATCGACAGACCTAGAAGAGGTGGGGCTCGGAAAAGATAAATTATTTAAAGTTTTTTAAAGAAATTAAAAAAAAAATACAAATTATGTGAAAGTTTCAAAGAGCAATTTCTAAGAAGATAGTAGAAGACCAAGTGATTAGGTTTTTAAACTCATAAACAAGAGGATTGGCTCACATTTCATATAAGGTTGCATTTATTTTTTGGTTACTTAGATGATATTCTCTTTATTCTTTTCTTTCTTTAAGGCTTTTTCATTGCAATAATTAATAACATTAAATTTTATTCATTATAAAATTATGCATTAGAAGGTATTGCAGATGCAATCCCTAATTCCTTATGTATGTATAAGAAGCAGTATGGTCGCAACAATAAACATATATATATATATATATTTATAAGTAATTAGAATATCGACTTCCATATAAGCTAATTGTTACTGTAAGTCCGGGTTCCAAGTCCCATAATTCTGCATCTGCCCCTGGTTAGACTTCTACTCATCGTCATATTTTGTTAGTTAAGTTATATGAGTAGTTTAGAATTTTTCTTTTTCCGAAAATTCTAATTTACACGTGTCTCACTGAGTGTGTATTTCTAGTTTAGTTAAAATTATGCAATGTTATATAGTATAGAAGAGTTGATGAGAAATAAGACGTTTCTTCTAACTTGTTGAAAGTTAAGGATGCCTGAGTCCACCGAAACTTGAAAAGAGACGAGAAGAAAGTGGGCAAGTAAGACAGAGTTTAGTTGGGAAAGGAATGACACATAAATTTCCACTTAGATTCGTCCTCGAGCTGGTGCTTTCATAGTGAGAAAGGTGGTTAAAAACATTACGGCATCTAGAGGTGAACGAGATGAAATATAAATAAATTAGGATTATAAATTTAAAGAGATTCAGAGATCCAGTGGAAATATATTACATCACTTATAAGTAAAAAACAAGGGAGAAATTAACCATGTACTGTAGAAAATTTCCATGCCAAGGGTGGGGGGAAAATTTTCCACCGAGGAGGTTATGAAATTTATGAGTGTAATTGACATGTATTAATACTTGATAATTCGCTTATAATAAGAATGTAACCGGGTGGATCGTTATGAGGTGAGTCATAATAGGATACTCGATTTGTCCGTTCTACCCAATATGCTAAAAACCCTTTAGAATACTACTCAATAAAGTTTTTGAATGAGTTTTGAGATATAATTAAAAATTTGTTAGAGTTTTGGGATAGGTTATGAAATTTTTAAAAACCTGATGAGAAACTCATTATCAAATAAAAAATAATAAATTAATAATATAATATTAACTAAAATTTATAATACCTAAGATAATAAATAGATGAAAATAGGGATCAACTATTTTCTATTGGTATTTATGAATATGTATCTATGTAAGAATTTTTTTTTTATTGGTTAAGACAAGGTGGTTGTGTATTTATTATATAGTTGAAATAAATAGTTAGGTAAATAACAAATTTGACTCAAATATTGATTATATACTTAAAATCAAAACATATGAAAAAGTAAAAATAAAACCTATATAGATCATTAAACTTATTGTATAATAATACTACTAAGTGCTCTATCGATGCCATGATAAGATATATAGGATGAAGAGGGTATAACAAATGGATTCATTAATTCTTATTGTGTTACTCATATTCTGTAAATAATGCAAACAAATTTCTCACATAATAATTAATAAATAAAAAACTAGTCATTTAGCTAACAAAAAAAAAAAAAAAAATTATAAACAAGTTTAGCAAGTTGGAAAGTAAGTACCTTATTAGGACAGGGGTAGGCTCTGTGTATAGGGTTTTGACAAGTTTGTGAACCCTGTTAGTGTAGCAGGACGAGTTATGAGTTCCTACGACTCATCCCAAGCTTGTCCCATTTACATCTCTAGCTTACAAAGTAAAACTTCATCATATATTTTTCAATATTGTCATACGTTAAGTATGGTTTGAATTTGATCAATAGATTTCTTTGATCTTTGAATATTGTCAAACCTAGTGTCGAATGGAAATATATTGGATGATACTAATGCATTTCAATTTTAGGTGAAACAACTTTTCCATATGAGAAAATATATGTTCAAATGATGTCTTCGATGATCATCCAGTGTGGTGGTCGGTTGATTCAGCCCCAAAGCATTCAACTAAAATGGTTGCCTTTGTGTCCTCCGTAAGTCCCTATTCTATTTTGTTTCCATTACTCTAATTAGGACTTATAAATTTGAACTTATCCCTAATTGTTATTAGAGCCAAAGATTGCATTCCTAGATGTATTTAGTACAAAGCATCCACCGTAGATGGATTGTGTTAAAGCTATGCTGTGTGGTCGTGGATTGTGTAAAGCTTTATTGTACATTAGATTGATTGAACATGCTTTAGTAAAAACACTTGTTGTTTTGGTGCTCTTGGTAGGATATTGATAAAGATGAAGATTGGCATTTATACTTGCAACAAGATTATGCAATAGGCTATTTAGGCTATTCTTTGTTTGAATTTGATTTCTAATGGAGATTCACTAAGTGTAATTCAACTTGATTTATGAAAATGGACAACATTTATACAAATATAGTGGTTTGGTTATTTGAATCCTAAAAAGGTTGAACCCAAGTTGTTCCTTATCTTTTTTTATTCTTTTAATCTTTTGTGTTTGCTAATTTATTGACCTAGTCCATTCACCAATTGAGGTTCAAAAAAGGTATTTATCTATTGCAAAATAGAAGGTTAAAACAAAAACTTTAAGATAACTCTAAGTCCCTATCATGTCAGTACTATTAAAGAATGAGTTTTAATATTTAAAACATGTTGTTAGGGTTATTTCATGAAGAAAACTCACAAATTGAGGAGTAGTCAACTTGAAACATAAGCCCTAGTGAGTAGATATCTACTTGTTGTAGGTAGATTAATGCCTACTTGTAAGTAGATTTTCAATATAACTTTTAGAAAACTTGTAGGTGGATTTTTATACATTGTAGGTAGATTTATTATTACCTATGAATGGATGTACTAATGTGGCTTGTTTATGTATGTATGAATATGCATGAAAATGATCTTGTATGTGATACACTATATGATTCACTGTAGTGAACTTCTATAGTCAGTTGTGCTTGGAGTACATCTATAATGTGTCTCATTGTGTGCTTGGTTACTCAGTGGCTAGGGTTCTCGTCCAGTTAGGTCATGCCTATGCTTAGATTGTATCCATGAAGGTAGTTCATACTAACAAACACTCTTTAATGTTGGCTATGCTTGGTTGCTTAGTTATTGTTTACTTAGGTATTATGCTTGATATGTATGTATTTCAAGTTTAATGTTTGCTAGATTGCATGCATTTCAAGGCATTGCATGAAAACGACTTGTAAATTAAATTTTACAACATGCTTAGTTTTTACCTAATTTACAAAGCTTAGGTATGTGTAAAGGTAATTTTATTATTGTTGTTTTACTCCTAGGCTATACATTTAGTTGCTCGATTATGCATTAATACTATCAATTTGCTTTGTTAGTAGTATGTCATTTGCAATTTGCTTAGTTATGGATTAATACTTGTGATCTACTCAGATTGTGGACTACCATTATGCTTTGCTCAGTAAGATACCAATATTTATTATATACATTAGCATAGCATACCTAATTGAACCAATCTTTATGTGAGGACTATTTGATATACCTACTTTATTTATTATTATTGCTGTTTTCTCTAGTTACTTAGCTCGACTAGCTAAGGGAATAAAGTGTTTTAATGTATGAAACAAGTATAAAGAGACCATCCCAGTAGTGGGGAACTTGAGAGCACATAAGAAGAAGACTAAAGCGTTTGTGGATTCTTTAATAGCATAGTTTAAAAATAGACAATGATTCAAGCATACCCTTTTGACTCTATGTAGCTCTTTCAAATATAAATGAAAAGAAATATTAGTTGGTTTCTAATATGTAGCTATGTTCAAATTTTGTTAGGAAGTAATAGGCTAATGAGGAAGGTCATTGACCTACTTGTGTTAAAAATGATTCAATTTAAAAAATTAGAGTCATCAATGTAACTTCTAGAGTTTTCAAGAATGATTAGTGTAATTTACCAGAAAAAAGAAAAGTAATTAAAAATGAAAAAGTACACAAACATTTCATCTATGGAACTACATATATCTTGGCAAAAAAAAAAAAAAGCAGAAAATTAAAAATACCTTCTAGATGGTTACTTATTTTTAATTGCTTTAAAGAAATAAGACAATAGAAATAAAAGGAGATATAATCCAATCTACATGAAATTGTAAATATAAATGAAGTAAGATTGCTTGCAATTAATCAAATTTCTTATGATATTTATAGCAGAGTTGATTATAATTTAGTCAAGTTAGATCTGTTTGAATAGGCTATCAATTAAGCTCAAACTTTATGCTGCTTTGGTCTTATAAATTCGAAAATTAAATCAAAATTTAAATATAAATTGATTGTCATCCTTTTCAAATTGACTTTGGGTTTCATTATAAATTTAGCTAAAGCAATATAATTTTACCCAAATAATCAAATCCTAATTAGGATATGTGAGCTTGATTCAAGCTCTTTGTTTAACACTTCCAAGTCAAATGCTTACAAATCAATCAATACCTATCACTAGAAGTGTCTATTCTTCTTTTTCTTTTTCCACCTCCTTTGAGACTTCTTGAGCCAACTTTCCTCTATTTATATCCTCATCCTCTCTACAACCAAACCCCACATATCTCTCTCTTCTCTCTCTGAATGTAAGAGTAGTACTATGCAAAGCATGGAAACATCAATCCTTATGAACACAAAGACAAATGGTTCAGCTTGTACCCCATCTCCTTCACTTTGTTTACCATCTTCTCCAAATACTCCAACTATAGTAATGAGTCCATGTGCAGCTTGTAAGATATTGAGGAGAAGATGCGCAGAGAAATGTGTTTTGGCACCATATTTTCCTCCTACTGAACCTGCCAAATTCACCATAGCTCATCGTGTCTTTGGAGCTAGCAACATCATCAAATTCCTTCAGGTTTGTTACCACATCAACGTGCCTTCTAGCCTCGTTTAAAAATTATGCAGAAATATTTACACATTTTCGTACGTTAACCTTAAATCTTTTATAAACTATAAATCAATACTTTTGAAATTACATAATTTCCTTATCAAACAAGATACAAAGATCAAAGAATATACTTTATAGAGTAGTCTTTATTGGTATTTCAACCCAACCACACACATAGATATACTTTTGTGTGTGTGTGTGTGTATAATTGAGTTGCTTTGGGGTCTCTACACTTAAAAAAAAGAAAAAGAAAATCCTATATATTGTTTACTAGTGCCATGTTTTTGTCCATAAATTATATTATCATACTATTCTGCATAATAATAATAGGTAAATAGACTACTATTTTAGCAATACTCTTAATTAAAAAATTAATATATCACGTCTTCATTCAAAGATATTGTTACCTTATATGATGTAATGATCCGGTGACTAGACATCAGGCGTGATTCATTGGTTTATCAAGGATGTTAGCGGATTCACACCTTTGCGGGCTTTGCATAACTAACTCGGATCCCAGTTTTAGGATTTGACATATTGTCGTGATGGCATGTTGACTATTATTGCATTCACTGTTTTCGTGTAGGAAAAAAGGTTTTATCCACTGTTCGGATATCTGCACATCTATAGAAATTTTAAAAAGACGAAATCTGCACTTAATTAATAGTTGAGGAGGATCTTTTACAATTATCTCCTTTTTTTTTCTGTGAAATTATTTTATTGACTGAAATAATGGAGGCTTTCCACTTTTTAGGAATTGCCGGAATCGAAGAGAGCTGATGCCGTAAGTAGCATGGTGTACGAGGCAAGTGCAAGGATTAGAGATCCCGTTTATGGTTGTGCAGGAGCGATATGCCAACTTCAGAAGCAAATAAGTGAACTCCAAGCACAGTTAGCTAAGACACGAGCTGAGCTTGTTAACATGCAGTGCCAACAAGCAAATCTTATGGCCATGATATGCATGGAAATGGCTCAATCTTCCCAGCTACCACTCGAGCAATCATCAATAACTGGCGACTTCATTGACATGCCTCAGAACTCTCTGATGAGCACTTCCGGCCTCCTTGACGACAGTTATAACCTGAGCTCATTGTTATCGGAACCTCTTTGGTCATGATAATAATGCGGGGATTTATGTATAAAGATCCTTTTAATGGATGTTTCAGACATTCATTTGCATTTTAGTGAAATGTAGTCATTAAAATCGTGTTTTGACAAATTTTTCCAACGAAATCTTCGCGTTTCTAAGCTGTTTCAACATGTAGTTTAGCACCAAGAGGAGAAGCAAAAGGGCAAACAATTATGAATTTTGGGCCCCTAATAGATGTAAGGTACCAAATGCAATGGGGTAGGATCGATTGGTCCCATTGCTCATATTAAGTAGACGTTTAGTTGGATAGATATATTTGCTCCTTCATGTAACATGTAATATATTGGATAGAGACTAGTGAAATTTCCTTTTTTTATGCAAATAATTGAGCCCTTAAGAGACTTTATGGTACCTGTCGATATCATTGCTTAAGATTGATGCTTCATGACCTTGTCGTTTAAACTTTATTGACCAACCTAACATCATTGTTGTTTGCTAAGGACTAAGATGACTTTTATGTAAGCGTAAGCTAACACTTGGTATGTTTTGGTATCATCTTATGTCTGCTTTAGTCGAAAATATCTATTATTAACTATATTCATAAACATTTGTTTAACACCTGAGAAGTGTACACTATTTATAATAAATGTTTTATCATATGCCGCAAATGCTACATACTATGTAATTGTAGCTGGATGCTACAAGAACTCAATATGTATAAATTAGTCTTTCTATCAAAATCGTGGATATCAATTAAGTTTACTCTCTCCAAATATATAAAATTATCAAATTACTTGCAGGCATTAAAGGGAAAAGAACAATATTTAAATACTTAAATGCGTAAAATATTTCTAATAGCTTTCGAGGCATATTACTTTGGTGTATATCAAACCTACAGGACCGATTCACTCATGACTTGGTAAGTTTATATACCTGTCTCTTAGAGCGATCACTTTGGAAGTTCAGGCATAAACACCTGACCAATCCTTTTAATCAATCGAAAACATTACAGTACTGTTGATTTGTTTAGCTTGTTCAATAATCGAATTGGCAAGTTGCTTGCATTTAACTCGCAAATTAAAGTGGATTAGGTTAAGCCAATTTAATTAATCTACCAATTCTTATTTTTTAATAGGTCCAAGTGAGATGTTGCCTATTGACCCATTTTATATAATATTTATTTATTCATTATCATTATTATTATTTTTTTTTATACTAACCACCTTATATAGATTATTTATATTTTTGAAATATATCCTGATGTTATTATAATATCATCATCTTTCTCGTAAAATCAATTATTATTAGACATGACAAAATTTCAAGGGGTAAATTGAGAAAAATTAAAAAAAAAAAAAGGGGTAAGTTGAGAAGATCCATTTCTCTTTATATATTCAATCCACTTGATTTTCTATTTATTGTCAAATTATCCCAAAATGGATAGAGAGTAATTTTATAGTTAATTATATCCAAAAGAACAAAAAAATAATTACCTATTCTCTTAAAATATATTTATACTTATTTTGTAATGAGATGATATATTGATTCGTTTAACCCATTATATCCTTAAACATGCTAGATTAGGGGATTAACTTAAAATTAGTAATTTATGTTATTATATCGTATCCTGTTTTCATATCTAAATGGGTTTGTGTTAAAAGAATTTCAATTTGTAACACGACTCGTTTATTAATCATATATAAATACCTCAACTTGTGATTTACTGTGTCTTGTATCTAAGTTGGGTCTGTTTATCACCTTTTTTAATTATATATTAATTTGTTTAAAGTTACATTTTAAGCTAATATTGGTTACTTATTGATACAATTCTTTTAAGATGCCCTATTTAATTAAGTACTTTCCTTTTTTGAGGTGTCATATATACTATTAGTATTAGAATACAATGTATTCAAATATTTAATCAAATAGGTTATTACTCATTTTTGGCAAGCAATAATTAATTATTAATTACTTATTAGTTCTCTAAAGATCTAAATAATTTTGAAAGATGAGAAAATTTTTTAACTAGTATATTGATTATTGTTTCATAACGATTATACCACTCTTAATGAACCTTGTTTGGAAAAGTTCATGATGGCAAGCTTTACAATCTAAATCCTCCAAATATTGATTCTGGTTTTGGCATATATTAAATCCATGTAAGCTTCATAATATGGTCTTGATCAATTTAGTTTAATTTACTTGGTTTGTTAAGTGTTATAAAACAATTTACAAGAAAAAGAAAAAGAAGATTTCTAATACATATATGTAAATTTCTATATGAAGTCTTAAATAAAATCAACAACAAGAGTGAAAAGTGACTATTGATTTCTTCTCATAGTTCCTCTCTTGTTAGTGTAGTGATACAGTACTCATGCAACAATGCTTACAACAGCTTGTAGCTATTGTTAGCTTTCGTTACTTAATTTGTGTAGAACCCTAATTAGAGTCAAATTAGCAATTCTTTTTAGATTATAGAAGAGATGAATTTCTTAGAAGAAGAAGACTTACTTAAAAAAAAGAAACAGTGCGATTACCTAGATATGGAAGTGAGATAAAGAGGGAAGAAAGAGTAAACCTTAGCTGTAACATGATTTTTTTACATTTTGCTTTTGAGATATTTTTTTAAAATTTTGTTTTATATTACTGCATTGGTGGAGAAAATAAAAAATACAACTAAGAATGAAAATATAATTTAATGTTAAATGAGTTCATGGGTTAAATTTAGATTTATTTATGGACTCTATTTATTTAAACAGATTTGTAAACAAGTTTGATCTCCTAGATATAAACTTGAACATAAATTTAGTTATGTTTAAATAGGTTTGACCTATTTAGGTTTTGTATCGATTTTTATAGATTAACTCATTTAAATCGTATTGTATGATGTCGTGTTTGAATTTATTGTGTCAAAGTCTCAAATTACCAACCTTAGAATGACTTGTCTAATTTGCTAACTCATGATAGGTTAGTTTGGATTAAGAAAACTCAACTTTTGTCACAAAATGGTTAATAATCCATTAAACCTAGCTCGATAGTGTTTGAGTAGGGTTTTAATTCGTCTGACCGACTTATAACGCTCTATATACATCAACATAGCAAGTGTTAGACCTAATATTATAATTAGGCGTATTTAGGAAATTTCCTCTCTACAAACCTATTAAATTCACTCCTTGCAGCCACTGACGACACATACGAAAGTGATATAAGATAAGTACTAAAAGATTACGATGGAATTCTTTTGTGCTAGACATGTGGCCTAGTTCATAGTGGTAGCTAGCCATTGAGTCTTGGAAACACAATCACGTCTCTATAATAATATAGGAAAATAGTATAGAAAGTTTTCCTTTGGCTAAAGAAAAGAACTTCAAATTGATCGCCAGGCATTTTCGCCAGTAAAATGTACCGTAGGTATAATCTCATTAATTTTTCACGTGATACACTTGTTTATACTCTCTAAAGCTGCAGCTTTGTTTGGACTATCGATATCTAGTAATTAGACCTTCTACAACCCCATCCATCGTGCTTGCCACACTGTAGTCTAACTAATCCGTGCTTAATGGATTGCATTTTAGCTTCTCTATCAAATAGATTATGATCTACCTAAATTCATCAAATATAGGCGGCATAGAGCATAAAGATTACATCTTACAACTAAGTCTTCAAAGATTACATCTTACAACTAAGTCTTCAGTGACAGAGGCAAAAACCCTATAATAGTCATTGTGAGATTCATGACACGACCTAATACTCTTAATACTTCCATCAAATACATATTCGACAATGGCATATACTTCAAACCTACATCTTAACAAATTGGAACAACAGAAAGTGTGCTCATAAGGATCTAACTCAATGATCACTGCGTCTTCAATTTGATTACGTTATCTTAGCCTAATACCATAATCAATACCACCCCACAATAAATTAAGAAATCTAACAAGTCAAATTCAAAAAAATCACTAAGACCATTGTTGAATCTGAGGAAATGAATATTCTACGTATGTAAGCCGGGAACACTTGCCGATTCTTAGAATTCTACTAAACAGAAAAATACAGTAAAATTGTTGTGGAATAGACTCTTTGGAAGTAGTAAAGCAATTAACATATGATATTTGTCCGAACGAATACCCTGGTGTAATAATTTAAATGTAGGGCTGTTCTCCCGCAGTTTGAGGAGACCTAAATTTTTCACAATTATTGGGAGTCAATACATCTAATTTGTTGTTTTGTTTATCTAAACTCGTCGGTGAGGATTGATGTTTATTGTTAGCAGGTTCTTTTTCCAGTTCTGCATTTGACTTTGTTGATTTGATCTAAAGTTATTTAAAAAGGAACGATTAGGACAAACTGCGATTACAACCTAATAATACAGATATGGACTCTCAAAACTCTCTGCTTTAATCTTGCAAATACATCTGAAAACATACATGTACTACTAAATCCTCACTAAAACTCTTTTAGCGCTTGTAGCAAGGACTTAGGAATTTTAACAATGGATGGAGAGTTTGTTTATATTTTCGAAGACATGGAAATATAAAGTCACATCTTGAGAGTTAATGAGATCTATGGATACCTGATAATATTTAGTAAATTCCCGGTTAATTCAATTTTAGCTTTTATTTTTAATTATCATCTGCAATACCCATGTTTCCTAAGGCTATGTTTGGGAAGGGAGAAAGAATTAGGAGGGATGGACAATAGAAGGAATGAATTAGGGAGGAAAGAAAATGGAAGGTAAAAAATAGTACATGTTCTTGTTTGGTTTGAAGGAAAGAATGTGAAAGGAATGTTTTCTAAAATAATATTTAAAAATATTTTAAACTACTAAATTATTATATTATCTTAAAAAAAATAACAAAACTTTAAAAAATAAGAATATAATTGAAATTTCAATCACTTTTCATTTCAAATCACTCCAATTTAGGTTATATAAGGAAAATTATTCCTTCTAAATCCATCCTTCCCACTTTTCTTCCATTTCCAAAAAAATAAAAAATAAAAAAAATGTATTTGTTTTCCTTCCGCTTGTCTTCCCCTCCCAATTCCATCCTCCATCCCAAACAGACTGTGAAGGAAAACTCAGAAAATTTGCCAATATTATTCGTAGACAAAGCTGGCAGAGGAGCACGATGCTCTGCTCTCCATGGCACTTACATGAAGATATTCTTTTACAGATTCTAGAGTACCAAGCTATGGAACTTTACATTAAAATGGGAGCCCACTCATTAAATCCAAAAAAAAAAAAAAGGGAAAAATATGGAGACAATGAGGGTATAATTAATGTCCTTATAAAGACAGTACGCCATTATTTTGCTTAATAAATGTTTACGAAACCCTAGGTTTCTTGTACTGATGAATCCATATTTCTTGTTATTACATCATTACCGTTTCTTAAGATGTCATCTGTGGAGACATTACGCGTTAACTCTGTCAATATCATTAGGAAAAGATGCTTCTTTCTTGTTGAATTTTGGTCATAGAGAAGAATTTTAGCAACATCTCGTAGGGACCCATTTCAGGACAATATTCCCAACTGCACCTCTTGGTCTCTTATAGATCGGCAACATGATAAATACTCCACGTGTCAACGTTATGGCTTCTTAGTTCTTAGTCCTTCCATGGGCTAAAGAATTAAAAGAAAAATTACACATTGTGGTGCTATTATCCTGGTTTAATAGATCTGGTTTATTTAAGAATATTCCATTTTATATATACTGATGAAGGATATTTATATGCTATATATTGTTCCTCTCTTTTATAATTTTTTTTTTGTTTTTTTTTGTATAGATTATACCATCACACTCAAACTGGTGATAAGGTTAATTAATGCTATATTTGTGCTGTGCTTACATCTTGAGTTCACATAAAATTTTGGTATGGAAGAACGTTTAGGAAATAATTGGACAAATGTTAAATCAAAACGTTACAATTTTAACACTTTTTTCTTTCATATTCTTATTGTGGTTTAATTATTTATTATTATGATTTTTCTTAGTCTTTGATTAGGATTACTTTAACATAACTGAGAGCAATAATAAGTTAAAGGTAGCATAGTAGGCTGGATTGAGGATTGAATTTGGGTCATGTATATAAGAGTTTGACTAATTTTTGCAAGTGCCTAAGTGATCAAATCCAACTGGAGTACAACTCCTTGTACTTGTCCTTAATTTTCTTTTTCTTGGTGTGTGAGACCCACATAGTTCCTTGAGGAAATGTTCGAGTCGGGGTTGGATCACATTAGTTTTATCAGGACATACCAAAGCAGTTTTAATTAAATGCTACGTATATGTGTCCCTAGCTTCTGTTGTTTTTCTTTTTTTTTTTTTTTTCTTTCCTTTTTTTCTATTGTTTAGAGTATATTAAGGGAGGGAAAATTCTGCAATTAGAGGATGAATGAGTCAAATTTAAATAGAGGATTAAACTTTTTATTAGTTCAAATATGGTTTAGTATAATACGGTTAAAATAAAGTGGCATGACACTTTAAATATATAAAACATTCATGCTCTGATATGCAATTCTTAATCTCTATTCAATTATAGCGTCATCTTTTGTATAGACTATTTTAATAATATTTATCCTCTATTTACCTCATTTTGGTAACATCATCAATTTACACCACTTTAAGAACATTTATTTTCTATTTTAACTATCGCAATACTTCATCCTTTATCCAAACTTGACTCCTAGTGTTTATTTCGGTGTATAATTTTCCCCTTATATTATGCATTTAGTTTGAAGATAGAACAGTATCAACAAAAACCACTAAGGTTTAGTGACCGTCTCAAAAGTTCATTGTCTTAGTTATTCTTAAAGGAAAATAAAAAGAATAAAAAGAAAAGAAAAATAGTTCACTATCAGTTCTATATTTTTACTTTGCTGGATGCAAGATCACGTTATTATCACCACGTTGATTCTGGTCAAATAAACATTATAGTACTTGTGGAAAACTAGTTATTAGAGACAGTATGGGTGTTCATCATGCTTTATTGCAATTACCTCATAGTTTGTCCTATGCATTCTATGTGATGTTACAAAGGAATTTGCATTCTCCAGTTTCTGGGAGTGTTGTGATACTTCTAGGCCATTAGAATGTCCCATGTTATTTTATGTTGAGTAATTACATTTTACAAGTAATAGTCTTTTTCCTCGTTAGAGATTACTAGATGCAATTTTATTTACACCAGAATAGACATTACAATTTAAACCAGAATTTCCAGAAAAATCCACCACAACAATTTCTGCAAAAGTATAAAGGTTTTAGATGGGATGTTAGACACCAATATTCGGGTGACCTTTCATTTTTATTTTTATTTTTATTTACTTTTTTTTTTTTCCAGGCCTTCATGATTAGGCTATTGTTCTCAAGTCTCGATGGTCAAGAAGAGATAACATCAATTCTTGCGACCTTGTTCTGTAATCTTTGAATATCTACCTCTAGTGAAGTCTCCGTCTCTCATTCTTGTCCGCGTACAATTAAGATAAGTTGATAAGAAAAATTTGACTTGTAAGTTCTAAATCCTTGGAATTGAATTCTTCATTTTTATTACCTATTAGAATTTCGTGCATTGTGAACTATTCAAAGCAAAGTTTCATCATTTATCGTGAATCCTCTATGAAATCTTATAAAATTTCCAATTTTTTGAATTAAACAATGGAAAGACTATAATAAATACCTAATGCTATTGTAACATTCCAAACCAAAAGTAGTTAATTGTAAAACCAATAGACATTAATGGATCTTTTACTAATCACTTGATTCAAAAGTTTTTTACCAATGTCTATATGTTATTCAGTACTTAATACCGATTTCGTCATACAATCCATATGAGACTAGACTTTATTGGGAATCACAATATCTACCCTTAAACCCTAGCGACATTCCTCACCCTCTCTTCTCCGAAATTGGTCAAAATAAGCCTAACAGCTTTTGTCATGGTTTGTTTTGAATTTTTCACCTATTAGTAAGGGATTGGTTGTGATACCACTTGTAATGCCCTTAGTTAAAGCAGTCATAGCTAGACTAACTAATACTAATTAATTTTTTTTAACTATTTTGTCTAAAAGTTTTTAATTAATGTTGACATATTATCTACCACTTAACTTTTATAAACCAATACCAATTCCCTTAAACAATCCGTATGGGACTATATTTCATGGAATATCACAGCTATATAGTTAAAAAACACAAGGCTTAAAAACCATTAATTAGAATCTACAATATTTTTTCATATAAATCAATACGTTTCATTAATAAATGAAGAACGTATAAGATTGGTTTACACAACAAATCATAAAAAACTAAGAGTTGACAAAAAGTTTGAAATAGAAGTAAATTCAAAATGCTCTATACAAGCTTAACATAAGCTCAAATCTGGTTGGCTAGTAAGATAAGAGGTGAAATTTGTCTCCTTAAATAGACGTTGTTTCTTATGTGCCAGATGCAGTATACTATTGTTGCTAATGCTGTTATCTATGATTTTATGATGGCTGGCTTTAAGTTTGCTATTGCGACAAGGCCATTAGTGGGGCCTTACTAAGAGGTGTAAGAAGAAGGACAATGTAGGATGAGACATATCTATGCCTAAACCTAATAAGAGAACTAATAGTTGAAAAACAAAGGGGTTATGTAATTTAGGGGCATGTCTACAAAGGTAACAAGTGACAAAAGAGGTAATTCCCCAATGGAGCATATAGTCTAAAGTCTAAAGTTTCCTAAGCCATGCCAACCATAGAAAAAATTCATGTCTTAGTATAGTTGTTGTGTCCCATACTACCTTGTGTCATGGTGTAAGAGGAAACGACTGAGCTATGAACTTATAGCCTCATTTTATGGTATAAGAATGCACTAGAGAGGAGCCTCAGTATAAAACATCGGGTTGTTGTGAGTTCGGGTGAATAGAGTAGGGAATGATGAGATTATCTCATAGAGGACCCTTGGGTAAGTTTCGTTCGGCACCATCCATCAGGGAGCATAATCTTGCATTTGTAGGTAAACTAGAATTTGCTCTATCTTGTGCATTATATATTTAATCCACCAGACCACTTAATAACAAAAAAATTCGACCAAATTAAGATAGCGAGTGATACAGATCATCGGGAAGGGATGATATGCAGCTATTGATATAATACGAGCCAAAAAAGTTGGGTCCAAATAGTAAGATGGTTTGAAAGATAAATAATAGTTGAATGTTGAGCAGGAGTCATCGTACACCAATAGTGAATATGACTCATCAACGCTTTACATGAGCTCGAACTATACATGATACGACGCAGAAGTGTAATATGAGGTTGCTCACCACTAGTTCACGCTCAATGATTTAGATAAGAGCTCTTCAAAGTCTTTGTCCTCAACAAGAAAACATAAGCTCAAAAAGGAAGAATAATGTTTGAAATTCAATATCACTCATGTTATGGCCATTACATATTACAAGTATTTATATGTCCCAATTAGGATAAGTCCTAGGTTGATGTAAATTACAAAAAAAGATTCTTACTAAAAAAAGGAAAAGTATGTAATTTAGAAGGGTAAATCCGTAATCAAATGGAAAGGAATATTCTTGTATGGACTGTATGGATATTAGAGAAATAGGGTACGTGTCAACTATTTATTCTATGGTCCTAATGATACTGCTTTGTTGGGTAAAGTTGATTCGGGCAGAGCAGGTAAGGTCGGATGCTTGGTAGTTTAGCTATTTAGAGCTTAGGAAGGGTTGGTCTGATACATGCCCATTCTTCGGGTTGGCCTTGATTGATCGGCTCGAAAGTGGGGCAATTCAGCCTTGGAGATGTGTCAGCTTTGCAGCAAATAGGTTTAATGCTTAGCCTTGGGTTAGTGTGTTGTAAAGAGGTTAGGTTGGCAAAAAGCTGGGCATCTTGGGGGTTTCTTCAATGAGATGGACAACAGAGTACCTCGGTAGGTCGAGATGGAGAATGTATTGCTCTTCAGAGTTTAACTCCCTTTGGATAGCTCGGCAAACCATATATATGAGCCATCAAGTTCGGGAGTGAGTGATTGGTTTGTAATCCTTATTATCCCTTCCGGATTGTTTCACATTTAGGATCAAATCTAGCTTAGCGTCTTGTTGCTCATCTTCAAGAACATACAAATGGAGGTCAGCAATGTTAAAGGAGTCTGAGACTTCATAATCTTCGGGTAATTCAATCCTATAGGCACTAGGATTGATCTTTTCAAACACTTCAAACGGTCAATTGGCTCTAAGAGATAACTTACTCTTTCTTAAACTTGGGAATTGATCCTTACTGAGGTGGATCTAGACTAAATCATTAGGTTAAAATTCTTTGCCCTTTCATCCTTTGCCTAACCTCTCAAGCTTGGTGGCAGCTTGGCTCAGTTGGTTTATTAACTTTTGGTACATTGTCTTGATGGCTTCTGACTTATTAACAGTGGACCAGTCTTTTGGCTGGCTTGGTAGTGGTGTTTGATCTAGTGGAAACTTAGGGTTAAATCTATAGGTGACTTCAAATTACGATTTTCTTGTGATGCTATGCATGGTTTTGTTATAGGCAAACTCAATTATGGGTAGGCACACATCCCAATCGGTCAAGTTTTGCCCAACAGCAACTTTGAGCATGGTTCTTAATGTTCTGTTGACAACTTCGGTTTGTCCATCTATTTAAAGGTGGCAAGTCGTGCTATATAGTAGCTTCGTTCCAAGTCACTTCCATAAGGTTCTCTAAAAGTGACTCATGTATTTCAAATCCCGATTAAAGATGATTGTTTTGGGCACTCTATGGAGCTTGATAACTTCCTGTAAGAAAAGAAAAGACATAGCCAAAGCATTATTAATTTGGGAATAGGGTAAGAAGTATGCTATCTTGCTAAATCGGTCAACAGCCATCATAATAGAGTTCTTCCCTTGGGACGTCCTTAGTAATCCTAACATAAAGTCCATGGTTAGCTTGAACCATAGTTTAGTCGAGATTGGGCAAGGTAAATATTGCCCATGCTTAGCTCGGCTCTTAGCCCTTTTACAAGCATATCTTTCCAATATGACTTGGACATCTCTTATCATTCTTGGCCAAAAGAATCTAAAGGCTACTACTTCATAAGTTTGGTGCTTGCCAAAATGTTTAGACAATCCTCCCTTATGCACTTTGTGCATTAGCAATTGTTGTATGGATCAAGTTGGGATACATAGTCTTCTTGATAGGAATCAGCCTACGACAATTCCTGGGCCAAGGATGACATGTTGGGATTTTAGGCTAACCAATAAAATGTCGAAGCCTCTAAACTCTTACTAAGGCTGCATTAATAGCAAAAGGCTGAGGGATATTGGTACCATCGGCAACCGACTTATTGTTTGTTGAGAAGTCAAGAGACCATACAGCTAAAACCTTAAGGCTATATATCTACTCAGTATGGCATGGAGAGATTAGTGCCGACTAATCATAGAACTTAGCAATTGTAGGCTGACCTTTCAGGTATCTTAGCTAAGCATTGCAAGACTTTAAGGGTTCCTACTCAGACTCGAACATCCAGTTGTCAACTTCACCCAATTCGGATCCTGCTCTTTCTAGGACAGCCCAAATGACTACATGTCGACTTCTTCTACTAAATGCACAGTTTTGTATTGTTGTACATATTTTCTTTTTTCTTTTTAATTATGGGCCCACTTTTTAAGGTTTAAGGCATTATATATTATTTATAGTTTTGCCACTAAGGTTTTAGCACCTGCTGTAAATAGTAACATTTGTAAGCAGCCAAATAGTGAAGAATATACATACAATGATTATACTTAGAACTTTCCTTTTTCGAGTAAGGTTATTATTGAGCTCTTAAAGCTTGCATTTACCGTATTATTAAGTATTGATTAACTCTTTAATCTTTCTTATGTTTTTATCAATCTTGACCTTAAAATTGTGGTGAACCTCTCATTTGAGTCACATAGTGAGTTGTATCTAACCTTCATTTGAATCTTAAGTGACATTTAGTATTCGTGAATTATATCGAACCCTATTTCGAGCTCAACCCCTAATTGTGTTTATGTCTTGGTGTATGATATCCATACACATTACTGTCAAAACCTCATTTTACTTCATGTTCTTTATATCTACTTAAACCCTAACTACCCATTCTGGTTCCAACCTGCTACGTACACTTCGAAGTGTAACATCTTAGTATCATAGATTTAAGAAGACATACGTTTTAGTGTTCTTTAGAGTTTAGTTTGTGGTTTGAACATTTCTATTTATGATCATTCTATAACATAGTAAATTATTCAAGTTCTTAGAAGTAATTTCTAGGTTATTGCTAGTTGCATTTCGTTGCGGTAGTCTCTGTGGAATTGTCTTAATGGTGGTTCTAAGTCGAGTATAGTTGAGTATATCACGTGTTTGTTCAATTTTCTTTGGAAATTACTGTACAGACGAGAATGTCTGAAGATAGTGTCAATTACAATGGAGATAATCTTCTTGGAAATTTGAGGCGACATATTGAAAACTTGGAATATCAAATTCAAAATCTCATTTACTCTATTCAGGAGCTTACTGGTTTAGTCAAAGGCTGCAGACGTGTTAGGTGAGGTGAAAGAAGGGAATAGACGCCCATCAGTACAAGTGGCTCCAATGAGCTTGATAATGATGAGTGACAGTTGAGAAGAGCTACTGAGCTAAGAAGAAGAGAAAACCAACTCAAGTCGAGAAGAGGCAACGATAGAAGTATTGATGTCGAGAACCTGGGAAACCAAAGAAGAGAGATGAGGCTGAGAAGAAATATAGCCGAGCAGAGCTCCAATAGAAGTGGCTAATCCAAGGTGAACCGACTAACTCAGAATGCTAAGGATAAACCTTGAACACCTGGTTGAGGACTTGATAATATAAAGCTTAAGTGCCGACTTTCAGTAGAAGTTGCTAACCTGAAAAGTTCTTAGATTGGGTTCTTTGAGTTGAGAAGTTGTTTAAACGCTATGAATGTGACGACTGGACAAAGGTTAAGTTGGCTTCATTATCCCTTATTGAATATGCAAGCCTTTGATGAGAAAAGTTAGTGGCTAAGCGAGATGTTGAAGGAGAAGAATCGATTAGAACTTGGAGACTTATGAAAAGATTGATGAACCAACGCTTTGTGCCTACATACTTCAAGCAAGAGATGCTCCATGCTTTCCAATACTTGAGGCAAGGTTAAAACACTGTATAAGAGTATCTACAAGAGTTTGAGATTTTAATGATGAGATGTGAGATTGTTGAACTACAGGACTGTGCCATTGCTACGTTTCTAAGTGAACTCTAAACCGACATTGCTAATATAATTGAATTATAGCTGTTTAACTCATTGGATGAGCTGATCAATTTGGCATTGAGAGTAGAAAGACAGAGGAGGAGAAGGCATCAGAGGCTGATTAACTGACTTCAACAAGTTAGCCCTAAACCAGAGAGGTATGTAAAGAGAAGAAGGACAAAGAAGAAGATGGAGAAAGGTGAGTCTAGTCAATTGGATTAAGCTGAGACAAAGAAGGTAGAGAAAAAGAAAGTACCTAGCACCAAGGCTTGAGAAGTTAAATGCTTTAAGTGCTTAGGCTACGGGCATATTGCTTCTTAATGTCCGAATAAAAGGGTCATGAACTTAAAGGGTGAAGGACTTAAAGCTCAAGTAGAGAGTCAAAGTGACAAGAGTTCAGGAGATGAGTTAATAGAAGAAAATGTTTATGCTGATAATCTGGATGAACTCTTATCCATGACAAGCTAACTTGAAAGCAAATCCTGGACAAAGGGAAAATTTATTTCATATTTGATGTTTGGTGAATGGGAAGACCCGTTCCCTAGTCGTTGATGGAGGAAGCTACACTAACATCGTTTCTATCCAGCTAATAGAGAAGATGAAGATGTTAACCTACTTGCATCCCCAAACTTATGGATTGAAGTGGTTTAATGACAAGGATATGGTCATAAAAGAGCTCGAATAGCATTCAAGGTTGGGCAATACGAGGATGAGATTGACTTTGATGTAGTGCATATGAATGCAACAAATTGTTTCTTAGTCAACCATGGAAAAAGCTATTGCTTGAGCCCCATGAACGTTGAGGAAATTTAGAGCCATTCGACACCCATGGTGAAGAGAAAAGGAAAGATAAGTTTTTTTGACATCCAAGCCCATGCTCATTATTTAACGTTGATGACAACTTCTTTTTAGACCCATGACAATGATAAGAATCAGCCTATGATGATCCTCAAGTCGAAGACAACATGTTGGGATCTGAGGCCAACCAATAAGATACTGAGGCCTACCAACTCTTATCGAGGTTGCACTAATAGCAAAAGGCCGAGGGATACTGGTACCACTCAGCAATCAGCTTGTCGTCTGCCGAGAAGCCGAGAGACCATACAATTGAGGCCTCAAGGCCATAGATCCACTCAGTACGGCATGGAGAGATTAGTGCTGACTAATCATAGAACTTAGCAAGGGTGGGCTAACCTTTCAAGTATCTTAACCAAGTACTACAGGACTTCAGGGGTTCCTACCCAAAAAAAAAAATTATGCAGTTGCTAACTTCGCCCAGTTTGGATTTACTTCTTCCAAGATAGCCCAAATGACTGCATGTCGACTTATTCTACTAAACTCACAGTTTTGTATTATTGTACATATTTTCTTTATTTTAATAATGGGCCCATTCTTTAGGGTTTAAGGCATTGTATATTATTTATAGTTTTGTCACTGGGGTTTTAACACCTGTTATAAATAGCAACATTTATAAGCAGCCAAATAGTAAAGAATATACATACACTGATTACACTTGGAACTTTCCTCTTTCGAGTAAGGTTATTATTGAGCTCTTAAAGCTTGCATTTACTGTATTATTGAGTGTTGATTAACTCTTTAATCTTTCTTATGTTTTTATCAATCTTGACCTTAAGATTGTGGTGAACCTCTCATTTGAGTTACGTAGTGAGTTGCATTTAATCCTCTTTTGAATCTTAAGTGACATTTAATGTTCGTGAGTCATATCGAACCCTATTTCGAGCTCAACCCTTGATTGTGTTTATATCTTAGTGCACGATATCCATACACATTCACTATCAAAACCCTCATTTTACTTTCTGTTCTTAATACCCACTTGAACCCCAACTACCCATTCTAGTTCCAGCCTATTGCGTACACTTTGAGACGTAACACTTTTCTTCTTAAGTAGGTATTTGTCCTCTTTGTGATAGTTATCAAGTGTTTGACCATCTTCACATTGTACATAGATGGGTTCAAAGTGTAGATCCTTAGCATATAAGTCCTTGATCATAGAGAATCCAAGTCACCTAGTTTGTAGCTTAATTAAGAGGGCATGTCGTCTTGATAGGGCATTGGCTACTACATTGTTCTTACTATTATTGTACTTGACAACACACGAAAATACTTCCATAAATTTATTCTAATTGGTTTGCCTCCTCAAAAACTTAGGCTGACTCTTTAAATATCTCAAGATTTATGATTAGTGTAGTTTAGAAATTCTTTGGGTAACGAATTATGTTGCTAGACAGTTAAAGCTTGGATTAAAAAGTAAACTCCTTATCATGGATAGAGTAGTTGAGCATTGCTCCTCTAAGCTTCTCATTAAAATAAGCAATAGGTTGGCTCTCTTGCATCAACATGGCTCCTATGCTTAGTCTAAATGCATCATATTCTGCTTCAAATACTTTGTCAAAGCTTGATAGAGCTAAGATTTAGGCAGTAGTCAGTTTCTCCTTTACCTCCTTAAAACTCCTCTACTCTTTCTCTCCCTACTCGAACTCTACTTTTGCTTCAATAGCTCGGTGAATGGGGCCATAATAGTACCAAAAGTTTTTATAAATCAACGGTAAAATGATGCTAGGCTGTGGAAACTTCATAAGTCAGCAAAGCGGATTGGCATAGGCTAATCAGTAATTGCCCTTACCTTCTCTTCATCAACTCATATACCATTACCACTCACAACAAATCCTAAAAAGATCACTTCAGGTCGATAGAAGTCACATTTCTTTAGGTTGGGATAAAGCATCTCGATTGTTCGGAGGTACTTATAGTGAATCTCTAAGTTAAAGCTATAGACCAAAATGTCATCGAAATATATGACAATAAATTTACCTATCAATTCTTGGAGCATGTGGTTAATTAGTCTCATGAATGTGTTTGGAGTGTTTGATACTTCAAAGGGTATTACAAGCCATTCATAAAATTCATTGCAGGTCTTGAACGCGGTCTTCCATTCATCTCCTTCTCGTATTTAAATCTGATAGTATCTAGATTTGAGATCAATCTTGGAGAATATTCTTGCTCCATTTAATTCATTGAGCATGTCATCAAGCCTTAGTGTAAGGTACTTGTATTTGATAGTAATGTAATTGATTGCTTGGCTATCTATACATATCTTCCATGTCCCATCCTGCTTTGGCACTAATAGAGCTAACATGGTACATGGTCTTAGGGACTGTTGTATATACCCTCTCTTTAGCAATTTGTTTACTTGTCTCTACAGCTTGGCCTCTTGTTTTGGATTCAGTTTGTAGGCAAGCTTGTTCGATAGTGCAACTCCTAGTTACAAGTCTATTACATGTTTAATGCTTTCGATCGGGGGTTGAACTTCTGGCAATTCACTTGGGAACAAGTCGCTAAACTCATTCAGCGAGGTTTTCACCTTGGTAGGTAGTAGTTTCTCATCTGATCCTCTCATCTCAAGTAACCTTATGACCAGCAAATAGGTTGGCTCTACAAGCTTCATCTCTCTCTTCAACTTGGCTTAGGTTATTACCAAAGCTTCCTTCTTTAGAACTTAGCTTAGTTGAGTCGGCATGCTTTTAACTTGCTCGGTAGTCATAAGGTTTAGCTTTACCTTCTTGCCTTCGTGCTCTAAGGAACATGTGTTCTTCCTCCCATCATATATCACATTTCAATTGAACATCCATGATTGTCCAAAAAGAAAATGAGATGCACTTATGGATATCATATCATAGAGTACCTCATGTTAGTAGTTTCCAATACAGATTGGCACAACTACTTGTTTATTTACTTATAAGGCTCCTTTATCGCTAAGTTAGCACAATTTGTAAGGCTTAGGATGGGGTGAAGTCGACAACTTCAATTGCTGGACCATGAAAGCATACGCTACATTGGTACAGCTGACACTGTCGATAATTATTGCATACAATGATCCATTTACCTTAAAGCCAATGTGGAATAAATTCTCTCATTGTTCGTCTTCTGGTACTAGGCTCACACTCATCATTCGCTTCAGTACCATAGTCGCAGGCATGAAATTCTCTTCTTCATTATAGATAATCTCCTCTTCCTTAGATAGCTTACTTTGTTTGGTCTTTTTCAATTCTTTTACTTCCTCATTAGTACTATCTACCTCAATGGTCAACACTTCTCCCTTAATCACCATCACTCATTTGTTTGAACATTGTGTGGCCATGTGTCCAAACCCTCGACACTTGAAGCATTTGATCTCATTAGTCTTTCTTCCTGAGCTCTAGTCTTTCGTCTTAAGCTCTGACCTTTCTCAAACTTCCTCGAGATCTCTTTCTCCTCTACTCAAGTAGTTTGAGTAAGTTTGACTTCAGCAACTTAGTTCCAATTACACAAGTCTGCTTGGAACGAGTCAGCTAGGGGTGGGTCAACTGATAAGAGCTTGGAATCTTCCAGCTTGGTGCCTCTTAATTCTTTGGGTAACTTGGATTACCTCCTTAAGTATATCGATGTCCATAGTCTCTAGAACATCTCCAATCTCGTACTTGAATCCACTAATGAATCGAGACATAGTTCGATCTTCTAGTTTGACTACTTCACAACAAATCATCCAACATTTGAAATTCCTTCACATACGACTCAACACTTAATCCTCCTTGCTTTAACTCCTGTAACCTCTTGAATGCATCTTGCAAATAGTAGCTTAGCTCGAAACAAATCTTCTTCTCAAGACTCTTCATTGCATCCTAATTCCTTATCCCGCGCTCTCCTTCTCTTCTGTAGGTGGCTTATAGATTCTTCCACTATAGAGCTACATAGTGAGTAAATTCCAGTACGATAAGTCTAACTTTAGCATTCTCAAGCACCTTATCAATCTTATCTATCTAGTCTAGGTAGTTTTCACCATCACCACTCTTAGAAAAACTAGGGATATGCATTCTTAATCCTTCCATTCTAAGAGCTCAAACATTCCTCTTCTTGGGTTCATAATACTCTTCCTGCTCATCTCCTACTTCCTTATCCTTTTCTTCGATCTCATCTAATGTTAGTCTCTATTGAGAAAACTCTATCCACTCCTTAGCTTGGGGTGGTCAAACTGGGGCGTTAACTTAGCCATATCGATTGTTGCCTCTCTTGGGCAGCTCATTGACTTGGCCTTTGTAGGGGTTAGTTCGAGCTTAATGATTATTTTCATTTATGGCAATCAGTAAGCTAGTCACCAAGTTAGTAAGCCTATCCAGTCGTTCATCCGCAAATTGGGGCATGAAACTTCCTTATTGACCTTAGCCATTATGAGGACCACTCTCTTGGTTACATAGGGTTCCTTGAACACGAGAGTTGGACATTGTTGTTTATTACAATAGATTAATAGCTAAAACACAACTCAAAATTCTTTCCATGAACAACAACAACAAAATAACACTTAACACACCAACAGCTATTACAACCAACATACGATAAGTAAATCAAACACTCACACTCTGTTTTGTGAACAAGAAATAGGGGAAAATAGAGCACTAAATTTCTTTTGCACTAAATCTTCTTAAACTCTCATAACAATAATAGAAGGTTTCTACAACCCACTGTAACAAGTTACTTAGAGTACAAAGTAACAAAAAATTGCTTGAATGTAACCAAGCTCTGATACCAAGATGATACAGATTGTCGGGAAGGAGTAACACACGGTTACTGATATCATGTGAGCCAAAAAGGGTAGGGTTGAACCATAAGATGGTTCGAAAGATAAATGGTAGGAAAATGTTGAACGATGGTCCTTATGCACCAATGGTAGATATGGCTCACAAACACCTCACACAAGCTTAAACTATACTTGATATGATATATAAGCATAATACAAGGTTGCTCACTACTTGTTCACGCTCAATGGTATAAATAAGGGTTCTTCAAGGTCTTGATCTTTAATGAGAAAACATAAGCTCAAGTCTAGGTTGATGTAAATTACAACAATGATTCTTATTAGAAAAGAAAAAGTATATAATTAAGAAGAGTAAATTTGTAATCAAATGGAAAGGGAATATTCTTGTAAGGAATGTACGGATGTTAAAGAAATATGGTACATATCAACCGTCTATTATATGGTCCCCATGATACTACTTTGCTAGGTAGAGTTGAGCTGACCAGAGCAGGTTAGGTCGGATGCTTAGCAGTTTGGTTATTTAGGGCTTGGGAAGGGTTAGTCCTATAAATGGCCATTCTTTAGATCGGCCTCCGCTAATCAGCTCAAAAGTGGGGCAATTTAGCCTCAAAGATATGTCAGGTTAGCAGTAGGTGGGTTCAGTGCTTAGCCTTAAGCTAATATGTCTTAAAGAGGTTAGGTTGTTAGCAGGTCAGGCATCTCGAGGGTTTCGTCGATGAGATGGAGAATAGAGTACCTTGGTAGGTCAGTGTAGATAATGCATTATTTTTCAGAGTTCAACTCTCCTTGAGTAGCTTGGCAAATCTTATGGGCAACTCCTTGAGCTCTAGAGTAAGTGATTGGTCCGTAATCCCTATAAAAAAGCTCATCGTTTACTTTCCATATAAATTGGTTGCATACCAAAGGTCGTAGTTTTAGTAATTTTTCTAGTTCCAAGAGTAAGTTGCGAGGGTCTTTATTGCCCATATGCTACGACCTTTAAGGTATGTAAATTGAATCCAATCTCTCCAAAGCCTTTCCTTCTCTCTTCTACATAAATTCCATAGGTGTTTTACATGAGTGGCCTTATTCCAAATGGACAAATTTGGTATTCCCAAGCCTCTAGTAATTTTTGGCTTATAAACATCCAATTAGTGTAACTTTACCTTGGTAAAAACGATGGGGCTATTGCTCTATAAGAAATTTCTAAGCTCTCTCAATTTGTACCATCACTGACTTTAGTAGAAGAAAAATAGAGCTCTAATAGACTTGCATGGAGAATAATATCAACTTTATGAGTTAGAGTTGGAGTTTACCTGTATAAGATAAGAACTTCGTTGTCTAGACAAGAATTTCGTCATCTAGGAGGAAACGTGATGTAGAATTTTTTCTTGTAAAGCTTACAATCCTGTTTCATCAATTTATAGGAGATAAACAGTATTATTAGGTACCAATAAGTAGAAATCCTTCTTGAAATTTCAACTTCTTAAGAATAGTGTCTTTAGTGCCCTACTACATTACAGAAAGAAGCTCAACTTTTTTCCTTATTTTCTTAGAGTCTTGAAATGCTTGAAAAGATCATTAGCACTTCATTTACATAAGAAGCAAACTCCAAATTTGCTTTACAAAAGATAATCAAATCATCTACAAAACAAAGATGCATTAGATTGTTAGCTTTACATCTCCAATGATAGGAGAACTTAGGATTAGAAGGGGTTTGTCTAAGAATCGAAGAAAGGACATCCATTCCTAAAACAAAGAAAGAGAGAGAGAGAGAGAGAATCTCCTTATCTTAGACCTCTTTTACTAGGGAAGAAGCCACAAATTTCCCATTTATATTGATGGAGAATTTGCCGATAGAGATGCATTGTTGGATGAGGCCACAAAAATAAGCAAGAAAACCCATGCAACATAGGACTTTCACAAAAAAAGGCCTAACTAACATTGCCATATGCTTTTTGAATGTCAATTTTAAGGGTATGATAGGGTGATCCTTTAGAAAGATGGTAACCGATCATTAATTTTTTAGCTAAAAAAATGTTGTCAATAATCCTTCTACTAGGAACAAATGTTGCCTACTCCTTTCCCACCAATGAACATATCACATTCCGAAGGCTATTTGCAAGGACTTTTGATATAACCTTGTGAATAATGTAACAACAGGAAATAGGTCGAAAATCATTGA
This sequence comes from Lumnitzera littorea, assembly GCA_024138015.1. NCBI lineage: Eukaryota > Viridiplantae > Streptophyta > Magnoliopsida > Myrtales > Combretaceae > Lumnitzera > Lumnitzera littorea. Next base: position 38,158,195 of record JAMXBB010000006.1, on the reverse strand, counting down.
TAGACGAAGGGTTAGATACTTTCGGTGCAAGGGAAATGATTGTACTATTAATTTCCTTGAGAATATGACTTGAGGAAAGAGTTTCTTTTAATGTTGCTAAGATATCCCTTTCGATTTGGTCCCATGAAGCTTTGAAAAACTTGGTCATGTTAATCATCTAAATAGTCAAAATATAACTTTTGCTTACAATGTCATCCAAATAGTATAGAAAATCATATAAGTGAATAGATATTTTATGAGTCTTTTAAATTGAAGCTAGATCCTTAACTTTTCATAATTTCATACTTGTTATCATCAATTGCACTCCCACAATATAGTTTATAATCAAGGTACTCATAAATAAATTTCCTAAGCATCATCAATGCTTAAAATACAATCTCAAACATAAATGAGAGGTAAAACCCAAGAATACTATAGAACATATATAATCAAATGGGATAATGCATGCAACCTATACAATATACTAAAATAGCATCAATAAACAAAAACCATACACATGCCCATTTAATTGATCACAACATTAAAACCGAATCTCGGTATATAAATGGATTCTAATCTTGACGTTATTGTCAACACTTAAAACTAATTGTCTTATTAGTTTCACTATTAGTATTAGCCACTGAGCAAGCAGTCCATTATAACAATTTATAGCAACATCCCAGTTTATTAGTATGATTAGTTTATAGTTATCCTCTAGAATACTCAATTTGTGTTATAACATTTAGCTACATTGATAGTATGTGGCAATTTAGTACATAACACTACCATTACTTCATTTTAAATGCATATCCTAATCTTATATGCACAACCATCAATCTATAGTAACTCACATATTAGGATGCGACTTATTAACTTAAGATCTTTTTGAATTTAATGCAAATCTTATAATTATATATAATATAATCGATCAATAACTTATTTTGATTTGTAAAATAGAAAAACCAATTTCACTTATTTTAGTCAATTGGGATCTAAAATTTTTTTTTTTTAAAATTACAAACTTAACTTAGGGTTTTTTGGGTCCAATTCTAAAATTAAAACTATTTCTTAATTATTTGTAATCCTAAATCCTCTTTGCACACTTCCACATAATTTACCTATTTAGCTTAAATTTCTAATTCTCTTTAAACTCAGCATAAAATTTGTAAATCCATTAACATACTTTTATTTTCTAATTTTGGGATTATGCACTTGAAGGCCATTTCTTCATGTATGGATCCCCTAAAATTTCTAATCTTAAAATTCCTAAGGTTCCCTTCCTTATATTGCTAAATGTGGGATAATAAATATAAACGGTTAATATTAAATCCTCTTTTTGGGTATAATCTAATCACTTATTGTTGCTTTTCAATTTATTTAAATCATGTAATATTTTGATTACCAAATCAAGTTAGGTCAATTTTTAAGTAATTCAACATTTAAGGAAAATATTCTTTTTGAAAAGCTTCTCAACTTCCTTTCCTTACCCTCATATTACAATATATGAGTGAGGCAAGTAGATGTTGATTGCCCATTAAAAGAAAAAAGAAAAGCACAATACAAAAATTCTTACAATTTTTATAAGAATGGAAAATTATTACCTTTCAACTCAATGACCGTGTTAATATATTTCTAATTAATTATAAAAATATATCTTGAACTTTGTAATGAAGAAAATTTGTAAACTAAGTTCTCTTTTATAGACATGTATCCATTTTTCGTAATGTTTTTATTATGTTTTTAATATATTTGTGCATTTGGTATATATAAGATAGATAATATATCACATAATACAATATATATCATAGAAATATAATATATGTATATAGATTCTCAATTAGACATTATAATATGCTGTATGTAATGATGTAAATGTAATATAGTGTAAATTAGATGTATAATATGTTACAAACAAACATATATCATTAAGATTAAGATATATAATATTTGTAGACATATATCAGTTACATCATCTATAATACAATATAATAAATATATATTATATAAATTAACATGCATGTTGTTATTAATAATGCATAATAAAAATACAATATATAAAATATATTTGAAAATATATATTACAGTTTTAAGTGTAGTAAAAATATTAGAGATAAATAAATATTGCTTGTTATATTATAAATGCAAGTTGCCTCTTACACATAGTAATTATAAAATTATCTATAATATAATACATAGGCACAAACACATATACTATTTATAAATTACAATAAGCTGTTGTTGGTAGGGCGTGATTGTTGGCAATATCGTGTTTTGTCTTCGAAGATAAAATAATATTATTGTTTGTTCGATATAGGTGTAGTTATTGTTTCCATGATGTGATTTATTGTCGATAAAAGAAAAAAAAAAATTGGAGTGGTGATCTAAGTTAGGTAATAGAATTAGGTGGAAAAAAAAAAAAAAAAACTTTAACATGAACATACTTTAGTTCGACTTTCTGATAACTTACCTCACAAAAGTATGTTACCTTATAACCTCCTTTTACGATTACTTTACTTTTTCTCTTTTTACTTTTCCTTCAACAAGCACCTAAAATGGTAGATTTGGGTTAATTTTTGCATATTATGAAATTCTTATATAGATATTATAGTTTCTTTTATCTCTAAAAAATTCTTCACCCGTTGATATAATTCCTATTAACCATGCATATTCCCCACTCTTTTTCCTTGGTTTCCTAATACAATTACCATATAGCAGTTAGAAAGGGAAACTTGGTTAAAATCCTTAATTCAAAAGTAAATTAGCTCATAACCTAGGAAAGGTAACTCATAACTTATAGGATTTAGAAAGAAAGTATACACTTAACTCTTTATAGTTTGCTAAGACTTTTATAACCAAGTAGCATCAACACTAACCTCTATATGGAATTGACTAGATTTGATTCTCCCATCCCATAACTGTTGTAATAGTATTTGGTTAAAAAAAAAAAATTGTAGTTTCAACATAGAGAATGAGCTAGAGTTAGCTAAAAGTGAGAATCAAGAAGCTCTTTTATCACCTTCAATTTCAAAAGCAATGCATCCTCTGAAGTTACACGTGACTACATCATAGGAGTATAATTTTAGAAAATTTTAAGAGAGAAACTTTAGAGAGTTCAAATCCAATTCTAAAATATTTTCAAGGATGTTTCATTTGAACTAGAAAATTGATTATCAACGTGTGCAACATGCTATCATCTCTTCAATTAAAAACACGGGAACAACATTTCTAAACTTTGACTGTAGTTCTTAAAAATAAGACCGGATCATTTTCTCATTGAAAATTGCACATTTATTCACGTTGGGAAATTAAGGACTTAATTAAGGAGCGGCATTATTGTTAGCTAAGAGTCCTTACATCACCATCCTTTTCATCATTTGAAATTATAAGAACGATTAATTAATTAATTAACTTTAACAAACATCCCCAATAAAATCAACAGAAAAGACAAAACTGACGTCTCCTAACTTCAATAAAGAAGGAAAAAAGTCTTAACTATTAGTCTATTAGTTTAAGTTTAGCGTATTGTTTGACAATCAATGTTATAAAAGTACTTTTTAAAATATAAGTTGTATAATTTTTGTAAAAAATTTCTAGAACTTTTATATGCTACATCATTCGCATGTGTATTATAAAGAAAGGGCAAGTGACTCTTTCTTTTTCAATTCTTATTGAGTATCGCTATGTAATCGTCAACCATGCCGTTTATATATTATACATATATATATATATATATATATGTATAAATAGATTATGGAATTGCATCAACGGAAAACTATGCATAATTTTCTTGTGGGGGGTACAAAAACGTATCTACTTTGGTGTCTTATGACTTGGGCATGAAAGGACAACTTTAGGGTCAAGTAGAGACACTAATTACTATGATGTATTTGTTAAGAGTTTGAGTTAGGCATCACTTCAATGGTGGCAATATGTTTTTCGTCTCTAAATTCGACTATAATCTTTCAATGTAGATAGTGGCTTCCCAGAAATGACAGTTGTGCAAGCACGACAAAAAAGAAAAAATAAAAATAAAAAAAATAAAAGGGTTTCGTGTAAGAAATATTGTACATAATCGGGTCATTTCTTGAGGATAGTCTTTGTAACTTCGATTTTGTATTGTAGAGCTTTTCTTTTTCCTTAGATAATGACATGTTATAAACAAATGCAATGCATGGTAAATGGTATTATTCCTTGAGTTGAATGGTTTCAACACACTAAACACGCCTGGAAGCCCAGTAAAATTACTAGTTCGAGATAAAAGGCACCATCAAGTGTCTTGATTTTAATTTATGGTAGCTTAGCATATAAAATTTTCCTTTTATAATTTACTTTCTACATTTTCAATTTGATTGTAATTTAGTAAAAAGTTAGACACTACACATTGCCGTATAACAAATTGAAAATATAAACAGTAAATTACCTCCAAATTAAAAGTACGGATACTAAATTCTAGAAAAATAGAAGTTAAGACATGAAATTATTTAAAAAAAATGAAAGTACGGACATTTATAATGCATTTATCTCAAAATAGAAATAAACACTTGTATTTTATGTCAATTGGTCTTTCCTTTTTCATTTTAGGTTCTTGGCTAAGTAGAGATGTTGTAATATGGAAAATGATAATAATTGCTCCACAAGCACTTATAAGTTTTAACAAGAGGTGCTTGTTAAGAGATCTTTTTTTTTTTTTTTTTCCCGTTGTTTCCTTCAATCTAGTTGCTCTTTTCGTGAAATATGTACATAATATCAAAAAAAAAAAGAAAAAAAAGGAAACTTTTTTCTATTAGCTTTTGATAAGCATCTCGTCAGCACTCACGTTAGCAAAGCTTTTATGATATATCCTAAAAAATTTGCATGTGCCTACATGCAGGAAAAAACCATTGAAAGTGAGCTATGTTGACTGTTGCACGAACACGAAGATGGTGGAGATACTATTAGGTGGTTAAGTCTAGGGAATTTAGTATTCGTTTCCTTAGTCTGAACAAGATACGCGTTATAACAAACAAATTTGTATAAGTAGAACTCAATACAATAAATGAATTAGACTGTTTCAACTGTTTATAAATGTTGTTAGTTTTTGGTCCAGTATCTAGAATTTATTTATAACCTGTTTAATAAATAGGTCCTATAGATATGTTTGACCTCCATACCCATTTAAGATAAAAATTTCTAGTACTGTACTTTAGTTTTATATTGTATCCCTACTTATTTTGATATTTTCTCTAGTGTCTGCCTTCATGCCCCTTTCTGTTTCTCTTTTTTTCTTGTATCATCTAGTGCTACCCTATTACTATTATCCACTTTTGAATCTAGCTTTGATAGAAATAACATTTTTAACCTTTGACTTCTTTTTACATCTGACTTCTAACATTTTGAAATAAAAACATAATCTTCAACCTTGATTTTGTATAAAAACCTATTTAGAAGACATAATTATCCAAATCCTCAACTTCATTAATCAAACTACATGATACAGTTAATAAAACCGGATTTGGAGTATAAAAATAGAAAGTTATTTTTATAAAATTTTTTTATAGTTTTCAATTTAGTTTCCTTTTCAAATATTTAACAGATTAGGGATGTAATTGGGGCGATTCGCGGTGTGTTCTATGAAATTTGAACGTAGTTCTATAAGGTTTGGCATTTCCTACAATCTTATAAAAATCTGTTAGGTTTTACCTTTTATTTCTAAAACCTGACCCTATAAGAGTGAATTTTTATAGAAACTTATAAGAATGAGTTTTTCATAAGGTTTAAATGAGACTAAGAAAAGAGTAGAGTGGAAAGAAGTTAAATAGGAATACGATATATTTACTGATTTACATAATAATGAAAATTGAGAATCAAATACGTTGTATAATTTATAACATATATAAGATCTGCGTGGTACATAAATTAAAGATAATTATTTTTATTAATATATATATATATATATATATATATTACCGTGTCATGTTTCTCATGGATTTTTCTTTTTTTTTTTTTTTGTAATTCTAAAATCTGATCTTAATACCCTATAAGATATTTATTAAGTTAGACAGGTCAAGTACCTTTTAACGACTTGCTCAATCATTCATATATAGCAGATTGAAAACAATATAAAAATTGCTTTTATAGAGTATATTTTCTCTTTGTGGTTGTTTACTTCTCAGTTTTTTTTTTTAAACATATTTAAAGATGGAATTTTTTATGCTAGTTGATTATATTTACTGAGTTTCCCAATAATAACTCGTGTTCGAGAGAATAAACAATGTTCAGACATTTTTCTTTCTTTATTTTTTTTCTGTATCCGCAAGCATGGTTTTTAGCTAGAAACTTGACAATTGTGATAAATTTATTAGAACCTTTCTATTCAATAAATGATCTAATTTGAATACGAAACCTGCTTAATAGATAGGTTAAATTGTGGGTTTAGGTTTTTAAATATAATTAAAAATCGATGTTGTTGAGGGTTGATTTTTTTTCAAAAAGGAACCAGTTTAGACTTTAACAAAAAATACAAGTACAATAATACGAACTGTAAGTCCTAGTCAAGTAAGAAAAGGAATTTTTTGTCTTTTAAATGGAGTTAAAACACATTAAGAAAATGAAAATGAAAATGAAATCATGAGAAGTTTTACGTTTATGGGTACATAAGAAATGTATTGCACCAATAAGATTCATCCAACTTCATTTTTTTTTTTATCACATCTAAATTCTATTTAATGAATACCTTTTTTGGGCTTATTTAGTCCACTAATTTCTCAAACATGTCCAACAATGCTGTGGCTTATCAAAATGTTAAAAAACGTTTTCTTTAATCACATATAATTTAGGATTTGCGCTGATTTTTATCGAAGTAGATTGTTTGCATGGATTGTACGCGGTTTATTTATTTTTTCCCAACTTAGATTAGGCTAACATTTAGGTATGTATTAGATGAATTATTATTGCTATTGAGACATATATGCAAATTTACTGGATTAAGTGGGTTCAATCAGGGTCCAAGTATATAATAATGATATATTAGATGAATTTATTATTTCAAATTTCTATAAATATAATGGAAACTAATGTATCTGAAGAATGGACACTTTGGTTAGTGATAATCACATATTTAAAATCTCTATAATTAGTTAGTTGCTATTTAATTTGCTGAATAATTTAATGTGATACTTATACATATATGATATATATATACATATATATATTGACTTTGAGAGACTTGAGAAATTTAGCTAAGATGACGTAAGATTTCACGATGTTTCTCGGCACAAGGATGATGACCAAGCTCCATGTTGATGTTGACGGAGACTTGGCTCATTGTTTCAGTACGAGCTTTGTCGCCGGCAGTGCAACACCTGTCTCACCATGTTCGGTTGGTACAGGATATATAAAGTTGTTCATTTAATCGAAGTTAAAAGAATCGAGTTTTGGACCTTGGCCGACTGCCATGGATGGTGGTTGCTGGACCCTAGGAAGAAGGTTGTAGCTAACCGCGGATAGGGTGCTTCTACCCACCCATGGTGACAGTTGCCGAGACCCTCCATTTGCAGGGGAGAGACGTCGGAGCATAAGAGGTGGGGGATAAAATTGACATTATCAAACTTGTCTAACTTCAGTTAAAAAGGAAAGAAAAAAAAAAAAAAAAAAAAAACCCTTATCCAACCATATATCCTGAAGAGTAGTGTAAGGCGCTAGATGGAAAAATTATAAAATTTTCTATTTCATATTACAACTTTTGGTTTATGTTTTTAATTCTAACAATCTAATAAAGAAAATTAATTGCATTTTTTAATATACATAAGAGTTTGGTAAAGAACTAGATAGCATGAAATATATCGTATTATAGTAATTTGGTTGCTTTTATTGTCTCTTAAGAACTACTAAGTTTATTTAATAAGAAAATATATAACCTCTAAAGCATGAAGGTAATAATACAAAAATGGTCATCTATATTTAGCTATTTTTCTATATGAGTTCTTCTTTTAACTTATCTTTTTAAGTCATTCTACTTTCTAACGAAATCGTTAGTTCCGCAGCTCTGGGAGAGAATTCCATGATTCAATCAAGAAGAAATTCATCCACCTTTTGATTTTTTTTTTTAAATTGAATTAGTTGTTTATTGGCTTATTTGTTTCAATTTGAAAAAAGTCCACCATACCACTTATAATTGCATTGAAAATATTTTATATGAATCTATTTTATGAACAACATAGATATATAGCAAACCGGTATTGGCACTTGGGGGATCGCATTGTCAACAGCCATGATAAATTGACTTTTTCTTGGATTTTTTGAAAAAGTTGTAAGAGTTGAACAAAAAATTTTAAATAAAAAAATAACAAAAAAATGGGGAATTTGATTATAGAATGTATAGCACTTAAATTATATAAATAAAAGAAAGCTAAAGATGGACGAACATTTTTTAAAGCTTTTTCCTTACATATTACAAAAAAGATTTATATATTATAATTCAATGAGCTTATTTTATAATCCTTGAATAACCAATTCAAAAATACTGAAATCTGTTTTATCCTATATAATTGGATAGGTTTTGATTCCAATTTTTGAAGCTTACTCTAGTAGGATAGAACACCTTTACAACATCTTTAAACCTTGTATTTAATTTAGAAACTGTATTTTAAGATATATAAAGTACTATATATTTATCATATAAATTCTTAATTAATAATATTGAATGTAATAAAATAAAATCTTTTTAACTCAACGTATACTAAGATCCAAGCCCATTCTTCATTGCCTAGAACGTAAAACCATAAAACATATATTATATCCTTTATTCCTTTTACCACCTCTCATTTTTTTCACAAACTACTATTATTAACTCTACTTTCTTTACTCTCTCTCTCTCTCCCTCCCTCCCCCTCTCTCTCTCTTTCTATATATATACATATGTGTGTGTTACCATATACTTATCATATAAAGAATACAATAACTCAAGGTGAAGCCATTTCTTCATTTCCCTAAAAGTAAAACCTCAAGCATATATTATATTATTTATTCCTTTTGTGTTTATATGCTGCAACTCAATTTATCTTGACTAAAGGTAATCTCAAGTCATTTTGTCCATGTTTCTTCATTATTAGTTGGGATCACGTCTTTTTGTTATTACAATTTCAAACATTCATCTTTCATTTGCTATTATATAAAATTAGCTTTTTTTTTTTTTTTCTAAATAAGTTTGTGATAAACTTTGTTTAGTGTAAATTGCTATAAGTAAATTGTTTTATTTTTCCAAGGAAATGAAAAAAAATTATCCAAATACTTTTGTGCCCTTAGTCTATGTTTTATTGAAATATTTGTATCGATTTTAATTTGGAATATTAATTGATAAGTCAAGAAAAAAATGATAGGTTATTTGATAACTAACTCAATAAGGTTATTACAAAATAAAGATTTCACAAAATAAATGTACAAATAAGTTAAATAAGCTTATTTAACTAACTAGCTTTAGCCAGTGGGTTATATAGGCTAACTCATTACAACTCATTTAACGAGCAAGTTATAATTCATTGCCCTAACCCAATAGGCACGAGCAAATTGATTGAATGAGCCATCTCATCAACCTAACCCATTTAACCTATTTATACATTTTAATGGGTTAAAAATGGCCAACATGGTCCATTTGACCAATTTATGCATTTGAGTTGTTATATGAGTTAACCTACATACCACTAACAAAAGATTTTACTTTTTTATTTAAAATTGTTGAAAATGAAAAGGCCATAATGATTGTGTATTGTTTTTATAGCTGGATGATGAATTGACTTGATATTTTATCACATAATATAGATATTATAATTACTATGTCTTTACAATATGGATATTTTAAAATGATAAAAGGACTAAGTGATGGAATAGGCAAGGAGGATGGAAGGACTAAGAAAAGAAAGTTAGAAAGAAGAGGAAGGAAGATGAAGATGAATGATGATATGTGGCTAAGTTAAGCTATGCCATTTTTTTTTTCTTTCAATTCTTTAGCTTCCTTGGTTAGCCCATTGATTAAATGAGTTAAGTCACTTTAAACTATGGGTTAAATGGGTTGGATTGTTGAACCCACTTTTTAAATAAATTGAAAAATTTCACTCTAACCCTTTTTCAAGTAGGTTAAATGAGTTAGTTCATAAGACATAGCCTATTTGCACAACTCTAGTCACATGTTCCAAAGGGTATAGATTATCAAGTGTTATATATATATATATATGATGAGACTTAATTCAAAAATTATGAATCAATATTGTCAATTAAGCTATTGATAAGATCTCATATTTTATTCATCATGTACCCAATTACTGCTATTTATTGCAAGATTGCATGAGGATAAGAGGAAATTGTGCTAATGCAATACACCTCATATAGATTAATATGCTTTTACAAGTTATACGTTTTAATGATTTAATTGAACATATATATAAATATATATATGTATATATAATTCTTAACCGCTATTTGGTATTTTAGATATCTTAGATATATATTAAATAATTTCTATATTTATATTACAAGTTCAATTCCATTGGTTCAAAACAACTTTCCATCTCTCTATTAAATAGCGGTCTGCCAACTGACTTTACATTTTTTTCATTACAAATGCAAGACTATAAAACAAATGTCTGTCCACTAATTTCACACAGGCATCGCAGCGTGCTGTTGCTAACATGTTAAAAAGGGAACTAGATGATTAATATTTCATGGCCAATATTTTATGACGCCGAACAAATTTTTCTTTTTCCTTTCCAACCCAAACAGCTAATTACATATTCCCATTGACCAGCCGGAGGATGTGCACCCTAGTTTTCAAGAAGACAATATGCTGCTGCCGTAAGGAATATTGTTGGGCTTGGGGCTAGGGCCCCATTGGGCCCGTCCCTGTCGATCTGTATGCTATTTGCTTTTCGGTTTTGTCTATGCACCGCAGTGTTGTTTGTTCCTTATTCCAGCATAGGCTTCTACATAACCTTCTCCGAACTTGCGCATTACCGTATCGATTGAATCACAAGTCATGCTAGTGTAGGCGGAAAACATTCGTGATATCTCGTGAGATTTGCGCGAAGATTCGCAATCTGTCGAGAGAATTCTGCACTTTTCATATATTCTCTCTCTCTCTCTCTCTCTCTCTTTTTCATAAAAGTGAATTAACCGTCTTTCATCCTGATTTTTTCATTTCTATTGAAGTTTCTCATATCAAATTATTTATGTGATTATCTATTATCTTTATAATTATATACACATTTCAAACAAATCGACTAATTCACATAACTCCATCTCAACACTCCTTTTGTTCTTTTTCTTTGAATAGAAAAGATGAAGGTGATCATAGATGATAATTTTGAAATATAATCATATAAAAATTTACTAAATAGAGCAATGAGCTCCATGATAAAAGTAAGTTTAACTAGTATTTGTGCACTTTTTATGATTTGAAAGAAGAGAAAGATTGTGGTTGGTTAGTCAACATATAAATCATCCTACAAGACAATATATACAATTGAGGTCTACTTGTGGCCCTAAAAGATGGCCAAAATAGGATCATTGTTCTATCATTAGAGCTTGTAGTTTACTTAATATATCTAAGTGGACCAATCCACTCTTTAATGCAAATATGATTTCCCTTGTGAGCATGCATGAACTAATTAATTTCATTAGAAATGAGTATCTTCATTTTAGTCTCTCAATTTCTTTTTATTGCTACTATTTATAATTAATAATTGAGATTGTAAAGAATAAATGATGTTACAAAATAGATAAAATGCATCTTGATCTTTAATTTTGAAATTGATGAAAATTAGGAGAATTAAAATAGAAGCAATGCCATAAATTATCATGTTAGATCACATGTACCGTTAATATATCCCAATCATTTGCCTAAAAGCAGAATTTCTTTTTCCATCATGGGTGAGCTTATTAAGTTGAGTAGATAAGCACTTTTCTCCAACTATAAAAGGAAATATATATATATATATATGTATATGTATGTATATATATAATTATGTGTTGAATATTTGGATTCTATTAATCTAACCGTGAAGAACACATGGATCAAGTACATGTCTCAGAAGAATATACAAGTCATATGAAATATGTATTTGATTGCTGCTACTTTCAACGGGTGGTCATGTCTACTTTCAATAATTAATGCTTCTGTTACACTCCACTATAATGTCGACAAAGACAACAGACTGACTACTCAATTCATCAACTCAGATTGAACTTTTCGACGTGACTAAGGAGGGGTTATTCTCTTCAGCAAATTATGGCAGATCAGATGGGTAGTTTTTGCCTAGCTTCTCAAACCAGGGTCTTGCCCAAGAACATTATTGTATTAATATGGTGCTTAATGAACAAAATGGATATTTTCATGTAATGCTTGTGCATAGGAACGGATCTAATGCAGTAGAGGCAACAGAAAATTATGTCCCTACTAAGAAATGAGAATATTTTATCTTTTTTTCTTTTTTTTAAGAATGGAAAAATAAATATTTATTACTTTAAACTTTTGGGACCATTAATCATGATGTTGTCAGACAGAACATGGTGGTCGAGCGCACGATCTCACCGCAAAAGCACGGAATGTTACGTTTGAATTTGGACCGACAACTTGTACTATGGAAAATGCCTTATACCCAGATTTAAATAGATTTATTTATAAAAAGCTCAATTTATCATAGGATTCTATACATATTTACGGATCTAAAAAAAAAAATTATGTAAATATAAATTATATGAAAAAAATTACACAAATACTATACCATATTATATTTTGAAAATGTGATTTTAAAAGTTATAAAGAAATCATATCTTGAAAATACTTTTCTATGTTTATGTACTGATGTTATATTGTATCTAAAAAATACGACATAAATAGAAATATAGTAACATCGCATTTGTGACATATGTACATATACTTATGTTCCATCTAAGAGATCTGATATAAGATCAGCTTATTAATAATATTTTTTATATAATTTGTATTCTTATAATATTTATTAATTTTCGTAGTAAATATGCAAATTCTTCTTTATAACATGAGTAATTCATTAATCATACTTGAATACCTAAATTTAGTATTCATTTAATAAGCATATTTCATATCTAATTATTATAAAAGGAAAAAGAAAAAGTCTAAAATAAATAGGGTAAATTACAAAAAGACCACTCATGTTCTAGGTATTCGTAAACAAATTGTCTATGTTTAATTTTTGACAAAAAGATAACTTGTGTTATTTAGTTTTTTGGTTATTTATAAATATGGATACATGTCAACAAGTCATTTGATACATGGAAAATTAATTAAATAAAGTAATCTTGCTAAATAATTTATTCATATAATTTAGTGAAAAATAAAAAAAAGTAGAAAGTAAAGAATCTTTGGGGGCTCATGCAACCCCATTGATGGTGATCAAACTAAACTAAATTGAACTGAGAATTGTATTGAATTGCAAAATACAGTAATTTTATGTTTCATTTTAGTTTGCGATTGAATTCAAAGAGAATTGAAAGGGTTTATAGTTCAGTTTAGGAGGTCAAATTGAATCGAACCGCTTAAACATGAACTGAAATGCCTCTTATTATAAGATAATAAATAAGCCATATTTTTTAATTTTAAGCTCATTGACATTTTAGTATAATTTTGCTTATCTTATCTTTTTATCACTCATCTCACCCTCAACTTTCACTATCACCTAAAATGCAATATCACTATAATGTCTTATAGTTTTAATTTTTGCATAATATTCTTTAATTTGGATATTAATATTTAGTTGAAAACTCTAAAAACTATTAATTTATCAAATGACACCATAAGGTTTTCCAAAAGCAGTTCAAAACAAATTGAAATAGAACCAAATCACATTTAAAATTGTTAGGTTTAGAACTCCAAACCGTTAGAAGCGATTCAACTCACTAAACAATTTTAAATGTGATTCTATTTGACTCTAGAACAAAAACAAACCATAAAAACCCTTACGTAGTGGTTGTCAACTACCCTCTAACCTTAGGGTAGCCAACAAGTGGTTGTGTAATCTTTTTTTTCTTTTTCCTTCTTTCTTTCTTTTCCCCCTTTTTTTTTCTCCTTTTTAAAAATCTTTTAATATATTATTATACGAATAAATTATTTAGTAATATTACTATATTTAATTAATCTATGTGGACTAATGAATTGTTGACATGCGTAGATAATTAAAATTAACAAAAAATTAAATAACATTTGTCACATCTTTGTCAAAAAATAAAATAAAGGTAATTTGTAATGCCTTAGAACCTAAAAATCCAAATATTATAAGAAATGAGCATGCCGAAACAGATTCAGATAAAATAATCAACCAACCTCACTAACGAATGAAAAGACACTTAGAGAAGAAAGATTAATTCTTTACAACATTTTACTAATTTTTAGCTCCGAACCCTAGAAAAGCAAACTTTATAAAATTATGATGAAGATAATGGAGACACACAATTTGGAATCCTATATAGAAACAAGAAAGACGTAAAACCTCAAGATACTGAGTCCATTGATCAATCCTACCAATCTCGATGAAAAATAAAAAAGGTGTGTCTCTATTAAGCATTTCATCAAACACCTTACACTATCTAACACCTCACAATTCCATAAACCTGCAAAAGGGTATTACAAACATACAAATCTCCTTCAAACCTAAGTATAATTATTAATAAACACAGCTAAAGGTAAGGATTATCTATCAAAATCTCAAACAACAAAATAACTATTAGTAGAAAATCATAAACAAGTAAAGTGCAAGTGATGTGCTTAGGAGTTGAGTTGAGTTGATCACTATAACTTACCATATGAAGTGGTAACAGTGGGTCCTTCGAAATATCGAAGAATGAAGGAATGAAAAAAGTTAACAAACATAATAGCTTCCGTAAAGCTGTTTGGTGGATATAACGCACCAACGAACATAACATAACTTAGTACTTCGCCTGATATGACACACAAACTAATACTAAGGTTTGCTTGCTACTAATCTCAAGCTACTTTACAAGACTAGATAAGAGTGTAAGGAAAAATGTTACTTGGATAAGAGTTTCTCGCAAGAACAAGGATATTCAATATTTGTAAAGGTGTAAGATAGTTGCAGTTATAGTAAAAAGGATTATTTACAGTAAGTCATTTATGGCTACAATACAATAATAGAAAATTACATAAAAGATAATGTAAGAAAGAGATTTCTAATATATTCGAAAAAAGGTAAATAAGACAAGACAAAAAAGAATATATTATGTGTGTTAGAAAAGTATAAGATAGGTAATAGCTTGCTAATGGGTTCGTATTCTAGAATCTTGGAGCGTTATAGCTAAGCTGAGCTAAGCTAAACTGTGCTAGGAATGGCCGAAGCGATTGAATGACGCTATAATCCTATAGGTTGGAAGAGTAGGGCTTGTCGGGTAGTGACCTCAGACTCGGCACTCAATAGGTTAGCCTCAGCACTTAACTGGTCGGTAACCGGGTAAGAGTTCAAGTAGAGTAGGATGTGGTCAAGTTGGGCCCTTTAAGAGTTCACCCACAATTCTTCCATGTAGAGGTGCTCATCTTCACCAGACTGATAAGAGAGACTCATCTTGGTAAGAGATTGGAGGCCTCGGAGGTGGACGAAAGTGATGGGTTTAGAGGTTGGCAATTCATCAATTCCTTAGGGTTGTTAAAGATTTGCCCTCAAATCTGGGTCTTCTTATTCTAGGACAAAGGGCGTTAAATCAGTGACATTGAAAGTAGAAGACACTCTATATCTTTGGAGCAGTTTTAGCTCATGGGTGTTGTCACCAATACGTCGTAGGATCTTAAAAAGGCCATCCGACTTAGGAGATAACTTGTTTGTTCTCTTCCTTGGGAATCACTCTTTGCTGAGGTAGATTTAGACAAGGTTTCTTAGGTTATAAATAACTCACCTCCTTTTTCGGCTTCCTTAATCTCTTTGTGATAAGAATCAACCCTTCAAATCAATCATGCATAGCCAAGCTAGAGGCTTTTAAGGACTCACGAGGAGGATAATGGCTTGTAGCCCTATCCAAGATAAAAATTCCTATTCTGACCTCCATGATTTACTTTATTACCAACCTAAGTATTGAGCTCTCTCATGCACCAACACTGTCTCCAAAACTATTGTACAAACGTACCTACTTACTAAGCAGAGATGCCGACCCTTCGAGCAGTCATGCTTACCTGCTAAGCAATTGTACCATAATCATGACAACATTTAAGCTTACTAGCCTCAACAGCTGTCTGAAGCGGAGCTCTCGAAATGACCAAGATTCAACCCCAGTCTAAGGTGAATATTCATTACTGACTGACTAGTTAAGGACTAACCTGATCTAAATCAAGTCGGCTTTAACGACATACCCTCTTTGTCCTCATTTTGTTTGATTTGTATTATATTTCAAAGTAACCAACCACCATGTGATATGTGTCTTTTTGCATGACATTCTAGAAGGATTCTTTACATTTTTTACATAATATTTTTTGTCTTTTTTACCCTTTTTAGTATCATTCATGTATCTAAATTGTAAATCACTCTTTTATCTTTTTCATGTGTGCTTGTAACCTTAGTAGATTTAGTATAAAAACCCCATTATTGTATGAAGACATAACTCTTTGGTCATCAGAATATACAAGTTTCCCTTTTAAGCAATCCTAGTGTTCTTATTTATCCTTAACTCTTATCTATTCCTTTTAACAAAGAGTAGTGGCGAGTGACCTTATAGTTCGCACCGGTGTGTTACATCTGGTAGATTATAGGTCGAGCATAATGAATTGGTGTATCATATCTAATCGATAGCTATTGGACTTTTGCTAGCTTTCTTGTTTTCCTTTTGCTTTGTTAACGTTGTGGAGCTCCTTTGTATGTTTGACCCTGGAGATGCATCACTCTGTCCGGCTACTGTCTTGGCTAATTGCTTAATAACCTTTTGATACAATTTTTGAAACTCCTTGATGTGCTGTAGGCTCGATTGACTTTCTCCTTGAGATGTCGGGTTGATAATCATGTTTAAGGGTAAGTTTAGGTTAATTCTATAGATGACCTTGAAAGTTGTCCTTGCTGTTGAGATATGAGTGAAGTGATCGAGAGCGAACTTGATGATGGGTAAGCAGAGATCATAATCATATAGATTCCTTTCAACAGTAGCTTGAAGGAGGTTGCCTATGGTTTTGTTTACAACTTATGTTTGGCCGTTTGTTTGTTGATGGTAGGAAGTACTGAACATGAGTTTAGTGTTAAGCTTTTTCTATAGTGTTCTTCTTCCATAGTGTTCGCTAGAAGAAGCTTGTAAACTTTAATCACAATCAAATACAATACTCCTTAGAATTCTATGGAGCTATACGATTTCCTACAAAAAGATGTTAGTAACAAATAAAGCATAATTGGTTTTATGGTAAAGGATATTGTAGCTCATTTTGTTGAACCAATCAACGACCACCATGATAGAGTCACGTTTCTAAGGTATTCTAGGTAGGACAAGTATGAAATTTATGCCCAAATTGGTCTATAGTTGCTCAAGTATGGGTAGAGGTGTATATTCTCCATATGGCTCCTTTCTTCCCTTGGCTCACTTGCACACCTCGCACCATTTATGAATTTTGTGCACATCTTTCATCATCTAAAGCCAATAGAAGTATTCTTTCAATAACTTAACAGTTCTCTTTTTGCTAAAATAGCCGGCTAAGCCTCCAACATAGGCTTCTTGGATAGGTAATTCCTTAATATAACCACTCAGCACACAGACTTACCTTCCCTTCAACAAAAATCCTTGGCTTCGATACAACATATCTACTACCCCTCTAATGTTACACTTGGCTACTAAGGGTCTAAAGTACAGATCATGTTCATATTGATTATGTAAGGTAACAAACCCAAGTATGTTAGCTTACAATGTTGTGACAAGAACATATCGATAACATAGCTAAAGGTTTCTAGGTACTTGACCCACTTAGTATGGCATCGGGAGAGTTTTTACTATCCTTGAACATGCTTGAGAGATTTATGGTTTATATAGATAATAAACACTCTTAGTAGTAGGTAGTGTTGCCAGTTCTAAAGTGCTTAGATAAGGGCATAGAACTTCTTGTCATATGTTGAGTAATTCAGTGTGGCACTCTAAGCTTCTTATTGAAATATGTAACTGGTTGGTGCTCCTGCATAAGAATAGCTCCAATGCCAACTCTGGATGTGATGTGTCTCTGAGATTGAATACACGGAAGAGCACCACAACATTAGACGAAAGGAAAATAAGAAAGCTAGTAAAAGTCCAAGCAACCACTGACTGGATATGACACACTAATCGATCCTACTCGACCTACAATCTGCTAGATGTGACATACTAGTTCAAACTATAGAGTCATTCATCACTACTCCTTACTAAAGGGAATAGATAAGAGTTAAGAGTAAATGAAAACACTAGGGTTGCTTAAAAGGGAAACTTGTATATTATAATGATCAAAGAGTTATGTCTATGTACAACAATGGCGTTTTTATACTATCCCCACTAGGGTTACAAGCATACATGGAAAAGATGAAAGGGTAATTTACAATTTTGATATATGAATGATACTAAAAAGGATAAAAAAGATAAAGAATATTCTATACGGAAAAGTAAAGAATCCTTAAAAAATGTTGTCCTAGAAGATACGTGTCACATGGTGGCTGGTCACTCTGAAATACAGTATAATTTGGCCTAAATTAGGACAAAGAAGGTATGTAGTTAGAGCTGACTTGATCCGGATTAGGTCGGTCTTCAACTAGTCAATCACTAATGAATATTCACCTCGGATTGGGGTTGAATCCTGGTCATTTCGAGAGCTCGACTTCAAATAGTTATTGAGGTTGATAAGCTTGAATGTTGTTATGATTATGGTAAGGCTACTTAGTAGGTTGGCATGATTGCCTGGAGGGTTGGTACAATTGCTTGGAGGGTTGGCACATCTATTAGGTAGTTCTGGAGATAATGTTAATACACGAGAGAGCTCAATACTTAGGTTGGTAGTAGAGCAAATCATGAAGGTCGGAATAGGAATTATTGTCTTGGATGGGGCTACGAGTCATTATCTTCCTCATGAGTCTCTAAAGACTTCTAACTCGGTAGCGTATGATTAGTCTAGAAGGTTGATCCCTATCATTTGCCTTGGGATTAGAAAGATTTGACCTCAAATTTAAAGTAACGTACTTGCAGGATTTTCTTCTTCTAGTCGGTAGGGAATTAGGTCAAACACATTGAAAGTGGAGGAAACACCATAGTCATTGGGCAACTTGATTTGGTAAGTATTGTGGTTAATCTTCTTTAGAATCTTGAGTGGACCATTAGCTTGTGGAGATAACTTATTTTGTCTCAAGTACGAAAATTGTTCTTTAGCAGCTGCGGGGTTACTAATTAGATCTAGGGGGATACTGGGGTTAAGGCTGTAGACAACCTCGAATGGGGTTTTTCCAATGATGCTGTCGACGGTTCAATTATATGCGAACTCCATAACTGGTAAACATAGATCCTAATCCTTCAAGTTCTTTCCCACAACAGCTTTGAGTAAATTGCTTAGCATCCTGTTCATCACTTCAGTTTGGTTATCAGTCTAGGGGTGGCTACTTGAGCTGAACACAAGTTTAGTTCTAAGTTTTCTCCAAAGAGTCTTCTAAAAATAGCTTAAAAATTTTATATCTCGATCTGAAACAATAGTTTTTGGCACTCCATATAATTAGACTACTTATTGGAAAAACAGATCAGCAATATATAAAATATCATTAGTTTAATAGCATGGGATGAAGTGTGCCATTTTGCTAAAGTGGTCCACTACTACGAAGACCAAAACTTTTCCCCTAGATGTCCGAAGCAACCTTAAGACAAAGTCCATGTTGAGGTCGGCCTAAGGTAAGGTCGGTGTTGGCAGGAGCATATACTCTCCATGGGGCTCTCTTTTCCCCTTGGCTCTCTTGCACACCTCACAACTTCCCATTACCTTATGGACATCTTTGGCCAAACTAGACTAGTAAAAGTTTTCTTTCAATAGATTGGCACTTTTGGTCTCCAAAAATACTAGATAATCCACCATTGTGAGCCTCCATCACCAATAACTTACGTGTAGAACAGTTTAGTATACATAGCCTTTAGTCCTTAAACTAATAGCGATCTCTAAGATAATACCCTCCAACAAAAACTTCTTAACACTGCTTTAGAATAGGACCAAAATGAGGGTCATGAGCATACTGCTCGGTGATAAGTGAAAATCCCAACAACTTTGTCTACAAAGTGGTCTGCAAGGTTTGCCAACATAATAGAGCATTGGCGACCACGTTGACGCTTCCTTTCTTGTGCTGGATCACGTAGGAGAACCCTTCTATAAACTCTAGCCACTTAGCTTACCTCTTTAAGAGCTTGTTTGGACTCTCAAGATGCTTCAATGACTTATGGTTAGTGTAAATCAGAAACTCGTAGTAGTAAGTAGTGTTACCAGACAGTAAAAGCTCCAAAAAGAGATTACAGCTCTTTCTCATACACAGAATAGTTAAATGTAGCACCACTAAGCTTCTCATTGTGATAGGTCACTGGTTGTTCTTCTTACATTGGGATGGCACCAATTTCAATGCCTGACACATTGCACTCTAGTTCAAATGGTTTGTCAAAATTTGGTAATAACAGGATAAGGGCAGAGGTAAGCTTCTCTTTGATCTCCCTGAAGCTCTGTTCTGCTAAATCATTTCTTCGGAACCCATCACCCTTTTTTGTTAGCTCAGTTAAAGGGGTTGTAATGGTATTAAAGTTCTTAATAAATCATCGGTAGAAAGAAGCAAGGGCATGAAAACTTCGTACTTTAGTAACATTCTTCGATGTTGGTCACTCCAAGATAGCTTGAACCTTCTCCTCATCAACTCGAATTCCTTCCCTTGATACCACATACCTAAGAAAAACCACTTCATGTTGACAAAATGTACACTTCTTCAAGTTCCTAAATAACTTTTCGGCTCGTAAGATTTTAAAAACAGCTCAGAGATGTTGAATACGATTATCCAGGTCAACATTGTAGACCAATATATTATTAAAGTACACAACCATGCATCATCCGATTAGAGGACGCATCACATGGTTCATAAGCCTTATAAATGGCATAACCAGCCATTCGTAGAGACCATGCCTTGTCTTGAAAGTTGTCTTCTGTTTATCACCTAGCCTCATGTGAATTTAGTGGTACTTACTTTGCAAATTAATCTTTGAAAATAATTTAGTGCCATGAAGCTCATCTAACTTGTTAATGAGCCTCGGTATTAGATATCTATACTTGATAATAATTTGGTTTATTGTTCGGTTGTCGATGCACATACGCCATGAATCATCCTTCTTTAGGATGAGCAGAGCCGGCACAGTACAAGGACCTATGCTCTCCATTACGTATCCTCTCTCCATGAGCTCATCTACTTGCCTTTTCAGCTTGGCAACCTACTCAAGGTTCATTTTGTAAGCAGGTTAGTTAGGTAGGGTGATGCCTGGCTATAGATCAATGCGATGCTCTATGCTTTGGACCAGGAGTAGTCTTTTAGGCAACTCTTCAAGAAATAGGTTGGAAAATTCATCTATTAAGCTTCAAATCTTGCCAGGAACATCTTCCAAATCCCTCATCTCCTATAATCTTCTAATCAACAGGAACATAAGCTCTTTGGCTTTTTATGTAGCTTAGAGCTCTCTTCGGTTTATCATTAAGGCTTTCTTCTTATTAGCTTGAATGAGTTGATTATGGGTCTCATTTACTTGGGTTGGTATCATAGGTCGTAGCATAATCTTCTTTCTTCCCTTAACAAAGGCATAGGTGTTTTTATATCCGTTGTGAGTAACACATCGGTCGAACAACCATGGTCTTCCAAGCAACAGATTTGAAGCTCTCATGGGGATAACATTACATACTACTTCATCCTTGTACACATTCTCAACACTGAACGGAATAATTACTTGCTCTGTGATGTGTAGAGCACTCTTATCATGAAGCTAATATAGTTTGTAAGGTCGAAGGTGCTTAAAGGTCAGCGGTCTTACCCTCTATACAAGAGATTGTGCGATGACATTAGTACAACTTCCTCCATCCATAATGATAGGTTACAATTGTCCTTTGATAGTACATTTCATATGGAGTAGATTCTCTTTTTGGTCTTCCTCAGAGTTTGGGAGGGAACTCAATACTTTTCTTAACACTAAGGTCATCACCTTTCCTTAGTTGGCATGGACACAGGTCTTCTCTTCCTCCTCAGCTTCAATCCTTCCATCATTCTTCTCTTCTTTGATCTCACTCTCATCGGTACTATTTATTACATCTCCTTAGAGCACCATGGCACGTCGGTTTGTATACTCAATAACCATGTGTCCAAAGCCCAAGTATTTAAAGCACTTCACTTTGCTTGTCTTCCGTCTAAAGGTCTGTCTTCCTTCATACGTTCTCGGGGTTGGCCTAGCTTCAGCTCAACTTGGTTGGCCTGTTCGGCTACCATTAGGTTGATCATTTCTCTCCTCAGCTTGAGAAGTTCTCCTCGACTTGGTGTGAATAGGTTGGTATAGAATTAGGGCATAGGAAAATGTTAGCTTAGGTTGTCTTGGAGCATTTCTCTTCTATTTTTCGACCCCTTGTCCTACCTTAATTGCTTTTTCTAAGGTATAAAACCTCTACACTTCCACAATGTTACAAATCTTGTATTTGAGCCTAAAAATGAACCTTGATACTATACGAGCCTTGAGTTTATCTACGTCTGCTTGGATCATAAGCATTTGAAATTCTCTCACATAGTCATCAACAGATCAGCTTCCTTGGCGAAGTTCTTGCAGTTTGGAAAATTTGTCCTACAAGTAGGTCTTAGACATAAATCTATCCCTCATCAATCTTTTCATCTTATCCTAAGTCCTTACCCCTCGTTTTCTATCCCTTACTTTGGCTGCATTCAAAATTTTCCATCACATAGTGGCATACCTAAAGAACTCTAGTACAACAAGTCGGACCTTGACGGCATTTATATGTCCATAACAGTTAAACACTTTCTCTACCTTCTTTTCTTACTCCAAATATTTACTAAAGGGTAGGATTTTAATCTTGACATTGTGTAGTTCTCGAGGAGCTTGGTGTCCTTGCTCTTATGCTCAATAATAATTAGCTTCTTCTTCTTCCTCTCCATATTCTTTGGCATCTATCTCCTCATCATCTTTGTCAATCTCCTCTAACTCCAACCTTCACCTAGCAACTTAGCCTGTTACTCCTCCAGCTCGAGGGGGTCAAACTGGATGATTAGCTCGGTTACCTTGGTCATAACGTCTCTTAGGAGCATTTTCTAGTATGTTATGGTGTTGTACACTCTAGGGTTATTATCTGTTAACTTACATCACAGTGACTAAACTCTTAATAAGATTAGTGAGTCTATCAAGCTTATCATCAACTGACCTTAGAGTGTTATTACTATTATGACCATGACTAAGTTGAGCATTACTACTCCGGTCATTAATAATAACCTGAACACTTGAATCCGACATTGTATAATACTTCTTGAGCAAATTAAAAACATAATACATGGAAAATACTGCTACTTTACTACCAAAAACTTTAAATAACACACTCTAACAACTTTAAAACCAATAATCACTCGAATAGGATAGAAATGAACTTACTTTATTTTCGTAGTGAAAAACAAAGTAACAATGGAACCTTGCTTATTGACACACAAATCTTCACTACACACCTCACAACTCCAAACTTACTCCAGACAAACATACTGAAGCAGCTATGGAAGGAACACAGTAACAAACAATAAACATATATCAAAACTTCACTACAACTTTACACACTCTCTTTCGGAATCGTGCTCTGATATTAGCGAAGTTGATGCGTTTTCAAGGTCAAATACACGGAAGAGCACCATAACATTAATGAAACGAAAGGAAAACAAGAAAGCTACAAAAGTCTGAGTAGCTACTGATTAGATGTGATACACCAATCAATCCTACTTGACTTATAATTTGCTGGATGTCACATACCGGTTCGAACTATAAGGTCACTTGTCACTACTCCTTACTAAAGGGAATAGATAAGAGTTAAGGGTAAATGAGAACACTAGGATTACTCAAAAGGAAAACTTGTATAGTCTGATGATCAAAGAGTTATGTCTGCGTACAATAATGGGGTTTTTATACTAGCCCTACTAGGGTTACAAGCATACATAGAAAAGATAAAAGGGTAATTTACAATTGAGATACATGAATGATACTAAGAAGGGTAAAAGACATAAAGAATATTCCTTATGGAAAAGTAAAGAATCCTTTTGAAATGTTGTGCTAGAAAACACGTATCTCATGATGGCTAGTCGTTATGAAATATAGTACAATTGGAACGAAATAAGGACAAAGAGGGTATGCAGTTAGAGCCAACTTGATCTGAATCAGGTTGGTCCTCAGCCAGTTAGTTACTAGTGAATATGCACCTCGGATTAAGATCAGATCCTAGTTGTTTCGAGAGCTTGGCTTTGGATAGTTGTTGAGGTTGGTAAGCTTGAATGTTGTCATGATTATGGTACTGCTGCTTAGCAGGGTTGGCACGATTACCAGGAAGGTTGGCACATCTGCTTAGTAGTTTCGAAGACAATGTTGGTATACAAGAAAGCTCAGTACTCAAGTTGGTAGTGGAGTAAATCATAGAGGTCGGAATAGGAATTCTTGTCCTGGATGGGGCTACGAGCCATTATTCTCCTCGTGAGTCCTTAGAGGCTTTTAGCTCGGCTATATGTAATCGGTCTAGAGGGTTGATTCCTATTAAGATGTATCACATTCTAGCTCAAAAACCTTGTCAAAGTTAAGCGATACTAACATTGGGGTATAAGTTAACTTGGACTTAATCTCTTTAAAACACTTTTGGGCTTTCTTAAACCATTTGAATTCAAAGTTCTTCTTGGTCAGTTCAGTTAGTGAGGCAGCTACGGAACTAGAGTTTCGAATGAATCTTTGATAAAACGAAGCTAGACCATGAAAACTCCTAACTTCTACAACATCCGTTGGCGTCAGCCATTCAAGAAGAGCTTGAGGCTTTTCACCATCAACTCTGATTCTTTATTCAGAGACAATATATCTAAGGAATACTATCTTGCTTTGACAGAATATGCATTTCTTTAAATTGCTAAATAATTGCTCAGCATGGAGGATATCAAACATAGATCTCAAGTGAACAACATGGGAAATGAGGTTGGCATTATATACTAGAATATCATCAAAGTAAACGATAACATATTTACCAATCAATGATCTCAAAATATGATTCATGAGTCGTATAAAGGTGCTCAGTAGATTTGTAAGATTAAACGGCATCACTATCCACTCGATTAGACCACTTTTTGTTTTGAAAGTAATTTTCCACTCGTCTCTAAGTCTTATTGGGATCTGGTGGTAGCTACTCTTCAAATCAACCTTCAAAAATATACTCATACCATATAACTCATCGAACATATCTTCCAATTGTGGGATTGGATATTGATACTTGATAGTGATCTTGCTGATAACTCAGCTATCAATACACATTTTCCATGAGCTATCCTTCTTCGGCACTAAAATATTCGGCATGGCACAGGGGCTCATGCTGCTCTCTTAGACTTAGCTGTGTTCAATCAACTCATCAACTTGTTTCTTTAGCTTGGTTTTTCATTTAGGATTGAGTCTATAGGTAGGTTGATTAGGTAGAACAATTCTAGGTTAAAGGTCAATGCAATGCTCTATGCCTCTAACAGGGGGAAAAACGGTAACTCAGTTTGGGAACAAGTTTGCATACTCTTAAAGCAATGTCTGTACCTCACTAGGTAATGCTTTAACTAACTTCAACTCTAGTATCCTTCAGACCAATAAAAATACACACTTCTCCATCCTAACGTCTTTAGAAAATTGGCCTAGGGAAATCACTAAGGACTTCCTCTATAGCGATATGGTAATCTCCTTTTGTGACTCTTGAACTTCTTTAGAGCTCATTGGGGTCAGTATAACCTTCTTTCCATCCTTTTGGAACATATAAGTGTTCTTATACCCATCATGGAGTACCTTTAAATCAAACAGCTAGAGTTGGCTAAGTAGAATGTGCGAAGAACACATGGGTAGGACATTACACAACACCTTATCCTTGTATCTATCACCAACAGTGATTGGCACTTTGACTTTCTCAACAATAGGTAAACTTCTCTTCTCATTCAGCCAGTGAATCTTATAGGGCTTAGGGTGAGGATAAGTCGGCAACTTCAAAACCTTCATTACTCCTTATGCTATGACATTGGTACAACTCCCTCTATCGATGATCAGAGCACATAATTTGTCATTTACTTGGCAATTTATATGGAAGAGATTCTCTCTTTGTTCATTTTCATCAAAGGTAAAGGTATTGAGACATCTTCATACAATCATATAGTAGTCTCCCATTTTAGTTTAGGTTACAACATTTGAATCTTCATGAAACTCTTCTAGCATTTGGTCGACTCCCACTTCTTCTTCCTCTCCTTCACTAGCATTCTCTACTTCAAACTAGGGTTTATCTCCCTTAATGGTCATGACATGTTGGTTTGGGCATTGACTAGCTACGTGTCTAAGCCTTAGGTATTTGAAACACTTAATCTCTCAAGTCTTCTTACCAGAGTTCTAACCTTGATCCTTTCGAACCTCAGGTTTCTTAACCTTAGTCTTACCTTCGCCATCATCAAGTCTGCTCAGCATTTGTCTTCGGTGGTCTACTACAAAACTATACTGAGCTCGATCATATCCAGGTCGACTTGACATTCTAGTTCCGCTCAACAAGTTAGGTTAATTGCTTTATACTAGGTTGAGCTAATTTTGCCTTTGCCTTTCAACTCTTTATGCTACTCGAATAGTTTCATCTATATTTCTAAGCCTTTGTACTTCCACTATATTACTAATTTCAAATCTTAGTCCAAAAATGAATCGTGCTATTGTTCACACCTTAAGCTTGCCAACATTACATCAGATCATTAGCAATTGGAACTCATAGAGATACACGTCCAGAGATTGAATATCTTATCTGAGATGTCAAAAAGTATCTTGCTTATAGTATTCTAGAATAAATCTACTCCTTAGAACTCTCTTCATCTCATTCCAAGTTTGGATTTCACGTCGAGCTCGTTGGTATACATTCTGTAATTTCTTCTACCACATCGCTGCATACTTTGAAAATTCTAAAGCAGCTACTCAAATATGTACCGACTCCTTGTAATCATAGAAGTCAAATGTCTTTTCAATCTTCTCCTCCTAATCCATATAGTCATTAGCACTAACAAATCCATTAAAACTCAAAATCCACACTTTGAGATGCTCGACTCCTTTAGGGGTACGAAGCTCATGTGCTTCGAATAAGTCATACTACTCCTCTTCCCTACCATATTCATCAACTTCATTCAACTTAAGTCTCCTATTCGTAAACCTCTCAACATGTTGGGGTGGAGCTAGGTTCACATTAACGACTTCTGATGCTCTAAGTTTAGTTACTTGTCTTTTCGGCCTGTCTCTCACATCTTAGCCTCGTTCATCAACTCTCTCTTGTGACCTAGTCTTTAGTGCTCTCTATACAGAGATAGCCAGATTAGCTACAATTGTAACAAGGTTTTGCAATTGTTCATCAGTAGTTTGCGGGGTCTGTTAGGTAACATGACTGTGACCATAAGCATCACTCTCGGTATTATTAATCTCTCCTTGAATACTAGGATTTGACATCCTCAATATAAAACTTCAAGAAGTTTACTAATCAATAAAAGATTTCTCACAAACTTTGAAAATACAATTCTACACAATGACTTAAGAACTTGCTCTGTTTTCCTCTTGAGAAATAGAGTATAATGGAACATACACACTCTAACAAGAAATACTTCAACATTAAGCTTTCAGTTGCAACCTCCAGCTTTGATACTAGGATTACATGATGTGCCTAGGAGCTGAGTTAATCATTAGGGCTTACCATAAGAAGTGGTAATAGCGGGTCCTTCAAAATATTGAAGAATAAATGAATGAATGGAAAAAGTCAACAAACATAGTAGCTTTTGTGAAGCTGCTTGGTAGATATAATACACCAACGAACACAATATGACTTAGTACTTCGGCTGATATGACATACAAGTTAATACTAAGGTTCATTCACCATTAATCTCGAGCTACTCGATAAGACTAAATAAGAGTGTAGGGGAAAATGTTGCTAGGAGAAGGGTATCTCATAAGAACAAGAATATTCAATATCTTTAAAGGTGTAAGATAGTTGCAGCCACAATAAAAAGGACTATCCATAGTAAGTCCTTTTGGGCAATAATACAATAATGGAAAATTACATAAAAGACAATATATGAAAGAGATTCCTAGTATGTTTAAAAAAGGGTAGATAAGATAAAGGACAAAAAAGAATGCAGTACAAGTGTCAAAAAAGTAAGGGATAAGTGATAGCTGACAGCCTATTAATGGGTTTGTATTATAGAATCTTGAGGTGTTGTGGCTAAGCTAAACTGAACTATACTAGGAGCAGTCGGGGTGATTGAATGACACTATAGTTTTATAGGCTAGAAGAGTAGGGCTCGTCATGTAGTGACTGTCACGCCCCGAACAAGAAGAGTCATAACAGTCCCGCCGTGTAAACTAATCTAAGATAGAAGCTGACCTCACAGCTGCTATCGTAGACGCAGTTTACACAAGGCGCACAACTCAACCAGCTTGAAACGTCTGTTCTGACATCTGTTAATATCCAAACCTGTGGTAGAGCTTTAACAAAATACTTGTTCTATACAATCTGTAGTTTAGTACTACAACAGTAATTATACAACATTTCACGTCCAAGGGTAA